>JAPKLW010000645.1:226088-256755 GCA_026898455.1 Plectranthus barbatus | reverse complement strand
CATAATCAAGAGCCACAGACTCAAGAGCCACAGAACCAGCAACAGAGCTCAAACAAACCAGCAACAGAGCTTAACCAAACGACATATTCAAGAGCCACATAATCAAGAGCCACATTTTCAACAGCCAGCAAACCAGCAACAGATGACACACATCAATTCCCATATTCAAGAGCAACATATTGAAGAGAGTAAAAAAGAGTGAATTCACCCAATATTTGGGAAATAGATATCCCAAAATAGCCGAACAACCTCCATCCTCTTTTCAGTTGGAAAAACCAACTCCTGCGCCACCATCGCCAGCCAAGCCTTCTCGTGCTCCAGATCGAAGGAGAGCTCATCGCCCTCGTCACCGCTCAGCGCGACTCCTCCGTTCATCATCGATTCATCGCTGCCCAGCCACCAAGCCATCGAATCTGCGGCGGCAACAAACCCTTGTTCCTCAGAGCCAGCAACAACTGCGGATGAATCGAAAGGGTAGGGCTCGGCGACTGTTAGGGCCGCCTCAGATTTCAGATCGAAGGAGAGAATACCGGAGTCGTCGCCTGCAGAGGCGGCAACAACTCCGGCAGAGTCGCCAGAAAAGGGTTCGTCGCCAGAAAAGGGTTCGTCGCCTGCACGCACAGACGGAGGCGAAGGGGACGAAGATAACATCATCGCGGGTTGAGGGGAAGAAGAAGGTAACATCATCGCGGTGGAAAGATTCGAGAAGGCGGCGGCGATGGTTTAGGGTTCGCGAGGGTGAAACGAACGGCCGATGGAAGGGGAGGCGGCGGATTAGGGTTCGCGAAATTAGGGTTCGCGTGGGTCAAAGGGACGGCCGCGTGAAGGGGATGCGGCGGATTAGGGTGTGGGAGGCGGCGGGACCGGCCGACGGTAGGGGAGGCGGCGGATTAGGGTTCGCGAGATGGAGATCGCGAGAGGGAGAGTGAGATGGGGAAGGGCAAATGCGGCGGACACAGGGTGTGAATGAGAGGGGTGGGTAGATTAGGGTTAAGGGGTATTCTAGTTAAATTGGAAAAATGTGGGGGTATTTTAGGTTTTTAGGGTTGTCTTAATCTTAATTAAATTGTGTTAACTTTTTGCCATTTTAGGTAATGTGCCTAATAAACGGGACGGACGAAAAAGGAAAGTGTGCCTAATATGGCGGGACGGAGGGAGTATCTATTATGAAAATAACATTTATTAACCAAACACAATGTTCAATAAATTTATTATTTAATCATAATATATTATTTGTAATATCTCAAGTTCAACCTAAATTACATTAAAATAATGAACTAACTTATTACATAGGAAAATCAATTTACTGGAAAAAAAAAACACTTCATACATACGATTATCAAAAGCAAGAGCCTTATATGATAAGCTACTGAATCTACTTTTAAGCATGTCTTCGATTCCATCTTGCTTTCTTTATCACCTGATAAGATTGCCAAAAAACAAAAAAAAACACTTTATGCAAATATATATTCAAGTACAACAGTTTAGAAATATAGAATGATACATGAAAGATAATTGAAAATAACTCATATGTTCTATGCAAATAAAGATAATATTAGCAGAGACACTGAAACAACTGAATGGTATTCGGATTCTTCATTCATTGTGGAAGAAACAAATCTTTGACGTTCTTCTTTATAGCAAACAAAAATGAAACAATTGCACAAATTACAGAACCTATAAAGTAACTCAAATCTGAATGAAAATGATGTTGGTTGAAGATTATTTATAGGTGATAGATAAATGAAAATCTAAGTCAAATTGGAATATTTACACAATTATGAAAGGAATGTTTTCATGCTAATTAATCTAAATTAATGGAATGTTGGCGTAATTCTCTCTGGTTAAATGTGGAATTGTTTTTCTTGTCATTTAAATTCAATTATTTATATTATATCTATTTATTACCATAATAGATTGATTGTATTCATTACTTTTTATATTTCTTTTATGATTTTTTTTGGAAGTTTTCAATAGTCCGGAAATAAAATTGTTTTTAGGGTTTTGCTTTTAGGTATAGTATAGATAGATAGATTTTACTTAATTACATAATATTTTGTTACGTTGAAATTCAATAAAATCCCATGAAGAAGATATTTTTAGACGAGCCACCGTACATAACATTATATTTATACTCAGTATACATATCTCCTACTCAACCCTCTTCTATACTCAATTCTATTTCTCTTTCCTTCCTCAATTAACTTATCTCACTCGCTGCGATGACGGCCGGGAAACCCAACGCCGCAGAAATACATATTCCGGCGCCGGACTCTCCCGCCGATGTTGGAGCCCTACAACCTTCACCTCCTCCTCCTACTCAAACTCACACTTCTCCCAATTCTCTTCACCAGGTATAATATAAATATGTATGACTGTATTCGTAAATGAGTGTAGTGTATGCAGAGTTAATCCATCTCTGCGAAATTGCCTTTCTTTTTTTTAGAATTTTTTTGAAGTTATGAAAATATGAAAGAAGCAGCCATGGCCTCAGCTCATATTTTGCGTTTCAGATTTTGCTTCTTCTATTCTGCTTACGTTTTATTTAATTGTTTATATAATATAAAACAAATATTCACACAGATTGCTTGTCGGTGGAATTTTGCCTAATTACATCAAATATTAATCACCTATGCTCTAAATATATAGTTACTATTCTATATCCTGGAAAATCGAATTCTCAGAGTTTTAATAACTAAACATTATACGTTAAATAAAATTGTGTTGTAAGAAGTTTACTTGATCACATACGTGTCAAATTCAATCAACATGGATTTTAAAATTATTGTGATAGATGGGAGGATTTATTTCATTGAATTTGGTTTGTTTTACAAATAATTAATGCGCGTATTATCATCATGGACCTTTCCATCTCATGTCATTGGAGATGGAATAATTATAGGTTAAATCAAACTTTGCCCTGCTAGATCTCATCTACTATAATTTAAAATAGATTTATTCTATAGTAAGTTTTCTTCTATATTATTAGACCTAGACCATTTTATTACAATGAGTTGGGTTTAGGACTTTAAGTTGATTTGAATTTATTCAAGGACATAAAAATTAAATAAATATATATTAATTTATTACATGTATGTCTAATAGGATTGATGGGCTTTCTATAACAACTTCTATGTTTTCTTATTTTGATTATGATTTTCCTTATAAATAAATAAAATAAAATCATTTTCAACAAATTATGTCAAATCACAGACGCTCTCAAGGTTCATATATTACCACCAAACATGTGGGTATAGTGTGACGAAATATGATCCAAAATGTATAAGTTAAAGTTAGAATTTTTGACTAAAATAAAGGTGTATGATTTGATATGATCATTAGAAGATTTCACTATTGCAACTTGTGGTTGTCAACTACTTCTATCTTTAAATTAATAAATTATGGCACCGAATTGTATACAAATTTTGACTGTGGTTTGCCCCAAGTTTTGACTCCCAAAGCTTGCAACATATATAGAAAAAATAAAAAGATTTGATTATGTATCTGATTAAATAATTGAAGCATGGTGGGGTTATAATATATATGATTTTATATATGGTGAACATCACGTGCTTTGTGTTCAACTTTTTGGGGTCAATAAAGTGGTGTAACACTATTTATGTTGGATAAATACGATGCATTTTATACCCCTAGTTTTCCATAGTATTATTTTAGATCTTATTGTTAGGAAATAAATTTGCATTTTCTTTGTGATGTTTGGAAGAACTTTTTTTATGAATAAAATACATTAATTTAAAATTCATTTCTGAAAAATTTGTTTTGGGTTGAGCAGCTCATTACTTGGATTGCAGTGTTTAGCGGATTCTTTTAATCGTAATTTAAAAGAAGATTGATGAAGGTCTTGAAAATTAAGAAAAAGTTAGAAATTTGAAAATAAATGAAAAATGATAAAAAGAACTGCGACGTGGCCTGGCTGCGTGCAGCTCGCCTATCTCCTCTTGCTGCATACCTTACATGTGTCAATTTGAGATTGGGAGTCACTATTTTTTAATTATATTTAAATTTTATTTATTGTAAATAATTAATTGATAAAAAATGTATAAAGATTAAAAATAATTATAAATAGAGTATAATATTTATATAACTTCACATATTTCAAAGAATTCATTTTGTCATTATATTATCATGAAATTGAACATATAATTTATAGTTTATGTACTCTAATTTACATTTTTATTTGTATTTTGTTTGGTTGAGAATTATGAATTTTTAGTGAATGATAAATTATTTAATATAAATTTATAATATTTTTAAATTTTTTTATATTATATTTGAAGAGGGAGAAACTCATAATTTAATTAAAAAGTGAGGTTGCTTTGTTGTGTATTATGATTGTTCGAAATTCCAATTACATAAGATATTTGTATAAATATTCATATGGTTTTGCTTTTCTTGATCACTAGTGACAAGATATGAGTTAGATATAGATTAGATATGAATATATCTTAATATCTAGGGTTTTTATGTTTATCATATCTTTTGTTATTTTGTACGTATCTTTTGCAATCTTTATATAGTCATTAAAAAAACTCGTTATTCTTTGCGAAAAATCTTATGTAGTTTAGCCATCTAAACGAACCTACCCCCTCACATCTCGTCGTTCTCTTCTCATTCGACGTCGCCATGGCTCCTGACTCCGAACCGCTGCCTCTCTCTACACTAATCCATATGATCACAATAAAACTTTCTTCCTCCAACTCTTTATTGTGGCGCTCGCAGCTTGTCCCTCTACTCACTTGCCAGGATTTGATCAAATGTGTTGATGGTTCTCTCCTACCGCTGCCCGCTTCTATTTCCTCGACGAATTGAGTTTGCTTCTCTCTACCCTTTCCAAAGAAGCTATGACAGAACTGCTCGGCTGTTCCACGGCTCGAGCAGTCTGGCAGGCCCTCGATACCGCGTTTAGCAACAAATCTAAAACACGCAAGCTCCGTCTCAAGGATGATCTGCAACTCATCAAACATGGCTCGCGATCCGTCTCTGAATATGGCCGAGAGTTTAAAGCAATCTGCGATCAATTGGCAGCAATTGGTCGTCCGATTGACGACACTGATAAGGCCCACTGGTTTCTACGCGGCCTTGGTCCTTCCTTCTCCTCATTCTTCGTCACTCAAATTGCCCTTACTGCATTGCCATCCTTCCGGGATCTCCTCTCCAAGGCTGAGAGTTTCTCGTTATTTCAGGACTCTATGGAAGGCTCATCCTCATCCCAGGTTGCTTTCTACGGCCAGCAACACTCTTCATCAAATTTTAATAATTCTCATGGCAACTCTGATCAGCGAACCAACGGCTCTTGCAGCAATAACGACAACAATGGCTCTCGTCGCCGTGGTGGTAAACAACAACGTCTTCTACCTCGTTGTCAAATTTGTAGGCAAGACGACCATTATGCCAGTACATGTCCGGATTGCTATTCGCAAACGTCTAGTGCGAATCTTGCTAAGGCTTTCAACTCCAGTTGTTCGATCTCCCCTGCACAAGCCTCCGACTGGTTTTTGGATACAGGTGCCTCGGCGCACATGACTCCTGATGCTGAGACACTCGACACATCTTAGTCCTACTTTGGTTTTGATAGTGTCGTTGTAATGGTGCAGACAAATTCAAAAGAGAGATCATGCTAATAGAAACCTCATTCTCCAAAAGAGTAGAGGAAACGGTAACTTATGAAATCAATAACCTCTATCCTGATATTCTGAAGGATGAATCTCATGTCTCTGGAATCCTAAGAAGATAATTCAGGAGATGGAGGAGGTTTGACATATGCACGAGAGAACTATGGCGTGAAGAGTTCAGTATTATAGAAATTAGACTGGGTTTGACCTTTTGGAGACTCAAAGAAAGTTGGGCAAATGACTGGATCAAGTAGGATCAGTCACGACAATTTTCAGTAGAGCAAACTTGAGCCCGACTTCTCGAGATCAAAAAATGCAAAGAAGGAGTTAGAAAGGAAGTTATAATGTCAACTTAGCCAGATCTCTTCCTACAAAGTCAGGGTTCAGTAGCATCATCTCCATTTCCATCATCTTTGCCCTTCCCAATAATTATCTGTTTGGATGATGATAATAAAGAAGAAGACTGGTCTTTAATAAATCGTCAAGCTGGGACCAGACAAGTAAGGAAATTCCTTACTCGAGAAATGATGTACTCATCACTACATCTAGCTCAGAGGATAATCATGGAGTCTAGATGTCAATGGGAGAAGATGAAAAAGGAGGAACAACAATGAGCATCATCTGAGGTATCTTACACTGAGATAGAATCAAGAACTTCTCAGAGTTCTCAAGAAGCAAAGGAGAATATTAATCCACCACCATCTCGTAATATAGAGGAAGAGATGAACTCTAATGAAAAGTAAAAAATGTCTCCACCATGGGTGTAATAGGAAACAATATTATGGGATCTTCACTTCAATTTCTTCTAGAGCAGACATTTGTCAGCTCCTCTCAATCCACTCAAGCTCAAAGAATTGCCTCCAGCATGCTTCGCTTCTTTGATTTTCAAATGGAAGAAATGAGATAAGAATTCAAAAGCGATCTCAGACAAACACGTGAGGAAGTCAGGCAGTGAATTCAGAAGAGAATTTGGACAGACACGAGCATCTGTTGCAATGGAAGTTTAAGATGTTCGTACCACTGTCAATGCTGCTAGAGAAGAATCATCTTGGATCTCCTCAACCGGGGCTACTTTAATTGAGATCGTAAAAGAAGGATGAGAAACTCGCAAAAGAGAAGAAGAAGTTCGCAAGAAGGAGGAAGAAGCTCGCAAGAAGGAAGAAGAAGAGCGATTGAGAAGAGAAGAAGCTAAAAATGATAGTAGAGAAAAGGAGTTGAATATCATTCTTAAGCTAGCAAAGGATGTGGAAGATCTTCAGAAGAGGTAGAAGACTCTATCATCAATATTTCAGTTTTCTATCCATATCTGTAATCATTAACACTTTATATGAAAACTGTTAATGATTATTAACAAAATCGTGTCATTTTTTATTTCGCCCTTTGAACTTTGTTGGTCCCTGATCAGAGTAGTTATAGTGCAGCGGAAATTTTAGTGATCCTTGCAATTATCTTACTGAGGTTCTAACTCAGCAATCACTTAGAAAATTATGTTTTAAGCTCGAGTATTTTCTTAATTCACTTCCAGTTTATACTCCAGCACTTGAGGTGTTGGGTTTCAATTTAGCAGAAAGCAATGAAACAGTAAGAACAAAGAAAACACAAGGTTTATAGTGGTTCAGACAAAAGTCCTACGTCCACTCTTCAGTCTGCTGGCTAGATTTCACTAAGATTCGATACAAAGAGTTGAACTTGATCTCTAGCTGTAGGCAGCACCTCCGTCTGGCCACAACGCACCTTCAAGCAGCTCTTCTGATATCTATCTTCTGGACAATCCTTTGAGTGAGGACGCACCTCGCAACCTCCTTTAACGTCGGATTTAAAAGTTTTATAGTTCCTCTTTGAACACATCTCTCTTGCGGCTAATGCCCATAATAATCAATCTAATCAAAGTTAGTTGACTGATGAGTTCTTTCTAGGATAGAAAGACCTCGTGTTGAACAAGGGTAGCTTCTGAGAAGCTCCGAAGTTTTCAGTTCGGCAGAGTGTATGCTTGATCTTTACGTACTTGTGTCTATTTTTTTTTTTTTTGCAAGTTCTCTGTTATTTATAGACAAAGATTCAAATATTTGTCCATTACAAATAGATTGGTGAACCGCCGATCTTCTTCCTTCTTTTTTCTGGAATGAACAGAGACGTTTCAAGTCTCCTGTTCCCTCGTTGGTCCTTTTTCTAACACGCCGACCTCGTCAGAACGGGTTTCCTAAGTAGACTCAGAGTCCTTCTGAAATTTGATATGTCAACCTTCTTATTTAGGAAATTCCTTAAATTTTTTATGGTTGATCGACTTTTGATTCGATTAGCCAGTTGTCGATGTCTCCTAAACTTTGGGAAATTTGCTCTCGGAACATTCTGCTGAGTCTGCTAGCATTTGCTGAGATCTTAGCAACCTTTCTAAGATCTAGCATATTGAATCTTAAGAGTCTGCTAGACTTGTCTGCTAGTTATACTTGTTCGCTAGCTTTACTTGTAGGCAATCTTCATATATTTCTCGGTACTTGCTAGCTTTCAGTATTTTCATTGCTTTGCTAGATTTTCCAGTAATCTTCTGGTACTTTGCTATTTGCTGAGTCTTTATCGCCTTGCTAGCTACTTCAGCAATCTTCAATTCTTTTGAGTGTTTTGCTATTTCCTTCAGCATCCGATAACAAAAAATTTCTATCTCTATTACAACTCAATCAAAAATATCATATACAAGAATTTTACATTATTTGCACATTGATAAGTTTCTAGAGACTTAATAAACCTAACTTTGAAGCACCAAAATTAAATATAAATACAGTATGATCAAATGGTACAATATTCCCAACAAACTTAAACGAGAAATATCTCTCTCTAATTTAGGCGGAAGATTAATAGGGTAGACTTTGTAGTTAATGGTTCAGTTCTCGAGTATTAGACTTATTAGAATATCTTTGTAAACTCGACAAATTAACTTATTTATCAGTTTAGTGGTGATTTTGACAACGTAAAAAAGGAAAAAAAATTATTAATAGCATAAAAAATCTGAACGAATTACTTTTTTGTAAAAAAAAATCTGTAACTGTTACGACTTATTTATAACCATAATAATTGAGCATTTAGATTCACAATATACTCTAATTTTTAGGAAAGTAAGTATACATGCACGTGATTCTTTTTATAGGAAACACATTTTGTTCCTAAATTATTGGAATTTGTTTCACCATAATCATGCAATGATTTGTATATACATTAGTGTTAGTCAATTTAATTTATTCATTCCTTTATATATATTGCATGTAGATATTCCTAAAATCATCCCTAAATTTTTGCCACAGATGTTGCAGCCGTTTTCTTAATTTTTCTCTGCCATATATTGATATAGATTCAAAATGTTGTTTTGCAATTACTCTTTTGTAACGTGTTTTTTATATTACAAAAAATAAAAAATTGATTGATTGTTGTGTACAACTAAGGGCGTTACATTCTAATGGCTTCATTTTCCATTTTAAAAAAATCATAATAATAAAAAAAAATATTAGTGCCCTTTTCATGAATTTTCCTTCGCTTGTTAATGTGGTGGGCTTCGAGTTATCAGTTTGGTTCCTATAAATTCTGCGTTTTTAAGTTGTACATCAGAAATCTTTGCTTTGTTCTGAATCTGTGGAAGGCAAACTCCAATAGCTTTTAATTGCATATTGAATCGAATGCAGAAATTGAGTTGCACGGAGAGTAGGCCAATATCCAACGGAATGGGGGGCCAGAATGGTGATAATTACGTAGGGATCGATGTATCACCTTCTCCTGAAGCAAATCATGGCAGGAAACTATCATTGATTCCCCTCATTTTTCTAATATTTTATGAGGTATCTGGAGGCCCTTTCGGTGTTGAAGACAGCGTTGGTGCCGCCGGCCCGCTTCTCGCTCTGGCCGGATTTTTAGTATTTCCGTTGATATGGAGTGTTCCGGAAGCCCTGGTCACGGCGGAGATGGGGACGATGTTCCCGGAGAATGGTGGCTACGTGGTTTGGGTGTCGTCGGCTCTAGGGCCATTCTGGGGTTTCCAACAGGGCTGGATGAAGTGGTTAAGTGGAGTCATTGACAATGCCCTTTACCCTCTGCTGTTTCTTGATTATCTGAAATCAGGAATCCCTGCAGTGGGTGGGGGTGTCCCTAGAATCATTGCTGTCATTGCCTTGACTATTATCCTAACCTATATGAATTATAGAGGCTTAACCATTGTGGGTTGGGTTGCTGTGCTTCTTGGGGTTTTGTCAATTCTTCCTTTTGTGGTGATGGGATTCATCTCCATCCCAAGATTGGAGCCCAAGAGATGGTTGGTTGCTGATATCCACAATGTAGATTGGAACTTGTATTTGAACACTCTCTTCTGGAATCTCAACTACTGGGACTCCATAAGCACCCTTGCAGGAGAAGTTCAGAACCCGAAGAAATCCATCCCGAAAGCTCTGTTTTATGCTCTGATCCTCGTTGTAGCCGGGTATTTCTTCCCTCTCCTGGCTGGGACCGGTGCTATTCCTCTCCAGCGCAGCATGTGGTCCGACGGGTACTTCTCGGACGTAGCCAAGATAATAGGCGGCGCGTGGCTGAGCTGGTGGGTTCAGGGGGCTGCAGCAATGTCCAACATGGGGATGTTTGTGGCTGAGATGAGCAGTGATTCTTTCCAGCTTCTTGGAATGGCTGAAAGAGGGATGCTCCCTGAGTTGTTTGCTAAGAGATCTAAACATGGGACTCCTGTTGTGGGGATCTTGTTCTCGGCTTCTGGAGTGCTTCTGCTTTCTTGGCTGAGCTTCGACGAGATAGTAGCTGCGGAGAACTTCTTGTATTGCTTTGGGATGATACTGGAGTTCATAGCATTCATCAGGTTGAGAATGATCGCCCCGGCTGCCTCCCGGCCTTTCAGGATTCCGGTGGGAACCGTGGGTTCTGTCTTCATGTGTGTCCCTCCAACCATCCTCATTGGTGTGGTGTTGGCCTTGTCCAAGCTCAAAGTCGCCATCATTAGCGTCATTGCCGTTGCGCTGGGGCTGATTCTGCAACCCTGTATCAAGCATAGTGAGAAGAAGGGATGGCTTAGATTTTCTGTAAGCTCTCATCTTCCAGATATTCATGCTAGATGACGGATCCCACTGGGTCAGCTGGTGTCAATATTCCAGCAAATAGAAATATTTTTAAATTATATTTAATAAAATATAGAACTGATTCTAATTTTGAACAAATATTACGATCTTTTTTAACATCTAAACTTATAAAAAATCAATATTTTGGGTTAATAATTACTCCCTCCGTCCCGCTATATTAGGCACGGAGGGAGTCGGCACTATAACCAAGGAAGCCTTTTTAATTGTAATTAAAAGTGTGATTAAGCAATAAAAAAATAATAGAAGTACACTAATAAAGCTTTAGGTAAAATATAGGGGTATGTCAAATCAACTTTAAAAATAGCCTAATTTTGTTTTGGAGCCAAAACCAAAACAATAATCTAAGGCTAATTACAAAATTCCCTCCTAAACATAACTATAAACACATTGATTGAATTCAAAAACAAAACACAAAAATCCTTTACAAAAAAATGGGTAAGAATCCTGACATTTCTGAAGAAAGAAAATCAGAAATCCTTCTTTTCTTGCTTGAAAAATCCAGAGATAACAAGCCAGCTCGGGGGGTCGTCAACGAAGCTGCAACAAGCTTCAATGTTTCAAGAACAACGGTTTCAAGGATCTGGAAATCTGCACAAGAATCAAAATCCAGAGGTGAAGCATTACATTTGATAGGCAAAAGACATTTCAGAATTAGGAAGCTCAAACATGAGGTAAACCATGAAGAAATTGCTGCAGTTAATTTTCAGAAAAGAGGTTCAATAAGAGCTCTAGCTGATAGCATTAACATATCTAAATCTACTGTGGGAAGATGGGCTAAACAAAACCTGATCAGAGCACACACAAATGCAATTAAACCCTGTTTGACAGCTCCTAACAAACTGATTCGATTGAGGTACAGTTTAGATGCCATAGCTTTTGACCATGTTTCAAAGAAGGTTCATTTCAAGCCAATGGAGAATATTGTGCACATAGATGAAAAATGGTTTTACTTAACCAAAAGCACACACAGATACTACCTCACAGAATCAGAAACAGAGCCACATAGGACATGCAAGAGCAAGAAGTTTATTCCCAAGGTTATGTTCATGTGTGCTGTTAGTAGGCCGGTATTTTCAGATCAGGGAAGTATAGTTTGGGATGGTAAAATAGGGATTTGGCCATTTGTAGAAGAGGTTGCAGCAAAAAGAAGCAGCAAAAATAGAGATGCTGGTACATTAGAACTCAAACCAGTTCAGAGTATCACTAAGGAAGTGATAAAGGCTTTCCTAATCAACAATGTAAGTTCTTCAATTTAAAACAGCCCTAAATGTATTCATAGTTCATGAAGCTAATGATTTGACTGTGCATTAACAGGTTATTCCAGCAATTAAAGAGAAGTGGCTTACATGTTTAAGTAAATGTATTCAAATTCAGCAAGATAATGCAAGGCCCCATATCACCAATGGGGATGCAGATTTTCAGAGAGCAGCAAACACACATGGATTTAACATTCAATTGGTGCAACAACCACCTAACTCGCCTGATTTAAATTTGAATGATTTGGGATTTTTCAAGGCAATTCAAAGCTTGCAGCAGCAGCAAGCATGTCAAAATGCAAGTGAGCTTGTGAATGCAGTCATACAAAGTTTCAACAACCTTGAAGCAACAACACTAAATAAGGTTTTTCTATCCCTACAAGCTTGTTTTATTGAGATTATGAAGGTGAAGGGCTGCAACAATTATAAACTGCCACATATCAAAAAGGATGCTTTGATGATGCAAAATGCTTTACCAACTAATCTGGAGATCCCTATGGAATTGATTAAAGAATGCATAGAGTATTTGAATGAAGCTGGCCATGATAGAAATGACACGGAAGGGATGATTACCAATTTAGGAATTGCATTATCTTTATTGTAAAGCAATTGAGTCTTAGATACAAATTTAAAGGACTTTTGTAAAGCATTTGGGACTTAGGTATAGGTTATGGGACTTTTGTAAAGCATATAAAGCTGATGTAAAGCAATTGGAATTAATGTAAAGCTTATGTGACTTTTACATAGCATATTTTATTTTTAATGCAGTCATATGGTACAGATTTAAAGCATGTGGCATTTAACAACACACATATCAATCCAAACAGAATGAAGAAACCACTTCAAACACGGTGTAACACATTTCACTTTTTAAAATGTATCAGGAATGTGTACAATTTTGTGTGTGCAATTTAAAATCATTTCAGGCATTCACCTATTTTCCCACAGTAGACATAGAACCAACAAAACCAACATTAGAACCGACATATCAAACCAGCAGCAGAACCAACAATTCATGGAACCAGTCATGGCCGAGAAACAAAACCATCATTAGAACCGACATATCAAACCAGCTACAGAACCAACAATTCATGGAACCAGACATGGCCAAGAAACAAAACCAACAATAGAACCGACATATCAAACAAGCAACAGAACCAAATATTCATGGAACCAGTCATGGCCGAGAAACAAACAGAGCAACAGAACCAACAAATTCCAAATTTCACCAACAACAGAACCAACAATTAGAAGGATAACCAGCAACAGAACCAACAAATTCAACATCGCAGACATGGCTGAAAATTTAAAGGAGAGTAATTAAGAGAGAATTCACCGAATATTTGGGAAATAAATGTCCCAAAATAGCCGAACAACCTCCAAAGTCTTCTCTTTTGGAAAGGAAATCTCCTGCGCAACCATCGCCAGCCATACCTTCTCTTTCTCCAGATCGAAAGAGAGATCATCTTCCTCGTCACCGCTCAGCACCAAGCCTCTGTTCATGCAGGATCCATCGCTGCCCAGCAACCACGCCGTTGAATCTGCAGCGGCAACAAACCCTAAACCCTCAGAGGCGGCAACGACTCCGCCATCGTCGCAAGGGTAGGGCTCACCAACTACTAGCACCGGGACAGATACATGATCGGAAAGGATTTTGGAGTCATCGCCTGCAGAGGCGGCAACAACTCCGACATCGTCGCAAGGGTAGAGTTTGTCGCCTGCACGCATAGACGACGGGGAAGGCGTTAAAGGTATCATCATCGCGGCGTGAGGGGAAGGCGACGAAGGTTTCATCATTGCGGTGGGTCGGAGTGTTCGAGAAGATGGCGGCAACAAGTTAGGGTTCGCGACAGGGAGACGAAGGTTAAGAGATGCGGCTCAAATTAGGGTTCGCGAGAGGGAGATGAAGGGGAAAGCGAGGCGGCGGGTTAGATCGACACCATTAGAGTTCGCGAGGGTGAGACGAAGGGGATGGGGATCGAGAAATTAGGGTTCGCGAGAGGGAGAGTGTTGGTCCCGGTTTTATTAGAGTTTAAACACGTTTCAATACGCAGCGGAAATAAAGTAAAGTTAATTGATTTCTTTGCACGCTACTAGCACACAGCTGACAACTGGCACCTGGTCAGCTGGTGCTGGTTACTAAGTATGCAGCTGACAGCTGGTCAGCTGGTGAAATAATACTTAGAATATTTTAGCCAAGTTTGCACAATTATATCAGTTTCAGAACATACACCAGCACTTGAGTGCTGGGTTTTAAATCAGAATGTAATGCAGAAAATTGATAAATGACAAAAGGATTTATAGTGGTTCGATCAATCGATCTACGTCCACTCTCCAGTCGAAGCACTGGAAATTTCACTAAGAGTAATCGGGTACAAGTGTCCTACGATCTATCTCTAGCTGGTGAATGCCTCGTCCACCAGTTCACTAGATCAACCGCTCCCGGTCCTTGTCCTTCTTCAACTCTTCTCTGGCTAATGGAGTGCGAGCACGTCACTTCAACCTCCACAGCAAGTTGGGTGTTTAGTTCTCCCAAGAACGTATCTTCTCAATACGGCAAACAACCCGTGATAACTCAAGTGCTGGCTGGCACAAGAGCTGCTGTGAACTTCCTCGGAAGAGAAAGAGCACCAAAGAGATCAGTAACTTACAAGCTGGAAGCTTGAAGTCTCGTGTTTGATAAATCAACACACGGATAGCCTTTAGAAAGGCCTCGAAAGTGTTCTGTTTGCTTGCAATAAAGTTTCAGACTTTCGGTAGTTGAGCGAGGGAGAGGAGTATTGAATGTTGATGGATCTGAGGTATTTATAGACGCGAGATCCCATTCAAATCTCCTAGCCGTTTGGACACATCCGGAAAAGGTCTCTGTCCTCGCATGTCCTTCTGACGGCGGCAGGTATGTTTTTCCGGAAAGTGCCATACTTTTGTCCGCTTTATCTGACATTGATCTCTTTATGTCAGAACGGCACTATTCGTCAGTACGAGGAATCGAGACTGGTGTCTCGTAACTGATGGACTTTAAGGTATCCTCCTTAAAATCATACCCTGTCAGTTAATTCCTCGACGAATCTTCTTTTTGTCTCTACGACTCTGGGAGAGAGAATCTGGAATTCTGCTGGTAACATCTGACTGGTAGATCATACTGGTGATCTTGTGCTGGCAGTCTCTGCTGGTGACTTGCCCTGGCATCATCAAAGTCTACCAAATCTCTAGATGTTAACTCTTCTCGGAATCTCCCATGACTGGTGAAATCACCGCTGGTGAATAGTGTAAGGAACACGCATTCTCCTGGTAAGGTTTGTCAGCCGCCTGCTGATGAAACCCTTCCCAACTGGTGAACAGTAGCCAGTCATATGCACTTCTCACCGCTGGTGAACAGTGTCAGCGTGAGTCTTTGTCAGCCGACTGCTGATGAGACTTTTCCCAACTGGTGAACAGTAGCCAGTGGTAAGCTCTTCTCATGCTGGTGAACAGTGTCAGCATGAGTCTTGATCAGCTGCGACTTACAACTCAAAAGCCTAAACAGGACTTTACATTTGAGACTAGAGCTATGTAGAGACAACTGACGCTGGTAGGACTTAGGATTTGATCCACCAAAACTATAATCTAAACAATTAAGCTACTGGGAAAGGAAACCTTAGACAGATTTCCCAACAGAGAGGAAGGGGAAGGGGAAGGGGATGCGGCGGGTGTGTTGTGTTAGAATTAGGGTTGGGAAAATTAGGGTGTTTAGGGTGGGAGGGTAGGTAGGTAATTTCAGAAAAAGGTGGGGGTATTTTTGTTATTTTAGGGTATGTTAATCTTAATTAGGATGTTTTAATTTTTTGCCAAATTAGGTAACGTGCCTAATAAACGGGACGGACGAAAAAGGAAAGTGTGCCTAATATGGCGGGACGGAGGGAGTATAAAATTTATCTGTATAAACTTTAAATTAGAACTTGCAAATTTGATTCAAAGATTTACTTTTGATCTTCTACTGTGGTTATTTTTTTAAGCCAAAATTATTATTTTTAGCATTGTTTTTATTGACTATCCATTCAGATACATTGTTTATAAAATAGAAATCCTAAACTAATTATATTTCATAACAACAGATGTAGTATTTTTTTTATTTTATTTTTTTGAAATAATGATTGAACTTATGAGTAAGCCCTTTTGTCAAAATGGTTGGAACGATACATCTCCCACCTCTATGGCTCGATGCATATTTTTTTCTCACAACATGCATAATAATTTATATCATGGCATATTGTATTTTTAAAATGAACTTCATTATTTACATATACCCAATAAATACCACACCTAATATATTATATTAAGAATATTTGAAATAGTTACTAATATTATAACTAATCTAATAAATATTTAGCTATAATTCACATCATTTTCCTTCTTTGAGAGTTTTATCTTCATCGGCCTTACATACATGAGTATTATTAAAATCTTCATTTGAGTTGAGATTAAAACAAATGGAATGACAAATTATAAACATGTAATTCTACTACAAAAATTCTTAATTAGAAAATAAAGTGAAATATAATATGATCAATCGACATAAATTGTTCTAAATGTAACATATCTAAGAACAAAGAAATGAGTTATGATTAACTTACTATATTAAAATATATTCTCAAAACTAAGAAAACAATACAATTAAATATTCTAATGTAGGAGAAACTTTGTTTCCTCTAAATTAAAGGTACTAATATTGATTTTTTTTTTAAATAAATCTACATTAATCTTAACTCACACACCCAGATGTCTCTCTGAGAGCTCGAACTTATGACCTCTCAGTCACAAACAAGGTGCTTTAATCACTACACCCGAGCGAAGGGACTAATATTGATTTCATATCTTTCTTTGTATTAATTCTCCTGAAGGAAATTTGAGTTGATCTCCTAATTTCGCAAAAAAAAGCAAATTAGAAAAAAAAAATTATTTGATCTTCTCCACTTAAATGCATAACAACAATTTTCCCTCAAAAAAAAAATGCATAACAACAATTATAAACTCCAAGAAAAGAAAAAAAAAAAAAAAGATTTCCAACGTTATGCAATCAAAGTGAACATTCATGCGCTATTTATACACATTAGTTTATTGTGTAGGATTACTTTATAAAGTTTTGTTAAATACTTAATGTAATAAATTATTAAATTAACCTTAAATTTCTTGCCATATTTTGTTCATTTACAAAAAGTGCTAAATTAAATATAGGGATAAGGGTCATTTAGACCCTCCGACTATTCACACAGGAATAAATTAGCCCTTCTTGACTATTTGGTTCAATTTAACCCTTCAACTTTTGAAATTGGTTCAATTTAACCCTTCAATTTTTAAAATGACTATTATACCCTAATTAAGAGAGATAATGCAAGTGTTTAATAATTCTTGACTTATTTTTATTTTGTGTATTAATTAAATTATATTGCATTTATATTTTAAATTTATATAAATAAAATTATTTTATATAATAAAATTCTCTAGTAATTTTCTTTTTCCTTTTTTATTAGAAAAACTTTTATCTTACTTATTTTAATTCTTTTACGTAATATCAAGCATTGAAATATAAAGTTAATAATATGCTAATTATCTTATATCATGATATCTTAAAGCATAATACATAGCAATATTTATATGTAAACTTTATATTTTATATTGTAAACTTAATTATGTTATATTTTTTAATTTCTAATAATATTTTTTATTTATGTAGTCTATTTTTATACTATATCGATCATAATTATCAAAATTTATATATTCGTAATATATTATAATAAAATATTTTGTAATGTTAGTTTCTTTTTAATATTATAATAAAAAATTACAATAATATGGAAAAGTCTCAAATTTTGTATGACCTATCCTACGCACCACAAGCATGTATTTTACAAATTATCACAATGAAAAAAATATTACAAAAGAATTTATTATAATATATTACGTATATATAAATTTTAATAATTATGATTGATATAGTATAAAAAATAGAATACATAAATAAAATAATATTACTAGAAATTAAAAAATATAACATAATTAGGTTTACATATAAATATTGCTATGTGGATAATAAGTTTTAAGATACAAATATTAAATATCATGATATGAGATAATTAGCATATTATAAACTTTATATTTAAATGGTTGATATTACGTAAAAGAATTTTAAAAAGTAAGCTGAATGTTTTTCTAATAAAAAAGGAAAAAGAAAATTACTAGAGAATTTTATTATATAAACTAATTTTATTTATACAAATTTAAAATATAAATGCAAGAAAATTTAATTAATATACAAAATAAAAATAAGTCAAGAACTATTAAACATTTGCATTATCTCTCTTAATTAGGGTATAATAGTAATTTTAAAAACTGAAGGGTTAAATTGAACCAATTTTAAAAGTTGAAGGGTTAAATTGAACTAAATAGTCAAGGAGGGGCTAATATGTTCCTGTGAGAATAGTCGGAGGGTGTAAGTGACCCTTATCCCTTAAATATATTGTAACATCAACTTATTACCTTATTTAACTTAGACATATTTATGAAATTAGTAATTGCATACTTAGATAATTACCATATTTAATTTTACTTACCGAATATATGCCAGGCTTGTAAATTATTTTAGAAGAAAAAAAATTTAGGGTGAGATTTTGCTTTTAAGTATATATAGATGAGTCTCTCCCCATTACCAACATTTGGTTTAAGAATTAAATTAATGCATAATCTTTTTTTAAAAAATTCAACCACGTATATTGATGCGATATTTATTTTCAACAAATAAACACCTCACTTAATTGTATGCGAGTAAGGAACAAGTAAAATTTATCGAACACGAAGAACTCACTTCACATGCAAATCAAGTACTAGCTACTGCAAAGACTCAAGATATCAAAGCATGATACGAAATTCAAATGTTGATTACATAGGTAAGAAATCGAAATAAACTTGAACAAGACAACAATGAATTACTAAACACTCAATATCTTAAGAAATTGAACAACTTTTATCACAAGCATTCAACAACCAATCAACAAACACTCAAAATAACAAGTTAAATCTCAACATCACCAATATAAGGCAATCAATCTAGTCGGGAAAGAAACAAATTAGGGAACCGAGGATTTAGGACGGACAATGCAATGGACCAACAATTGATAACCGAACTCCTAGAAAATGACTTTAATCTTGATTTTGTTGATCCGACTCTAGTCAACCCCCTTAGGGCCGGTGAGAAGATCGTAGATGGCCTAGGGTAATCGAACTTCACGTTGTCCTACCCTAGGAAACTCCAAACTGCTCTTGGATTAACGACCTACATGCTTCCTCTTCTCGCTAGAATTGAGTTACGCATACATGCATGATCCGTACACGAAAACTTTGCCTGCGTATTGGCTACAACCTAGTTGACAAATTATCAAACATATGATGCCTAACCAAAATCCATGATAGTAATCAATCTCTAGATCAATGCAAACACAATCAAAAAGTAAGTAGATCATTCAATCAATCAATTTCGTCCATTACAAGTGTCCAATCCTAAATCTCTCACAAATCAACCACTCATACCTTGAGTTGATAGCAATACAAAGGAAATCAAAAGCAATTCCTTTACAAACTCTTGGTATTGAGATAGTAGGAGTCTAATCTTCACTTCTTTGGCTTGATTATTCACTTTGGAGCCCTTTTTCCCTCAAATTGCATCAATTCCCCTAATCTCGACCCGGAGCGGTTATAGGATGGAAAAACCGTCAATTACTGTTAAAACTCTCCAAAAGCTCTTTTTCCTCAATTTGTCACATATTTATAGACTCAACTCCATATTTCGCCCGAAATCAACTTCAACTGTATTGCAATTTCGCTCAAAATTTGACTCCGTCCAGAGTTAAAAAAACCCGAATTGTTATTTCGGTCGAAATTCTTCTCTATCTCGGCAACAAATCTCCTCGGCATGGATTTTGGTTGAAATTCGACTCTGACCGAGCTTTGGCCTTCAACACTCCATTCAGATCGAAATTCTTTGAAAAAAAATTCAATTTCAGTCGAAATATTCCTCAAAATTGGCTCTAAAATTAGAATTTTACTTTATTCTCATACCTACATGCTTAAAAACACTCAAATACCAAAAGTGAAGTGAAAAATATACTCAAAACATATGATATGTCGTGGAAATGCATGTAAGATGACCTAAAAGTCCAACATTCAAGCACTCAAAATATATACATTTCACATACATATCATTTAATTTCTTCTGGTCCCGAAATCTAAGTTAGTCAGATATATGCAGCGGAAGATTAAGAGTGAGTTCTTGCAAATTCAAACTGGTGGTTCTCAACCAGTTTGGTTCTTTGAAAAACTTATTTGTCTGCGAGTCTGATTAGAGTCAAGTCCGGATATACTCCAACACAAGATAGTGCTAGGTATTAAATTCTTGTATAATTAAATAAAGTAATAAATTGCAAAAAAAATTATAGAGGTTTGGACAACTGTCTTACGTCCTCTCTTCATGCAGTAGCTCGGAATACACTAGCTTCAGGATTACAATTTGTCCTCACGATCTATTGCAAGCTGGTGAATGCTCGTGTCTACCAGTCCACTTGCTCACGTGCCTAGGGTCTTGTCCTCCTTTAGCACTCAGATAGACAGTGTGGGCACACCATGCAGCCTTCTTCTCCGGAAGTCGGAAGCTTTTAAGTTCTTCTCAGAACTCTTTGAACTTGTGGCAACACGCCCGTGATAGTCACAACTTGGAGATAGTTGCAACTGCTATGATCTTTCTCAGAGAGAAAGTGCACCAATAATAAAATTCTAGCTGAGAAGCTTTGAGTCTCGTGTCCATAGATTGGAATACGGTGAGCTATTTCAAAATAGCCTCGAAAAGGAAAAGTGAACTTTGAGAGTCTCTGTTTGGAGATTTATTTGAGAAAGGATAGTCGGCCTTGAATATCAGCAAATCTAAAGGTTGCAACAATGACTTATCTTGTAAGTTTTGTGTGGATTTGTATATGATTGTTGAAGCTCGTAAGTCGTAACCTTCATATTGAGATTGCTTTGGCTATTTATAGAGGAAGCAAGAGAAGGTTTGGTTAAAGTAGCCATTTAAAGACAATCTGAATCACGAACTATTCGTTGAGACTCTAGTTTGATGGAGATAGGTTGCTTTTTCTGCTCTGCACCACCTGCTCCGTCCTTTTGTGACACAGGGTATCGACGTCCTGTTGTGTGTTAAACTGACTCGCTAGTCTGAGGAATCCTAAACTGGATGTTTGAATTTCAAACTTTAAGGAATCTCTTTTTTCTCAAGTCATAGTATTTACTATTCCTCTGGCTTGTATTCTTTGTCTCTAGTTGTGAGATGAAACTCGACTTAATAAACTGGTAATTATCCAAGCTGGTGATATCTACTAGTTTATCTGAGTGGTAAGCTTCAGGGTGAAGTGGTCGTCAATCTGCCAGTTTATGCCTGATCTGAGTCTCTTCTTATCTTCACGATGATCAAACTGGCGGCTTCGATCGCAAGCCCGATTTATTTTGATCAGCTTCTTTACAACTCGATAAACATTATAAGTTGACATTACAAGTTTGTATCAACTAAGTTAATCTAGAGATACTACCTAAGGTGGTTTCTATACAAGTTTGGCACATCAAAACATCAAAAGGTAAGGGAATGTCTAACCTAAACTCCCAACAATTTCCCCCTTTTTGATGTTGTCAAAACCACCACTAAGCTGGTAGATAAGTCAGTTTGTCGAGTTTACAAAAATATTCTAACAAAGCTAATACTCAAGAACTGAACACTTAACTACTCAACCCGTCTTATGAATCTTCCCCCTAAAATAGAGAGATATATTTCTCGATTAAGTTCAAGGGCGAAAAAAAAATTGACTACACCTGAATGTGTATCATCAGTTTTGAGAAAATGCAATTATTTTGAGACAAAAAGTTATTCTCTTAAAAAATAAGCAAATATTTATGATTCTTCATTGATTTGTTTACAACTTATTGAAAGTAGTAATTACAAAATACTATGGTCAATTATCTTCTTCTTATACTTCTGGGACTGATCTGATTTTCTTCTTGTCCCCTGCTGACTTTCACGCTTCATCTTTCTCGCCTGAAGCTTGTGATAGGATTCAGGGAGAACCCATTCACCTGTCAACTTGCCTCATCCTCGCCTCCACTAGTCTCACCACTAGTTTATGGCGATTCTCCAGCTGGACTGATCTCACCATCAATATCCATTTGAAGTCTCCACTATAAGCAAGTTTAGCTACTTGCTTATAGTGTCAACAACATTCTTTCCTTAAGAAACTGGCTTCGAAGAGTGATCAACCATTCTTGCTGGAAAGAGCTCTGCATTACTAGAGGCAAATGAAGAATTTGGCATCTGAAAAGGCCCGTTGCTTCTACAAGCATCTCCACACTCCTCCCCAAGTCCTCCTTTACTTATCTCTTTCCCTATTTCGGAAGGTCATTGAGGAAAAAAACAGAAGGTGGAAAAGGGGATGGTTGACCTTGAGGATCCACCCAAAGGTGCGACGAGGCTCATATCAGGTCACCCCAACAAGGATTCATCCACTCCTAGAAAGCATTGATTTTTACTGTTTGTATACATTCAGCTTTATCTCTTATCTGTTAAACAAACTTACATACGAGAACAATAATATCCTCTTATCTCATCGATATGGAGATCATACGACGTGTAGGAGATCGCAGAAGATCATATCAGTCGTTTGATCTAGCGAGATATAAATATAATTGTCACAACCGAGATAGCATAGAGGATAAGTCTATTGGTGTATGATCACTATAAAAATTACAGATAAATTATAGAACAGTGGAAAATAAATTTATAGATGTACCCTAAGGTAGTCGAACCCACAGAGATTGTATAACAAAAATATTCTACGTACTAGCCATAGTTCTCAAATTATAATTGTTTGAGCAAATCCAAATTAGGGTTTTGGTTTTGGAATTTAAAGATGACAATGCAAAAAAATAAAAGGGTTTTGAAGACAAAATTTAAAGATATAGATTACAGGGCAGATAATCAAATCATCAACATGCAAAATTCATCAACTCAACAATGGAGAATAATTAGATTCGAATAGATTAAATTGCGTGTTTGGCAATTTGAACCTAGATTACTAATGTGTGACTATCTCCTCTCGATCTCAAGAACACAACATTAATAAATCTCGATAATTGTCTAAGTTAATCCTACAAATTAATTCTTCCTTTTGAGACAGAAAACAATTGTAACCAATTTGATCTTCCTATTATCAATTTTCACCTCTCGATCCTTCTGTTGGTCCCAAATTAGAGTGCAAATAGGTGCAGCGAAAGGTTTGTATGCAATGGAAGCAAAAGTAAATAAACTTGCACTTGTTCAGATAAACAAAGGTAACTCAGTTTAGTGCGTAAGAAGACTTAAGCTCAGGTCTGCCGTTGTTAAGTCAGTTTCACAGAGTATACACTTCAATACTTGGACAAGTATTGAAGGTTTCAAAAGTTAGTTTGCGAAACTAAACAAAGCAGAAATATAAATAAAGCAGTTGTTAGGAATATTGTTAAGAATATTATAACCCCGTAATCTCAATTCTATGTACTTGGTTTTGGTGCATCAAAGCTTAGTCAATCTAGTCTCTAGCAACTTAGTATCGAGTTAAATTGTAAAAGTCCTGTATAGGATACACTTACTTGAGTTGTAATAGAACTAGAATAGAAGATTGAAGAATGCTGAAGGAATCAACATACTTGAAGATTGCCGAAGACACTAGAAAAAGGCTAGCAAGCAACAGAAGAATGTTGGACACGCAGTAAAGAATGCTGAAGGAATGAAGCAAGCACGTAGCTGAAACTCAGCAAGACTATCAATTGCCAGCAGATCCATAACACCAATAAGAACAATACAAAGTCGTGAAACAGAAGGATTCAAATCACAAGGAAAACTGACGAATCAGAGTGAAAAATAATCAACAGACATGAGGAAGGTTTTCAGATTCAAACTAAAAGATCTGATATGACAAAGACGGCTATGGATAGGAGAAACGCCAATCAGAGACGAATGAGACTTGAAGAGTCATTGTGCTTCGCAGGAAATAAGAACGGAGATTGGCGAGCAGACACCCTGTGTCTAACGGATAAGATTCAAACAACCGTTTGAATCTTCATCTATAAATAGGTGTCATCAAAGGGAGATTGAGAAGTTCACGAAAATCTAAAACTAAGAAACAAGAGAAGATCCCAATACTCTCAATCCCATGCGAACTCACATCCGAGCTCATGCTTGATTGAAGCTTTACACAAGCTTACGTATTCAAAGCTCGAGACCTTTGAGGTATTACTTCTAAGGTTAACTTTGGGATTCTTTCTTTCTAGAAATAATCTAGAAGTCACTTTGCTCTACAAACGTGATTATCATGCAACTGCCAAACAAGGAAAGGTTCTGGGAAGAACTATAAAGCTCCCAAGGTCTACGTCCGAGGAGAAGAGAGGTTTATCCTCACTCTAAGGAGTGTCAAAGTGAAGACTGAAGACCAAGGTGCTTGAAGGTTCGCGCTGACCAGACGGAGGAGCTGCTCAACGTTAGAGATCAAGCCTAAGTTTGTAATCAATCAATAGTGAATTTTCAATCAGGAGGACTGAAGAGTGGACGTAGAACAATTGTTCGAACCACTATAAACCTTGTGTCCATTTACTGCTTTTATTTCTTTACTTATTACTCATTTTAAAACTCAACACATCAAGTGTTGAAGTATAATCTGCAATAAACCTAACGAATACTCGAACTTAAACACATTTGGTAAATACTTGCTAAGTCGTGACCTTAGTAAGATAAGTGCAAGATATTATTAAAATTTTCGCTGCAAATATTGATACTCTTATCAGGAACCAACAAGTGGTATCAAAGCGGTTGGTCTTTACAGACTAGCCTGCTTCTGAGTCGCTTAGGACCAGATCCATTTTTCCTTGCATATTTCTTGTGTCTGTGTGTTAAGCTCAGGATAAGGACAATGACGAACAACGCAAAGTTGGGATAGTTCACTCAGGAAACCTTCTCCACCTAGAAAAAGAGGTCGCTGATCACGCTGATTAATATTCATCTCGAGATGAAGCATGTGATCGAGCAAGGACCAATCAAGATTCTAAGACATATAAAATCTCATAACTCTAAAAACTTGGGATAAAATCGCTAGAAATTTAATTTTGTGGGATACAAATCCTAGTTTCCCCTATTAATTTTCTAAAGATTTATTATAATTGCAAAACTTTTAAAAAGTTTGTTATAATTGTCAAAATTTTTAAAAAAATTTGTCAAAATTTGTAATTAACCCTTAATATTAATGGTATTAAGTGAATTAAGATTTAATTACATAATGACAAAAACTTGCGTTAGGCAGGCCTAAACGGTTTAGGCGGGTTTTATCCTACCCAAATGGGTTCACCCATCCCAAATAGGGTATATAATATGGGTTTGGGCTTGGGTTAATAGATAAAATCCGCCTAAATCTTGGATTAATGGATAAAACCCGCCTAAATCGTTTAGGCCTGCCTAACCCAAGACCTTCCCTTACATAATAATATATGATATGATATAGAATTCCATATATTCGAAAATCGAAAGCATGAATAAAATCTCATAAATTCATAAAATTAAGAATAAATAAAAATAATTCCTAAATATTACCCTAACTCCCTTGCCTACGAATACCGGTATTACCCTTACCCACGTAGAAAATGTTAAGTAGCAAATCTGATTATTAAAAATATTTTGCTTTTTATTGAAAAAGGAAAAAAGATACACACAAATTTGGAAGAATCCCCAGAATATCGAGCTCTATCAGAAGTGAATTCAACTCATTTTCGATCTCGATTCATGCAAATCTGCATCCAATCCCTCCGCCAAATCCAGCAAATCCATTGACTATCTTTTCTGTATAACAATCTTAAATTCACTGCCCCATTCCTTTAAATGGGGTATACTGATTCCAATCAAATTCTCGATGACCTCACTTCCCCCCTCACCATGACTACTCCCGCCGCCCCCTCCACCGCCGCCGCCTCCACCATCAGGAAATCCTACTGGCGTTTCGGCAAACAAGACTTCTTCCCCGAACCCACCTTCGAGAACTTCCCCAGCTACCTCGCCGCCCTCTCTAAGACCCCGCACCGCTTCAAGGACCGCCTCCTCGGCCGCTCCTCTGACGCCGACGAGCTCATCGAGGCCAAGAAGCAGTCGGAAAATGAGATGAAGCAATGCCTGACGTGGTGGGACCTTATCTGGCTCGGCTTCGGCTCCGTCGTTGGCTCCGGCATCTTCAGCATCACGGGGCAAGAAGCCCATGACCACGCTGGCCCTGCAATCGTCATTTCCTACGCCGTTTCAGGTTTGTCAGCCCTCCTCTCTGTGTTCTGTTACACTGAATTCGCTGTGGAGATTCCCGTCGCCGGCGGGTCTTTCTCTTTCCTCCGCATTGAATTGGGGGATTTCATCGCTTTCATTGCCGCCGGAAATATCATGCTGGAGGGGCTCGTCGGTGCAGCCGGGTTAGGCCGTTCTTGGTCGTCTTATCTTGCCAGTATGATAAGCAGCGATCCCAATTTCTTGAGATTCAAAATCGATTCTTTCGCAGAAGGGTTTAATCTCTTGGATCCATTAGCCGTCGTGGTTATGTGGGTCATCAACGGAATCGCAATGGCTGGGACAAAGCATACGTCTGTTTTGAATTGGGTTAGCTCTATTTTCACTTCTGCCGTGATTGTTTTCATTATAATCTTCGGTTTCGTTCACAGCAGCGCCAAGAATCTGACTCCCTTTTTCCCTTACGGCGCGGAAGGGGTGTTTGCGGCGGCGGCAATCGTCTACTGGTCCTACACGGGCTTCGACATGGTGGCGAATATGGCTGAAGAGGTCAAGAAACCGTCGAGGGACATCCCTGTAGGGTTAGTTGGTTCAATGTCGTTGATCACCGTTGTCTATTGCTTGATGTCATTGGTGTTGGTGATGATGGTCAAGTACACTGAGATCGATAGGAATGCACCTTATTCGCTTGTTTTCGAGCAAATGAACATGAAATGGGCCAAGTATCTGGTTAGCATTGTTGCTATAAAAGGAATGACTACTAGCATGCTTGTTGGATCAATGGGTCAAGCTCGTTACACGACTCAAATAGCTCGATCACACATGATTCCGCCCTTTTTCGCATTGATCCATCCCAAGACCGGGACACCTATATATGCAACCCTCCTGATGACCTCAGTGAGCAGCATCCTGGCCTTCTTCACGAGCCTGGATGTGCTGTCGAGCGTTCTGTCATTCAGCACACTCTTTATTTTCATGCTCATGGCTGTTGCATTGCTCATGAGAAGATACTACATCAAGGATGTTACTCCAAAAAACGACGTGATCAAGTTCACGGCTTCCATGTTTGTTATTCTTGGATCATCACTTGGGATAATGATTCTTTGGAGCTTGAATAAGAGGGGATTTGTTGGGTACGTTGTGTGCGGAGGCCTGTGGGCATTAGGGACGGTGGGGATGGCCTTGACTTCGAAGCATAGGACAGCTAAAGTGTGGGGGGTTCCTCTGGTTCCATGGCTGCCATCGCTGTCCATTGCTATGAATATTTTTCTTATTGGGTCGCTCGGCGCAACCGCGATCTGGCGGTTCTTAATATGTAGCGCGGTGATGGTGGTTTACTATGTGTTGGTGGGTGTTCATACCACTTATGATGTTGCTCATTTAGAAGAATGGATGAATAAAAACTGAAAATGGAGATCAGAATGTTGATCATTATTTAGTAATATTTTGTAAAGCCATGTAGGTACGATTCATGCCTTTGAAATGAACTTTTGATGATTTTGGAGTTCAATTTTAAGTGTAAATCTGATTAGGTTGAAGCTGTTTTGCATAGTGTTGATGCTTGCTCTGCTTCGCATGTCCCAAGCAAGAAATTGATGGTTCATCTTGTCTCAAGGAGAATATTTGGGCTATTTTGGTTCTCTTTAATTTGATTGTTCAACTCTCGAGTTTTTTATTTATTATTTATTATTATTGTTTATCATGAAAACATCCCCAAGGATATACTTTAAAGTTATAGGCAGTTTTTTTCCACATGTTCAATATGCTGACATTATAACATAAATAATCTAATACAGCAAAACTTGTATCAGTATTTATTCAAACATTATAAAATATATATATATATATATATATATATATATATATTTATCATTGACATTATAATTTAATAGTATTTCACTATTTTTTAAAGATGAGAGATTGGTGTATGAATATAAGTGTTTGAGTTTCTAAGACCAATTTTGATGTTACTTATGGTACTGTACTTAAAAGATGAATGTAAAGGAATTAGTTCTGGTACAAGATTGACGCATTCAGCCCAAAGCTCACTAGAATATGCTATGAATAGCACAGCTCACTAGAATATGCTATGAATAGTGCTAGGCCTAATTTGTTTATTGAGAATGAAAATAAATCTCGTTGAATTAGACCTTGATTTGGTAGATGATTTTAAGGGAAACTATGAATTTTATCCCAAATAATTGAGTTTCTGAATTTTATCCCAAGTTTTCTTGTTTAGGGAATTTTATCCCAAATAATTGAATTTCTGGGAATTTTATTCCAAGTTCTCTAGGTTAGGGAATTTTATCCCAACTTTTAATTTTGTTTGGAATTTCATCCCAAATACTAACTTTGTTACATATTTGCTGAATCACTATTTTTTTTACATGTACACGTCCAACAAAAACACGTAAGCAATTTAAATCCAAAATCCTTAAATTCTCAAATACTTCCTTCTTAAATCTCGTCTCCTCCTCCCCTCATTCCTCAACGGTGGGATTTTTGATTATTTTTTTATGCTGGTTAGGCCCATCGATGAGGTCAAACCTCTAGCACAGAACAAAGAAAGGGATCTAAAATATGTAACAAAGTTAGTATTTGGGATGAAATTTCAAACAAAATTAAAAGTTGGGTTAAAATTTTTTAACCTAGAAAACTTGGGATAAAATTCCTAGAAACTCAATTATTTGGGATAAAATTCCCTAACCTAGAAAACTTGAGATAAAATTCCGAGAAACTCAATTATTTGGGATAAAATTCATAGTATAAATTTAATTGGCCTATGTTAAGCCAATTATCCATGTAAGACTTGGGCTGAGGCTTTCTAAAAAAAAAAAGACTTGGGCTGAGGCATGATCTCTTTTCAACATATTGGGCTGAGCTGTCAGCCCATTTAATTATTTTAATAAATAATCTTATCTAAAATATAAATGAATTATTTAATTTTAAATACTAAAACTAGATTTACACTCATATTGATAAGGTATATATATATATATAGAGGGGTGTATTAATTTCACAAGTGGTCCCTTAGATGAGAGAAGAGAATGAATCCAATCCATCTAATTAGGCCTGCGGACGGTTGATATCTATTTTTAGCCCGAAATTACAAAGTTGCATCAGCGACCTAAATTTAGTTGCATAGTAAGGACATTAATGACATAATGCATTCACAACCATCATAAATTAAATTCAAATCTTACAAAAATTATGAGGGGACCACATATTATCTTACAAAAAATCATAATCTATTTTCTCAATTTTAAGACAAGTTTATTTGTTATTAACTTTATTCTCTCACCTCCAACATTGCTATAAAACTTTAAATAATCATAGCCCACTCAATTTAAATTATTTTTCATATATCAAATTAAAGATCGTTTTATTACCTTTCAAACGAAATTCATATTGTATATGTTTGGAATAAGAAAATCGTAGTGAAAATAAGATACTGCAACTATACATGCATAGATAATGCGTATTTACAAGCTTATATAATACAACTTACATCTGAAAAAAAATATCTACATTTTGAGTTTTGAATCCATCTTCTTCTTAGTTAGGTAACGACTTCTTCGATTTCCTCAAAGAGACGACGAGTACGAGCTAGCAGAGGAAAGAGAAGATGTAATGCAATTGAGTGTTTGGTTGTTGGTAGGTGGTTGTATGAAATATTTGGATTTCATGCTCTGTTTTGTTTATTACTATTTCTTTTTTGTCAATAATTTAAATTCATCAGATCACCTTTAAGTTGCATTTTATAAGTCTGTATATTTGCATTATATAGGTCGGTTTAGTTGCATTATGTTTAATGGGACTATCAAATATTTGCAGAATATAGATTTTTTTCAGATGTAAGTTGCATTATATAAGCTTGTAAATAGACATTATCTACGTCTGTATAATTGCAGTATCTTATTTTTGCTACGATTATCTTATTTGAAACATATGCAATACTGATTTCATTTGAAAGATAATTAAATTATCTTTAATTTTATATATTGTACGTGAAAAAATAATTTAAATTGAATGAGATATGATTATTTAAAGTTTTATAAAGAAATTGGATGAGAGAGAATATGTAGAAGCAAAACACGTGTGTTTGATAGAAAATAGATTATGAAATTTATTGTGGTCCCTTGTGTTTAAGTTACCTAAATACCCTTAATTATAATTTAAAATAAAAATAAAAGTTAAATTTTAAATTTTAAGAATCAATCTGGACCACTTATTTGATCAAATTAAAGGATACGATTTATTCTCTTCTCCTATCTAAAATGGACTTGTGATAGGATCACC
>JAPKLW010000645.1:184737-218385 GCA_026898455.1 Plectranthus barbatus | reverse complement strand
AAGCAAAGTAGATCATTATTCTTTCTTTCTATTAATCTTCATCAAATAATAATAATGATCTACTTTGCTTATCTATGATTTAATATTACTTTGATTTTGGGAAAAAGAGAGTTATATTGCTGGAGCAATTCATGATGCATTATATTATCTATAAATTAAATAGTATCAAATATTCGCATCATTGCAAAGCAAAATAACATTGTGTTGTCCCCAATCTTTGAGCTCAATGATCAAAGTGCTTTATCTATATGAATTAGTTATGAGTTTGAGTATAGAAAGAGACACTCCATTCCCATTTAAATTGTGTACCACATTTAAATAAAAAAAGTAACATTGTGGCGACTTTTGAATTTTATACTTACTGAAGATTTTAACTGAAAATTATTTAGCCCGAAAATTTTTTTAGATCAAATCTACGTGGACCAATTAACACGCAACTCAACAAGACCGACCCAGAACCTGACAGACTAATCCTATTAACATCCCCTCTTTACACAATAAAATGTGATATTAGCTAGCTTGGTAAGTAGTTTTATTAAAATAAAATAATCTCAATTTTAGTATTTTATTATTGAGCTTAAATAGGAGATCATAAGTGAAAGGGATCGTCTCCTGTCTTTATTTCAATTTTGACCTGATTTCTATTTCATGCTACTATTTTTTAAAATATAAGATGAATTTAAATATGAGTGCAGATCTATTAATCTTTGGCACATGAAACAGCTTTCACGAAATTGGAAAATTGTTAATTATTTAATGTTGCCTAAAGTGATATGTGAGTAATTCGGATTGAATTATTGCCGGCTTGGTTTAGGATAATGTTTATCTTCAGCGTGACCATACTATTATATATCTTGCTTTATGTATATTTGTAATTTTAATAAATTCAGCTGGATTTCCAAAAGATATTATTGTAGCTTTGTAATTAATAAGAATGCATCTTCAAGAGAATTCGGATGTCATTTAACTTTTTCCTAGCATTTAAATTGCGATATTCAATAACAACAAAAGGCTAATGGTGATTTAGTTTGGTTTCCAAAAATTGGCTGATACCGTAAAAAGGTTCACGAGATATTTTATAATTGAAGTTCATCATATATATTACGGGAGAAAAGCAAATCAAATTAACCAAAGGTAAAACAGCTTCGTCCTTTACGAGGCAACACCGCAATTGAAAAAGCTCAGGCGAACTGAACGGAGGTGAAACTGAGTTGTCTAAAAGTGAGGAAAAAGTTGCAGCAATATGAGGAAAAATGCAGTCTGGGATCAGGGGACCGGAGACAGCTCCTATGCGTGCCTATTTATTGGCATGTACCACCGAGGGGGAACCTGTCTGTTACGGTCGTAGCCATCAAGACCGAGTCGTTAGAAGCGGGAGACACAATCCTAACCAATGAGCCAATCACAGAGGCGCACATTGACCACGTGCTAAACGTGGAAACCGTTCAACAAGTATTTAAACATGTGCGCTGACACATCAGTCATGTCACATGCTCTGTGTGCACCACGTCGATTGGACCAACCACATTGACAGTCCACTTGTCGAGCCCGCAGGCTGACTTCAAGTGCCCAAAAAGATAAGGCACAAGCGAACCAAGCCAAGCCCTAGGGCCAAAGACCAATTGCCAAGAACCAAAAACCGGGGTTAGGGCTGGGGCACGTGCACGGGCACAAGCGCTCGGCACTCGGCCAGCGGCCTCGCTGAGGCCGAAGGCCAAGGCCAAGGCGGGGAGGGGCGAGCGGCAACGCGCGAGGACGCCACCGGGTGCCACATACACTGCACACCTTGTTATTATACACCTCAACCATTAAGATTTATATACACAAATTAATTATTGTAATTAATCAATGTGAGACACTTTATTTATTACATATCCACTTTATGTAATAATCTCACAAATCGTGTCACTTCGTGGATTCATTTCTCACTCACCGGAATTTGGTTTTGAGAAAATAAATATACCACGATCATCTACACGTCGCGTTGATTAAGTAGGTAATATTTAATTTTGACAAAATTAAGTATTTCACATCGAGAATTTACAATAAAGTTCCCGAATTACCAACAGTTTGTTGAATGAACCAAACTTGAGCATCATAGTATTCAACTCGTGAGCAAGCTCGTTAACTAAAATTAGTAAGAAATATAAATAATTAATTTCATAGAAGTAATATTTTCATGATTTAAGACAAACAATAATGATATATTTTTCTAGTAATGAGAAAATCTTGAATTTGAGTATTGATATGGTATTAATTTTAGAAAAATTAATTTTTCTTTAAAGATAATACTCCCACAGTCCCGCTAGATTAGTCCCATTTTTTATTTTCGTCTGTCCCGTCAGATAAGTCACATTTCCTAAAATGAAAAAAATATCACTCACATCATTAAAATATTAATTCCACTACACTCACAAACATTGGTTATTGTGCCCAAAACATATTGGACTAATGTAATGGGACGGAGGGAGTAATAAATATTTTATATATGTTCTAAATTTAGAAAATTCGTTTAGGGTCAATAATGTTCATGAATTTCAAAGTATTTAATAAAAAAAATTCAAAACTCAACTTGATATTAAACAAGTCAAACTCAAGCATGATACCACTCGACTTGACTCAGTTTGATTATACTCTAGCAGTTGATCGTTTAGATTAGTTTGTAGCCAATTGTCCATAATAGGTATTGGCATTTAAGATAAGTTTAATAAATGATAATTTATATAATAACATAGAAAATATGTTAAAAATGACACATCACTATCACATAGTAACTAGACAACACCATGTCACTGTCACATGACACTTAACTATTAATTCATCAATAAATAATAAATGTCCTTAGCAGAGGTAAATTTCATGATATATTTTCATAAAAAAATGTGTTATATACTTCCATAATTTCTTAAACTTCATATTTCCCTATTTTCCGAACTTATTATCTATAATATGTTTATAAAAAGACTTAAGTCTTACTTTTTTAGTGAAGTATGCTCGATTATGAATTTGTTTTATAATTACAACATATATTATATTTTTAAATTATGAATACAATCTATAATTTCAATAGTAAATATATATATAAATATATTATTTGCAACCAATAATCTATTAAATTTATTAACTATTTCTAAATTATAAATATATTTTTAATATTAAAAACAACAATATTTAATCAGTTATATGATATATGATTATTTAAATAGGTTGGTTTGAAAGATTAAGAGGCTTATTTTGAACCCAGATCTAGAGCCTGCTTATTTAATTAGGCTTTTTAAATAGCCTAAGAGAAGCCTATTGACGAAAAAGCCCAACTTGGTCTGATCTATAATAGGCTAGGCGAGGGCTCCTATAGGGCAGATGTTAGAAATTAATGCTAGTTCTTGGTTTATTTTGGTGTGTAGAACCATTTATTGATCCCGGTTTGTCAGAGAAATCATAGATGCACACCAAAATAGAATTTATTGTTTCAGTAAACTTGCACTAATCCAAACTGAGGGTAACGTGTCAGCTTGATTTGTCAAATCTTTAGTTCAGGTGCTTAGTGTCCAGTATGCCTAGAGTCAGTTTTCAGTGCATACTCAACGTTTAAATGTTGAGTTTAAAGGAAAGTAAGCTCACAACAAGTATGAAAGCAGTAGATTACAAATAATTATAAATAATGTTATATGATTTAAATTAAAAGTGTTGTTATATAATAATATCAAAATTATTAATAATACCTATAAATGAATAATTATTTACTAATAATATATTTTTAATAAAATATATTATTAATATATATTTTGAAATTATTATAAATATATTAATATATTCATTTTAAATTATTCTCTCAAATATATCAATATAATATTAATAATATTATATTAAAGATATGTTATAAAAAATATTAATATGACCATTATTGAAAAATATTAGAGGTTTTAAAAAATAATAAAGTAAATAAATAAGAATTAATTAGTTTCTCTCTTCGTGAGAGCATTATCCCCTCTTGCTAGGGTTCCTGTTCCTCTTGTGTGAGGTTTGCGCTGCCTAGGAGTCCAAGTTGCAAAATAATCACAACAATTTCATTTCCTTTTTCTAGCTGAGCGAAGTTCTAGGAAATGGACTCCCCCCAAGCTGAACAAGATCTGCTAGATCTAGACCAAATAGGAGAAATAGAGTTGGGAAGTAGGAACAATCATCAAAATTGCCTTGTTGGGAAGCTCCACACGGACAAATTTGCTAACTTTTTTGCCATAATGGATGTCATGAAAAAGGCATGGAAAGCAAGGAGAGGGCTTGAAGCACGAGAATGGACTCACAACTTGTTCCTATTCAAATTTGAGGGCCACGCAGAGATGATGTGGGTCATCAAGAATCAACCGTGGCATTTTGAAGGAAATCTTTTTACCATAAGACAGTTGTTGGAGAATGAGCAGCCCTCAACGATACAGATAAATGGGGCACAACTTTGGATATGGATCTATGATGCCCCGGTTAGTTGTATGACAGCTGCCCACGCTAAAGCTATGGCCAAAAAAATTGGAGCACTTGTTGCTTTTGACTCTGAGCATGATTTCTTTGTTAAGTGTTTTAGACTTAAACGTGAAGTGGATATTACAAAGCCTCTAAAAAGGGGACTGCAAGTATTGGTGGGTGGAGAGCAGTTATGGCTCCCAGTCAAGTATGAATCACTTCCTCTTTTCTGCTACAACTGTGGTATGGTTGGGCATGCTTTTAAAGCTTGTGATACTTTGGATCATATTGATGAGCAAAAATTGAATGAAATGCCTTTTGGCCCTGATATCAAAGCCTCACCACTTAAGAGGACTCGATCTTGGAACCCAAACTCTGAAACGCCGAGGCCTCCAAACTCAGTCCCAAAACATAAACCTCCCCAAAGATCAGTCTCTTCCTCTACTGACTCCCACATGAGCAGAGCAATCTCTAACCACTCCCAAACACATACCAAATACCAAAAGACCAAAGCTTCAATAGTTTCTCCACAAATAACTGAAGGCCTCACAAAACAAAATGCCACTATTACAAGCACCTAGCCAACCATGGACCTTGATTTTCTAACACTAGAACACTTTCAAACCAAAAACCTTACCCAGAATGTTGCTGAAGCTATCCCAATCACCCTTAAATCTCCTTCACCACCACCCATAACAAAAAACCCAAAAGATTGGAAACGCCTAGCCCGAACCAATACCATCATACCCAAAACATCTTCCAAGAAAAATAAAGGGAAACGTCTTCAGAGTGAGGTAGTGCTAGGGACCCGTGATGATGCAATAGAGGCTAAACGCCTAAAATTCCTTACTCTCAGTATTGATAATGATGCAACGGCGAAGGCTGCAAATAAGCAGCCCCGCCGACTCCAATGAGTTGCATTGTCTGGAATGCTCGAGGGATGGGGAGCCCTCGTGCATTCCATGAGCTGCACCAGCTATTAGCTGGTTTCTCTCCAGATCTAGCCTTTCTTAGTGAAACACATGTTGGGAGACATAAATGTAATAAGTGGAGATCCGTTCTTGGTTACGAAGGGATGTTTGTTGTTGATCCTATGGGGAGACAGGGAGGTCTTTTACTTTGGTGGAAAGAAGAGTGGACCATTAGGATTGTGTCCTATTCACAAGGACATATTGATTGTTTGGTGTATCATGAAGGAGGATGATGGCATTTTGCTGGTTTCTACGGAAACCCTGATCATACCAAACGAAGATTTTCTTGGGAGCTGCTTAAAAATTGGCAGATACATATGCTCACCCAGACATGGCATGGCTGGTTGGGGGTGATTTTAATGAGATACTACTGGAGTAAGAGAAACAAGGAGGGAAGGCTCGACCACTCGGGCAAATTAGAAGATTCTGGGAGATTTTGGAGGAATGCCAACTTCATGAACTTTATAATACGGACCACTCCTTCGCGTGGTATAATAAGAGGGGAGCACAAACATCAATATTTGAGCGGTTGGATCGCTTTGTGGGAAACCAACAATGGCAGACAAGATTTCAAGACTGCGAAGTTAAAGCTCTGGACTTTTATGGATCAGACCACAGGCCAATCCTTTGCCGCTTGAAAACATCCAACTTAAGAATGACAAATCAGGGGAGAAGACGCTTTTACTGGGAAGATAAGTGGCTGTTAGATAAAATCGTCGTGCCGGACTTCCTACATGAATGGAGTAATCAAAATGAGGACTGCACAGTGCAAGAGAGATTGTTACAGTGCAAGACTTTCTTTAGAAGATGGCCTGGAACAAGGTTCGACTACCTGGGGAGGAAAATTGCAACAATGAAAACGACAATCTTTGATGGACAGAGACAAATGTTCTCTTCAAATGCAAAGGATTATCTCCATCTCTAAAGAAATCGAGCAAGCTATTGAACATGAAGCAACACACTGGCAACAGAGAGCACGAATGACATGGCTACATGAGGGGGATCGGAATACAAGAGTCTTTCATGCACAAGCAACAAAGCAGCATCGACGAAACACAATCAACAACTTGTTTGATGCAAATAGAGGGTGGCACACGGATGAAATAGAGAAAACACAGGTTATTTCAGCCTATTTTGATTCGCTTTATCATACATCTAACCCAACCGAAAGTGAGATAAATGCAGTGTCTGAATTTGTCCATACAAGAATTAGTGAAGCTGAAGCAATGAGTCTGACTGTGCCTTTCACGACAGATGAGGTCAAACGAGCTATTTTTGACATTCACCATGCAAAAGCTCCTGGCCCGGATGGATTTACAGGAAGGTTCTTTCAGAAGTTCTGGCCACTTATTGGGGAATTTATGACAAGAAAAATCCTCCAAGTGCTGAATGAGGATGCACTGATCACTGAGTGGAAGGAGACTATTATTACCCTCATCCCAAAAGTCCATAAAGCTACCACAATGAAGGAGTTTCGGCTCATAAGTGATATGTGTGTAAAATGACCTATTTTTCGATGTGTGAGTGTGCATGTTTGTGGCCATTTTACCCTCATATCATATGTTTTCGTTGTTTTTTTGTCTTGTTTTCGTGTTTTCATGTTTGAAATATTGTAGGATGTGTTTTGAGCATAATATGGCATATTTGGTGGAGTTTTGGAGAAAAATCGTTCGAGTTGAAGTCCGAGGAGGTTAGGTTCATCCGAGCGGAGCAAAAGGAGAGTTTCAGAGGCTTGGAGGAGTCGCCCGGCCGAGCGAAGCAGGCTCGGCCGAGCTGAGCCGGACAGAGGGCTCGCTTGGCCTAGCAGTGCAGGCTTGATCGAGCCATGCTGATAGAGAGCAGGCTCAGTCGAGCGGTTCTGGCTCGGCCGAGCCAGAACGGGTTTCCCAGGTTCTCCATGATTTCCAGGAAGGCTCGGGCGAGCCATGGTTGGCTCGAGCGATCCGAAGCCCTGTTTGCTTGTCTATAAAAGGGAGAAAATCAGTTAATTCAGGAGCTTTTTGCCAAAATTAGAATAACCGTCACGATACTTCTCCCTAGATTCATCTCCAAACCTCCCCCCAACCAAAATCAAGGTGAATCAAGCCACATTCCATCCATTTGGTGAAGATTGAAGAAGGAAGGGAGGTAGATTGGATTCAAAGAAGGCAACTAAGGAAGATCAATCGTTGACCTTGAGTTTTGTAATGAATTCTTTCAATTTCCTATTTGCTTTGTACTTAATTCAAGGTGTGGAGAACTTATTTAATTGTGAGTGTTGTAGAATTGAAATTGTGATGAGTTGATGTTGAATATGCTTGTTTACTTTCCGTTGAGGGATTGATTTGCACTTGGGCTTGTTCCTTACCTTTTAGATGTAGGTAATAGCCAATCTTTAAGGTAGTTCACATGAACGCTGCAGCCAACACGCGGGCAGAATCGTCGTGATAAGTGTATAATCTTACAATTTTAGTTCCAATCCATGTGCGGTGGTAGGTCGTAGGGCGATAATTGACGATCAATTGGGAGTGATCTAGGGATTAATAACGTAGCTGTTTGCAATTCCTAGTTTTATCTACCGCTAGTTTTCCGTAGCAAGTGGCTAACGAGTGTAGGGTCGATTGCTCAACCTCCTAGGGATTAAACTTGGTTTACAACATAGTTTGATTCAACTTGGAACAATAGAAATTCAATCAACACTCACTATCTTCTTATTGTTGGACTTGAAATCTTAATCTACCTATGCAAATTGTTCATTGTTGTGTTTGAGAGGTTTAAATACTTTCTTTGTTATTGCTTGTTATATGTATGCTTGTTTGAATTGATTGCCTAGATAGACAAAATCTCAACGACTATTGATTTACCTAGCTATTTTTACCCCTTCATACAAGTAAACAATTTCCACGAGGGCAAATTAGAAAAGAGACTGGATTGATAAATTTAACGTGAAGTTGGTGTTGCATTTCACCGGTGTCAATAAGTATGTGCAACACGAGCTACAAAATCATCTCAAAAATCATTGTCAATAGACTACGCAAAGTTATGGCCAATGTCATTGACCAGACTCAAAGTGGATTTGTTCCTGGCCGGTTGATCTCAGATAATGTGCTTATAGGTTTTGAATGTATTCATTGGCTTCGAAGACAGACAAAAGGAAAATAGGCTTTGCGGCTCTCAAGTGGGACATGAGCAGAGCCTACGACCGGCTGGAGTGGCCATACTTATGGTAATTTATTTCCTACAAGGGGAATGCGGTAGGGAGACCCTTTATCCCCTTTCTTTTTTGTGATTTGTGCGCAAGGATTCTCATCTCTTCTTTCAGCTTATGAACAAGCACGATATTTTCGAGGTATACCTATCGATCCTGGAAGGCTCTCAATCTCCCACCTTTTCTTTGCTGATGACAGCTTGGTTTTCTTCAAAGTTACTAAGGAGGGCTGTAACGCAGTGAAGAGCTGTCTGCTGAAATATGAAAAAGCATCGGGTCAACAGATCAATTTCGACAAATCAGCTATTTCTTTCAGCCCCAACACTGGATCGAGAGAAGCTATTTTGATTCATTAGATGCTGAACTTGACAAGGGTCGAAGGGCATGCTTCTTACCTGGGACTCCCAAATTTCTCAATCCGACAAAAGAGAATCCAGTTTGGCTACATTCGTGACAAAATTCAGAGGAAGCTCGGGGAACGGCAGGACAAAACATTTTCAGCAGGAGGAAATGAAGTTCTTATTAAGTCAGTTATCCAGTCCATTCCGACGTATGCATTGGCTTGCTTTTGACTTCCAAGCGCAATCTGAGATGATATCAATAGAATGTGTGCAAATTTCTGGTGGGGTGATGAAGTTCAACACAAAAAAACGCATTGGATGAATTGGAAAAAGATGTGTAGGCCAAAAGATAGAGGAGGTTTGGGGTTCAGAGATATTGGGAGTTTCAACAAGGCAATGCTTGCCAAACAAGTCTGGAGAATGATTCGTAATCCTACCGCGTTGGTGACCCAGGTGTTCCAAGCTCGTTACTTTTGAGAAGGGAATATTATGACAACTAAAATTGGGTCATCAACATCCTTTGTGTGGCGTTCGATCGCTTGGGGTAGGAGCTTGATCGCAAAAGGCCCATTGTGGCAAATGGGAAATAGTAGAAGTATTCTTGTTTTCAAAGAGGCTTGGATCACTTGCCAAGGGAATGCTATCTAAGGATGTTGAAAGAAGCCAACATGTGAGAGTGGCTGATTTTATCAATGAAGAAGGAAAGTGGGATATGGAAAGGTTGGAATACCTATGCTGGCCCCATGAAATATTGGCAATCACAGACATTAGAATTGATAGAAGAGATAGAGAAGATAGAAGGGTGTGGAGGTTCAAAGAGAAAGGGAATTATATAGTTAAATCAGGATATCTGGCAGAGGTTGGATACTATGATCCCCCCTCGAACAACATGGCATTTGATAAGAAGCTTTGGCATAGTTTGGTGTGGCACTTTAAAGTGCCTTCGAAGGTGAAAATCTTTTTGTGGAGAGCTTTTCAGGGATTTATCCCAGTGGAAGCCAATTTGTTAAGGCACCATGTGCCTACAACCAACATCTGTTCTTTTTGCAGGAAACATGAAGCTACGACTGAGCATTGCCTTCTTTTTTGTAAATGTATCAAGGCTGCATGGAAGGGAAGCCGCTTCTGGACCGCAATGAAAAGATGCAAACACATGGGATTTAACAAAATTGGAGAATTTATTCACCATCTTTTCTCATCTGTTGATTTTGAAGTCTAGGTGGTGTTACTTTGGAGGACATGGAACTATATTTGCAACCTTAAGCATGATTATGGAGAATCACCGGAGCCCCCAACAGAAGAACAAAGTGTGTTTTTTTGGCAAGCTTTCTATGACGCCCGCGAGAGCTTGAAGAGGGATATTTCCTCGGGCTGCATCTTGGAGACCGACTTTGGAAGGCTTTGGACACTGGGATTTTTCGAGTGGATGTGGATACTTTGTTTAACTCCTCACCAAACAAATATGGGGTGGGAATTATTGTTAGAGACAACAAAAAACAAACCATCGCAGCTTTGGCACGCCCAATCCCGCATCCAGGAACAGTGTTGCGAGGTGAAGTTCTTGCAATTTGTTATGGCATCATTTTTTGCCTTGAACAAAGGATTTCTCCACTTTGCATCTACACAGACTCCCTCCTGGCGGCTCATATTATGTGAGGAATGGAAGATGATGAAGGTATAATCCCTCATGAGATTCAAGCATCTGTTATGGAAATGGAGAGAGGAAATATTTTGGGAATTTATCATGATTTTAGAAGCGCCAATAGGGCTGCTCATCAAGTGGCACAATTCTGTAAAAATATCTCCCACGATATTGTTTGGAGATCTAACTGTCCGGAATGGTTAAACAATGTAATCAGGCTTGATTATGCCTATTTTATTTGACTTTTCCTAAAAAAAATAAATAAATAAGAATTAATTATTAATTGTAGGAAATAAAATAAAATAAAATAAATTAATCTTGGGAATCGGAATGAAAGGGTTTCATAATTCTCAAATATTAAAGGATCATTTATATTTCACTTAATTATTTTAACTAGCAAAATTTTTAAGTATAGTTCAACCTATAGCAACTCTTATAAAAACATTCAGAATATAGCAAAAGTGCTTTGACCAAGGTTTGAATGAAGTTAAAATTCCAATTATACCCTCCTATGTATTTCTTTTATATTTATCTTAATTTAATTCCATTTACACAAAATGAAATTTCGTTTACACGATTAATCAAAATTCCCAAAAATCCTCATAAACAATTTTGGTATCAGAGCTATATCACAGATTTTATTTGGAATGACATTACTAAGAAAAGAAATTTTGAAAATTTAAAATAATATAAAATTAATAAAAGAATTAATAAAATTTCATAAAATGGAAAATGAAATATACGAAGTATTTCAATTAGAAATTTTATTAGAAACTAGAAAAACAACTCAGAATTTTAATAACTGCATGACAGAAGGAAATTCAAAAGTATCTAATTTAATATTAACATTAATAGAAATAATTAAAGAAAATCAAAAAGAATTATTAGATTCAATAAAACGAATAAAGAAAACAAAAATACGAAAATATAAATACCAAGATTTAATAAATTTCCTAAAAGAACAAGGAGAATTAGATAATGAAGAAATATTAACAGGAAAAGAAAAATGTCTTGAATGTAAAGAGTCATTAGAATTAATACAAGAATTAGTAACAAAAGGGACAACTAGAAAATTAGTAAAAAATGAACCTATAAATTTAACACATAAATGGATACCACCAATTCGAAGATAAACGAAATAGAAAAATTATCAAAATTAATAGACAAATTACAAATACAAGATTTAAAGGTTGCAAGAATTGATGAAGAAGATGCTCAAGGTATCATCTATGGAATAAATAGTGATGATGAAAATCCAACATTAAATATGAAAGAAGAAGAAGAAGAAGAAAAACGTAAAAAAGAAGATTATAATAAGCGACAAGAAAATGCTTCTACAAGCAATGAAACACGACCAAATAAATACAAAAAAAGCTTTGTTGATTATATGTATAAAAATGATTATACATATACGACAGGAAAATACAAAAAGAATATTCCACCGTCATACATTCAGAAAAAAAGAAGTATAAGTAGTGGAGTATTAAACATAGATTGTGCATCAAATGCATCAAGTTTAATTATGTTATGGATAAATCAATTCCAAATGATAGTCCAAACTGATGATGATACAATTAGCAAATTACCACTAGAAGATTTTTTAACATATATAATGTATAAAGCTACAGCACAATTATCAGACTGGTTACATACAACGCCATGTAATTATAGTAACTATGCTAAACAAGATACATCAAAAGAAGCTAAATTTGACCTTCTAAAACAATTAACCAAAGAAATATTTGCAGAATTTTTTGGAGATGAAACAGAAACAGCACGAGAATTTGAAAAATCACATATTATAAAAATACTAAGTAATATGGCTCTATGTGACCCATGCCTTATAGAAAATTTCTTTTGCCAAATAAAAGAAAATTATTATAAAACATCAGATAGAACTTGCCTATTAGATATAGTAAAAAGTAAACTACCACCAGCAATGTTAAAATATATAAATATACAATTAACAAACCCAACAAAAACTAAAACAAAAGAAACATTAGGATTAATAGAAAAATATGCATTAATTAGAATATAGAGATGAATTGTGTATGAGAAAAATCGAAGAAAAATATTTAGAAAAAATAAATATACGATGTTGTAAGCAACTTGAAACAATTCCACATCAATATGGATGTAAACCAGAAAGAAAGAGAAGATATAAAAAATAATATTACCCTCGATATAAAAAATATAGAACATTTAAAAAACCATGGAAACAAAAATATCAGAGGAGGTACAAAAAATACGATGATAAAAACACAAGAAATAAGAAAAACTCGAAAGAAAAGAAGACATGTAGATGCTGGAAATGTCAAGAATTTGGTCATTATGCTAATGAATGTCCAAAGAAAAACTTGTATAAAGAAAATAAAATAAAACTTATATACTCTTTAGGGCTCGAACCTATAGAAGACATATACGAAGAAGGCGAAGAAATGAATTTCGATACATATAGCATAGAATCTGAATCTGAAAGTTCCAACTATGCAGAAAGTAGTGATGAGCAAGAATACTACATTTATAAAAGTAAAACTATTTAATAAATATACTTTTGCTTATATAGATACTGGAGCAACTATATGCCTTACACAAGAAACAATGTTACCAACAAAATATTGGTCAATACTAGAAAAACCAATACAAGTGAGAATTGCTAATAATAAAATTATCCAAATAAATGATAGAGCAAAAGATCTTGTAATACTAATTGAAAGAAGTAAATTCTCTCTAGACACCTTATACAAACAAGATACAGGAGTACCATTTATACTAGGAAACAATTTTCTTAAAAAATATTACCCTAAAATTCAAGAAATTGATAGAGTAAAATTACGTTGTCCAGCAATGGAAAACCAACGTAGACATTTAGTTACAACAAAGATATATACTACACTTTCCTTTTTACTAGGAAAAAATATCTATGAACTTAAAAATCAATTAATTCTGTACATTCACGAAGAAATCGAAATAAAAGTCTTGAGAATCCTCGACGAAATAAGTAGTCAAGATCCTTTAGACCCTATTAAAAATACAAATACAATGGAAGTTAGGATAGAATTAATAGATCCCAATAAAGAAGTAAATGTACCAAATAGAATTCCATATTCAGAAAGAGATGTCGCAGAATTTAAAGAAGAAACAGAAAAATTATTAGAAAAGGGAATTATAGAACCAAACATAAGTCCACATAGTGCACCAGCATTTTATGTTGAAAATCATAATGAAATTAAACGGGGAAAAAGAAGAATGGTTATAAACTATAAAGAAATGAATAAAGCCACTAGAGGAGATGCATACAAATTACCTAGGCAAGATTATATTTTTAATAAAATTAAAAAGGCAGAATGGTTCACAACCCTTGATGCAAAATCAGGATATTGGCAGTTACGATTACATAAGGATACTAAACCTTTAACAACATTTAGTTGTCCACCACAAAATCAATATCAATTTACAGTTATGCCATTTAGATTAAAACAAGCACCTAGTATCTATCAACGATTTATGGATAATAATCTTAAGGGGTTTGAATTTATAAGTCTGGCAATATAGACGATGTTATAATTTTTACTTTAGGAACAAGAAAACATCATTTAAATCAAGTTGCAAAGATTCTATTACAACTAAAAGAAAAAGGAGTAATTCTAAGTAAAGAAAAAGCAAAGATAGCATTAGAAGAAGTAGAATTCCTAGGAATGAAGATTTTAAAAGGGGGATACATAGAACCACAAAAACATTTATTAGAGAAAATTAATAAATTTCCAGATAAATTAGAAAATAGAAATCAGATACAACGATTTCTTGGGTGTTTAACCTATATTGGTGAAAAGGGTTTTATAAAACAACTTTCAAAAGAACGAGCATTACTACAAGAAATGATATCAAAAAATATTCCATGGAAATGGACAATTAGTGCAACACAAGCTGTAAAAGCTTTAAAAGAGTTATGTAAAAATCTTCCAAAATTATATCTACCAAAACCAAATGATTTACTCATTCTAAATACTGACGCAAGTCAAGATACTTGGGGAGCAGTCCTTCAAGCAATCCCAGGTGTTTATAATGATTTCAAAATATTTATCACAAATAATAAACCATCTGAAGTAAAAACATTCTTAAAACAATTTCAGAATATATTATTAACGAAATGGGCATCAGGAACATTTAAACCAGCTGAGAAGAATTATACGGTCCATGAAAAAGAAACACTTGCATTAATAAAAGCATTATGAAAATTCAAATTGGACTTACAACCAAAAAAATTTATATATCAAACGGACAGTTCTTATACAAAAGACTTTACAAAATACAAGATAAAAGAATCGTATAATAAAGGTCGATTGCTTAGATGGAGCCTTGAAGCTCAACAATACGATTTCTTATCTTTACACATTTCAGGCAAAGAAAACAATCTAGCAGATACATTAACAAGAGAATGGAAGGAGTACGATCCATCCTGAAAACAGAAAGAGAAAGATTATTAGAAAAAGCAAAACAACTTCGTCTGCAAGCACAACAATTACAAAAAGAAGCAAGCCAAGCAGATAAAGAAGCACAAGCAATAGAATTAATGCTTAACTCATCCAGTGACAAATCAACCGAAGATTTTCCAGCAGCAACAATCAAGGATAAATCAAAGACAGAAGAACAGGCAACTGGTGGATCTCGATCTAAAGAAAAATTGATGAAGAAGAAAGGGCTAAAGCATACTATGTTATTTTTAATGGCTTAAACACAGGAATATATGATGACTGGAGCAAAGCAGCGATCTTCATCAACAACCAAAGCAGCATCATCTACAAAAAATACCCTAGCCTACAGGAAGCAAAAAATGCACTAACAGAGTACCGAAGTACTTATGCAGCAAAAGCAGCAATGCCAGGACAACCACTTCAATCAAGAATGGCAAGTTTAGGGCGAATCCCTAATAACAAACCACTAACAATAAATTCTATCCCTACTGAACAAGAACGGGAAGAATTAACAAAACTAACCAAAGCAATTTTTGATCAAGAATATAATTTCTTGATTAACTATACAACAACAGACAAACTCTCAAGCATATACCCTATTGAAGGCACATTTCAAGGGCCCAAGGCAATCGTTTTACCTGAAGCAGATCCAATTAAGACATATATGATGTTCCAAAGCGGACTCATAAGTACAATATACTTCAGAAATATGGATATATTTCGATACTTTCCAAACTATATGAAGAAGGCTATCCAGCAATATCATTCATGAGTAATTAAGTAAAGAGAAGAATTCTTGAAGATATTTGCAACATACCCACTATTCTATGAAGAAGGAGAACAAGCAGGACAAGTCAGACAAACAGCTATACAACTATGCCAGATAGGAGTAAGCAATCAGAACTACCCAACTATTGGAGAAACAAAGCACGAAGATATCATACAATAATTCTTAAACAATTATGTTCTGATACCACTACGGGGAATTAAGATCAGGGCACGAACAAATTATATCTCAAAATCAGTAATTATATGGAGCATGCAAGCACGAGAAAAAGAAGTTGACAATCAAAGTCAAAAATATATAGAGAAATTCTTAAGAGATCTACAAGCAATTGATTTTGAATACACCCCAGAAATAAAACAAGAAATTTGTACAAGACTAGTGGAAGAATTTCCTGGAGATCATGCCTGTAGCATTTGTACACCAAGCACCGACGGCGATGCAGACTTTGAGACAATAGAAGAGAAAAAGATGTGAAAAGACATCACCATTCCTGTACTTTTGTTTCTTTCCTTTTGTAACTACTATGTAAATTATTAGATTCTACTGTGTAGTGGTACCCCTCCAAGGGTAATTATGTAAAAGGCAGACCTTTCGTCGCCTATAAATAATGTGGCTCTCATTAGGAGAGAACACACTTCCTATTGTAACATATCCTTCATATATGATAAGTTTCTTTTTCTACATATGATCTCTGGCGGATCTGAAGAAGGCTACAGCAAAGAAGCTATCTTGCCGAATTGATCTTGAGATCTTGAAGAAGAAACATTTCAGGTATGAAATCACAAAACTTTTTTACACATTTTAACATATCAAGCATGAAATGTCAAAGTGACAACCTATATCGCTGTGACAACATATAGCAGGCTCGACAGAGTAGTAAATGATATGAAGAACATAGAAGTTAAGTTAGATCATAATAATTATAATCAATATCATATACTAACAAGTATAAATAAAAAATTAGTTGTTGCATTAATAGACACGGGATCGTGTACAAGTTTTATAAGTGAAGATCTAGCAACATAAATTTATGATTTATATCCAGAAGTAACATATATTACTCTCGAAGGAACTCCAGTACGAAACACTAAATATACATCTGTTAATATTATTTTTAGTAAAACACTTTCAGTAAAAATAGAAATACCAATCGATGGAAGATCTAAACAAGAACAGAAGGAAATAATATTAGGGATAGATTTTCTAGAAAACTTTAATTATAAAATAAAAAGCAAAGAATTAATACTAAAAATACAATGTGAAAAATTTAAAATCCCACAAATAAATTTATATAAAGAAAACATTAAACAATTACTATGAATATCTTTGGAAAGGGAGAAAACTCGAGGCAAGAGCAAGAAGATAAAGAAGATATAAAAGAAATAATAAAAACAGAATCAATTGGAGAATACTTGTCTGATATAATATTCGATAAAAAAATAATAAATAAAGTACGAAAAAGAGGAGAATTAACACTTAATTCCAAATAAAGTATAGAAATCCCAACATTTAATAAAAGAATATCAAATACTCCCTCCGTCCCATTATATTAGGGACATAGAAGTGTGCACAATAACCAATGTGCATTAGTATAGAAGAATTAATATTTTATTGATGAGTGGAAAAAAGGTTGCCTTTTTAGGAAATGAGACTAATAAATGGGACGGACCGAAAAGGAATATGGGACTAATATGATGGGACGGAGGGAGTATATTAAATCGAGAAAATATAGTATACTATGGATTAATGAGTGGAGAATCATTAGTATACATGAATCAAGCAAATTATGAATTCCAAGCATACATAATGAATAAAGAAAAAATAAAAGAAAAAATAGAAAAAATACCTAAAAGAGATCAGAAGAAATTAGGTTACATACATATTGGAATAATACAAATAATAGTAAAATCTACTTATTTCACAGCAATAGACACACCCGTACAATTACAAATTGTTGACAATAGAATTTTGAATGAAAAAGATAAAATTATAGGAGAAATAGATGGCAATCTAGGTTTTGACATCATTAAATTCAATGTTGCATTACAATATGAAATTCATTTCCAAACACAAACCTTTAGTGATGCAATTGGAGTCCGATGTAATTTTCTTTAAAAAGATTTAATGAAATCCTTAGACATACCATTCACTGTAAGTTACAAAGTATCTTATGCATTAACTAATAGTAATTTAAGTATAATTTTTCAACATAGAGATAGAATATATACAGACGAACTATTAAGTACTACAAGTACTGTAATAAAAAAAGATAATAGCCTACAAAAATTCATTCAACGAAGTTCATCTCAAAGAATTCAAAATAATACACCAATCTCAAAAGGTATCATAGAACAAGCAAGAGCTAGTACAAGTAATATAAGCCAGAATAAATGGCCCGAGCAACTAAAAAGACAAACATTACATTCAGATATTCAAATGACACAACTAAATAAACAAATACAAGAATTAAAAACAGTAGTTACAGAAATAAATGATAAAATATAATGTTAAACCATAGAATTAGAAATGTGTATTATAAATAAAAAATATGAAAATATTAGAAATAAAAATAATTATAATTGAAATAAATAAAAGAGAAATAATTGAAAGGTATTTATGGAAGAAAAATTGATGAAAAAGTGCTTTTGCTATTTTTTGGAATATTTCACAAGGATTGTTATTTACTAAAGTATATTTAACCAATTTGCTATAATAGATTTTTGCTCTTTATATTTCCCTATTTCCATACCATCAATCCAATTAAAATAGGTGAGTTTGAAAATCATTTAATATCTTATTTCCAAATAATAGGGTGGAGCAGTGGACCAAGAGAGGGAATATAATAATGAAATATCAAAATCAGAATTGATGAAAATAAAAATAATAAATTATTTATTATTGATGAAAGTAAGGTCAAAAGGTCTAGATTCAGGCCTAAAAATGACAGGGAATCCCAACAGAAACTCAGAAATTGACTGGTGGAGTTTCCCTTTTGACCAAAATACTACATCACAAAATTTAAATTTAATAAAATAAAATAATAAGGTCTTTCTTCATCAACACATGTCTGCTATCACTTACCATACAGCTCATCTGCCATTGAAACCACTGATATTGTAATCTTTTACATCGTAGAAGTTAGAATGGAAGCTTCCAACAAAGTATCTAATTTGGATAACATTATTTAACCATTTTTATTTTATTAAGGTGTCATCTACTTAAAATGACTAATATTAATTCACGGCTCGAATTATATATGGAAGAAATTAAAATTGACCAACACCTTCATTTAGTTATGGCGGTAAATAAATCAAATTGTCTTTGGTCTATTCATGTTTCCATTAAAAGTGCATTCGAGCTTATTTAGAAAAATTCATTTATTAAAGTAATTAAAGTTAAGCTCGTAGTATTCGCTTCGTGAGCTCGTCAGCAAGCTCCTTAGTTAAATTAGTGTATTTTAAAAAATTAATATTTTTATAATTTAAGTGTTACAAGTATTATAAATCTTTGTTGTAGTTATGAGGAAAAATGTTATTTGAGTACGAGTATTATATTATTTTTGAATAAATATATATTTTTCTATCCAAAAATAATTATATTTTTTTATCTAATCTAAATTTAATAAGTTTACTTAGCTTTTATAAAGCTCACAAGCTTTAAAGTATTTAATAAAAAAAGTTTGTCCTTTGACTCATTAATAAACTAATTATGCTTGAGTAAGAGACTATTGAGCTTCACTCAATTTGATTATTAACCCTAATTTAGATATGTAACATCATCCAATTTTGAATATTTCTTAAATTGAATGTGTCAATGCTTTTGTCCTAACATGATATTTCCCTTTTCCATTTCCACATAAATTAATTAAGGTAATATATATGTTACTCATTCGTTAAAGATTACTAGTTTTAATATATTTGAATAGGATTTATTTGAAGGAAGAAAACGAAGTTAATTTATTGTTAATTCAATAATGATACGAGACTATATATGATGTGAAGGGATTGCTCGCAAATTAAATTGTCAATTCATAATCCTGGTTGAAATGGGATATAAAAATAAGTAAATATGCCTATGAATAATTTTAGCTTGCTCCTATTGAAATGCATAAGATGGTTTATGTGAAATACCTGAACTATAAAACTGTTGAACTGGTTGCGCATAAATTTGATCCTCATTCCTCTTTCTTGTGCAACAAGATTTAATCGTACAAGATGAATGAATCAAATCTACTGAGATTAATGAGAGAATTTTTAAAAATAGGAGAGAGCAGAAGAAATAGATCTTCTAGATCTGATCTTCTGATCTGCATCCCTGTTCCAATCTGAAAATCTGGTGAAAAGTCACTCAAGATTTCGTGCCCATCGAGAAATAGAATTTCCTTCATCTTCTCAGATCTTTGTAGCCTCCCACAACTCCCAAAAACTGATTTGCTGCTTAGCAACTTATGAACTTATGGTGTGTAGAGATTTGAGAACCTAAAGGGTATTTATAGGAAAAATCTGATCTCAGATAGGCTTGAACTTTCATGGGCCAAACTAGGGACCAGAATGCAAATAGCAAATAAGGCTTATCAATTAATTAATTTCCATATTCAACCCAGAATGTAATTAATTAATTAATATTGATTCATGCTATCAAAGAATCAATATTGTCCTACCTATTTGCTACCACGTTATGAGGAATGGGTTGCATAGGCTCGAAAAACTCCCATATTTAAGGTTACAGACATTCATTAATTAATTTGAGCCTTGACAAGCTCGAAAATAAATTAATATCTTTAATTCCTGAGTCAATCCACTCAATCTTTTTCACTTAAGCTTGAACTTAATCAGCCTGCAGGACTTTAGCATAATGAACCTTTTGAGCTGCTCAGGGAATGTCACCATCTTATACTGAATATGGTTACCTAGTCATAGTCACTAACAGTCATACACAAACTGCTACCACCCAAGATACAAATATACAAGTTCGACTAGAACTATCCACCATAGTATCTCAAAGTTACACACAAGTCCGTTCAAACCTCCGTACCTTCATATATGTTTAGAATTTCATCAAGCCATCAAGATCAAGATTGCTTTAAATCAGATAAAGGAATCAATCTTCACTTAGGTCCTATCAATGCGTACCACATGCACCAGCATACCAAGCAGCCAAGACAAGCTGCTTATGACTGTATATGCTGCAGTATATGCCGACAGTCTATCCTGGGACTGCGTTGATATCTCACTAGGTTAACCAATCTTTACAATCTTCCGTGATCTAATACACATCGTATGATCTCCCTATTGACGAGATAAGAGGATAAGAGCATTTGCGACACATTTTTGTTTATTCAGACAGGAGATGAACATGATGGGTTTTATATACTGAAAGCATTTATTATAATGAGTATACGACAGATTATTTCTCCTATCTGTTAACAATCTTACATGTATGAACAATGGTATCCTCTTGTCTCACCGATAGGGACGATCATACAACGTGTTGTAGATCGCAAAAGACAGTATGATCACTTGACCTAGTGAGAAATAAACCTGATCACAACCGAGACAACGTATGAGGATACGTCTGTCCGGATGGCTGCGGCATTGTCGGAATAAGTAATCTGTCTTGGTTACTTGACGTGCTGGTACGTAGAGGTGGCGTATTGATGGACCGCAGTGAGATGTATTCGTCTGCCTGACATCAGCGAATACGAGATCTTGATATTGATTGAGTCCAAACCCTAACGAGGGTTCAGGGGTTTGCACGGGATGACTGTTGCTTTGACTTGCCATGGTGGAGAGCCTAAGTAACGTGCTCGTATATCCGCATCTTATGTAACAGCAGTTCATGTAGTACCACCTGAGACTGGATTTAGGTAACCATATCCAAGTAATAGGATGAGGACATTCCCTGAGGAGCTCAATAACATTCATCGTGCCAAAGTCCTGCAGGCTGATTAAGTTCAGGCACGAGTGATAAGGATTGACTGGTACTACTCAGGAATTATAAGATATTAATTAATTGTAGTTAGAGCTTTTCAGAGGCTCCGATTAATTAATGGATGTCCAGTAACCTTAAATATGGGGATTCTTAATTAATTCAACCCGTTCTCATAACGTGGTAATAAAGGGGTAGGTCAGTATTAATTCTGTGGTGAAAAAAGAATTAATATTAATTAATTAATTGTGTCCTGGGTTGTGGACATGGGAATTAATTAATTTATAGGCCCACTTTATTATTTGCATTAGGTCCCAGGTCTGGCCCAAATAAATATGCTGAATTGAGCCCAGGAGCCCATTAGGGTTTACAACCCTAGGTCTATAAATAGACTGCTCTCTCTCATAAGTTGTAATCAACACAAAAACAGAAACCCTATTTCTTTTCAGATCTGGTCCTGTAGATAAACCACAGATCTACGGAGGAGGAGAATTTTGATTCTGGTCCTGCAGATAAACCACAGATCTACGGAGTCCTCACCAGTAGTAGATCTGAATAGCATTGGGATACAGATCTGAAGACCTGATCTGGAGAACAGAATTCTATTTCTTTTCTTTCTTTATTTTTGAATTTATCTAGAAATTAGAGTTCTAATTTCTGTTTCTGCAGATAAAATCGAATTGCGTGGTTGAATTAAAGTTGGAAATTCAAACGCAAAAGATCGGATCAGACTCGACGGAATTACGGTAATCCCTCAATTCACAAATCCGAGTATTAAATTCATAGGAGCATGCTAGGGTTTATTGTTTATTTAATTGTGCACAATACCATAAATCGATCCGGTTCAAATTGGTTTTGGTGATTCGGTTCACGGGAAAACCCTACAATTGGTATCAAAGCGAGGTTTTTGATTTATGGCTCTTTTGTGCATAATTGAATTCAATATGCATGTATGAATTTAATATTTGTGGATGTTGGTTTTTGTTCCTCGTGGCAACCCGTGTAATTCAGCCCACGGTGGTTTATCCGTGTAGGGCTGAATTAATTTTGTAAAATCATGAGAAAATCCGTGATTAGTGTAGATATTGAAAAATTGTAATAGAATAGATTCTGTAATTTTATTTTTCAAAATTATGTAATTGGACGGGTCGAGGATGAAGAACGAAGACGGAGCCGACGCAGGGCCGGCAGAGGACGACGGCGGGCGACGACAGGCGGCGCGGCAGGCACGTGGCCGTGCGGCGCGCGCGGGCAGCAGCCAGGTACGGCGCGCGCGGCCTGCGCGCGGGGACCAGGGCAACGGGTGCAGCGCGCGCACGCGAGCGTGCTGGGCGCTTGCGCGGGGCGGCGGCAGTGATCGTCGTCGGCTGATGCTGTCCCGTCACGATGGCTTGTGGTTTTGGTGGTTTGTGCAATTTTGTGTAAACCCTAGGGTTTGCATTAGGGTTAGGGCAAATCATCAGATCACAAAGGCATAAATCCCAAAAGATTTGGTGAATCAAGATTTGGAGGCCCTAGAAGATTTGTATCTATCCAAATAGATTCAAATTTCAAATTGTAATAGATAAAATTTATTTTTTCTATTTTTGTGGGGCCACGAGGAATTTTCGTTTGCCTTAATTGTCCTCGTATGATATGTGATTTATTATGTGCGCAATTAAGCATGTGTAGATAATAGGAAAAGCATGATTTATCGCTTTTATTATTTACAGTTTTCCAAGCATGCTTATGTGATTAGTTTCTTTTGTTGGATTATATTTTTGGAATTTTTGGGCTTGTTTAATTACATGCAAAAATTTGGAAAATATAATAACAAAGAAATTATATGTGCGCATATAAGAAACCTTTTAAAAGAAAAATACTAAGCAAATATTTTAATTAAAATCAATAGACCTCCACAAAGCGGTCCTAGGTTGTAAGTGTATCTCTCGTTCTAGTAAACGTCTACGAGTGTAGTTTGCTAGTTCCTAGAGGTGCATGGGTACGGTTGTTGGGATTTCTAGACAAACAATTTAAATCATGTGAATAGTGGGAGGGATTTGCGTAAACGTCTACGAGTGTAGCTTGCGTAGATCTCTTCCACAAGTATTCTAGGATTGATTTAAATTATAGATAACAAAAGCTTTAAGGGCTGTGCGGTATGGTTACATGCCATGCTAAACCGTCTCTTTTGGCCAGAGTTAAATTTGAGGTTAATTGCTTAGAAGCATTTTAGAATATAATGCAAGAATTGCATCCCTGTTCTTGAGAGATGGCTTGGTCTAAGGTTTTCACTAATTATTAATTTCTAGTGTCAAAAGCTTCCTGACATGGTCGTGAAATTAAATGGATTGGGGCTTAAAACTCGCAGTTCTGGTTGAGGGTGACATCGTAAATGTTTACGAGTGTAGCTTGCGGTGGAAACTCTTGGGCAATTAGTGGAAAACATTTGTATTTGATATATTAAAAGGTTTTCAATGCATTTGTTTTCGAAGTTCTACATGTATGTTCTTATTTAGGATTCCTTATTGTTTCAGATATGTCTATGTCTACTATCGATCATTTAATTGCTCTCAATCCTCTAACTGATCCAAACTTCCATGAGTGGAGATACTGCATTGAGTATATCCTCCTGACTAAGCAACACATGTTTGTTCTTACTATGATGCCACTTGCCCCACGTTACCATAAAGTCTCTAGACGTGAGAAAGAGTTCTATGACAGATGGGTAGCATATGAGGATTTTACTTACAAGTTAATCTCAGATAACCTGTCTAGAGAACTCAAGCTCAAGTACATGGGCTATTGTAGCTTTGTTGCGATCTGGATGGCTTAGTGGCCATGTTTGGTGAAGTGGAACGAACTATCAACTGTGATCTCGTAAAAGACCTAGTCTGTAAGAGAATGGTTGATGGCAGTTCGGTGACACTGCATGTGATGATGATGGATAACACCATGAGACGATTCACACGTAGAGGTGGATGTATATCTGATCGGGCTAAGATCGATATAATCATGAACTCTTTACCGCTTTCATTCTATGACTTTAAGAAGGATGTAGCTAAGAGAAGTGAGTACTCCTTCAAAGAGTTGCTCACTGATCTCATAGCAGAACAGTCCATCGTACCTTCATGGGAGTCTGAGTTATCAGATCTTGAGCACAGCTTGGGCACATTGAAAGATGTGGTTCATACTGTGTGCAAGAACATGATTGATCGCAGATCACGTGAGAGGAGGTCAAATGAAATGAAGAGGGTTGGTGTCACTTCAAGTAAGAGCGCATACGAAAGTAAGGGACAAGGTACGTCATTTGCATTTGTAACGGAAACATGTTTAGCATCGATTTCTACTCATTTGTGGGTAGTGGATACTGGAGCTACTAATCATGTTTGTTATATTTTGCAGGGGTTCACACCGAGAAGGGTGCTGAAGAATGACGAGGTTACCATCTCAATGGGGAACGCAGCACAAGTGAGTGCAGCTGCCATTGGAGATTTCACCTTGTACTTTGATGATTCTGTTTTAACTTTGAGAGATGTTTTGTATGTGCCGAATTTTCGGTGAAACCTTATTTCAGTTTCCAAACTTTATGTTGATGGATATTCAGTTATTTTTGATAGTGGTGTTTCTATCATTGGTAATAACGGTGTTATCTATCGTGGGATGCTAAATAATTCTCTCTATGTTGTTAGCTGTAATCATAAGTCTTTCGCAAGTATTGCATGTAATTCATCCGTAATTGATAATCCTAGAAAGAGAAAACTTACTTCTTCTGATGAGGATCTTACATATCTCTGGCACTTGAGACTGGGTCACATCAGCTTGAAGCGGATTCAGAGACTTGCAGATGACGGTACATTGGACCTAGTCCGGGCTGTACCTTATCAAGTCTGCGAATCCTCCATCGAGGGAAAGATGTCAACTAGGCCTTTCAAGGCTAGTCAGTCTCGAGCAGAGGAAGTGTTGGAATTGATCCATTTTGACTTATGTGGACCGATGTCCACGCATGCTCGTGGAGGGTACGATTACTTTGTCACTTTCATTGACAATTACTCAAGGTACGAATACGTTTACCTGCTTCGCTACAAGTCTGAATGCTTTGAGAAATTCAAAGAGTTCAAGGCTGAGGTAGAAAAGAAGGTCGGGAAAACTATCAAGTCTCTGCGATCTGACCGCGGTGGCGAATACCTCGGTAACGAGTTCCTGCAGTATTTGTCAGAAAATGGGATTTCATCCCAGTGGACTGCACCGGGTACTCCCCAACAAAACGGTGTAGCTGAAAGAAGAAATAGGACTGTTCTAGAGATGGTAAGATCAATGATGAGTTATGCAAACTTACCAATTTCATTTTGGGGCTACGCATTGGAAACAACAGCTTACGTGCTTAATGTGGTGCCTTCTAAATCAGTTCCTAAGACGGCTTTGAGCTCTTCCTTGGTCGCAAACCTAGTTTGTGCAAGTTTAGAGTATGGGGCTTTCTCGCACGCGTACTGTCAAAGGAACCTGATAAGTTAGAAAGTAGGTCAAAAGTAATGCTGTTCATAGGGTATCCCAGGCAAACAAAAGGTGGTTACTTTTACTGTCCTGAGAGTCAAAGAGTCATTTTTAGCACCGAAGATAGATTCTTGGAGGATGAGTATGTGAGTAATCACAAGTCAAGGAGTGATATCGTTCTTCAAGAAATTGAGAACGAGAATGCAATTCTAAGGGAAGGGGAACGTGTAGATGTGGGTGCACCTGTGAGAGGCACAACACCACAGACACGTTCTTCAGTGCAAGGTGCAGGACCACAAGATACTGCACCTACTACTGACATGGCACCGATGCCTCGTCTTAGTGGGAGAGTTATTTTCTAGCCAGAAAGATACATGTTCGTGGGTGAGTCTTCAGACTTGAGCCCGGAAGATGGACATGAGGACTCTGACCCACTGACTTACGAAGAGGCAGTGCAGGACAAGGATGTTGCCAAATGGCGTGTCGCCATGGATTTTGAAATTGAATCCTTAACTGCTATGGATGTATACCAGAAAACTGATTTGCCGGATAGCTTTAGGGCCATAGGGTGCAAATGGGTATACAAGAGAAAGAAAGGGGCGGATGGAAAGATCACGGCTTTTAAAGCCAGGCTGGTGGCAAAGGGTTGTAGTCAGAAAGAGGGCATTGACTATGACGAAACCTTTTCACCCGTAGCCATGCTCAAATCCATCCGAATACTCCTTACCTTAGCTGTGCATATGGACCTCGAGATCTGGCAGATGGATGTCAAAACTGCTTTTCTAAACGGTTACCTTGAAGAAGGTAGGGACATCTATATGCAGCAACCCTAGGGTTACATAAGCAAGGGTGAAGAACATCTTGTCTGGAAGCTTAGGAAGTCCTAGTATCGACTTAAGCAAGGTTCAAGGTCGTGGAACTTACGTTTCAACGATGTGATTAAATCCTATGGATTTGCACAGTTGGAAAACGGAAGTTGTGTTTACCAACTTTGTGTCAGTGGGAGCGTGGTCTTCCTTGCACTATACGTTGATGACATACTCCTATTTGGTAACAACGAGGGAGTGATGTCGGAAATCAAGGCTTGGTTATCCGAGCAGTTCCAAATGAAGGATCTGGGAGAAGCTGGCTACATTCTTGGGATTAAGGTCTTACGAGATCGTAAGAGAAGAATGTTGAGCTTATCCCAGGCATCCTATGTGGATACTGTGATAGCCCGGTTCAGCATGCAACTCGCCAAGAAAGGCTTGCTGCCTTTCAGACATGGCGTTCATCTTTCTAGTGGGCAGTGTCCTCAGACACAGCGGGAGAAAGATGAGATGAGTCTTGTACCGTACGCTTTGGCAGTGGGTAGCCTCATGTATGCGATGCTGTGTACCAGGCCAGATATCTGTTATGCCGTTGGCAAGGTAGCAAGATATCAGTCTAACCCTGGACAGGCGCACTGGACTGCTGTAAAGCACATCCTCAAGTATTTGAAGAGAACTAGGAATTACTGCCTAGTTTATCAAAGTGAGGATTTGTGCCCTGTGGGTTATACAGACTCGGATTTCTTAGGGGACCAGGATGAGAAGAAATCGACCTCAAGATATGTGTTTACCCTGGGAGGTGGAGCTGTATTTTGGAGGAGCTCAAAGTAGAAATGCATTGCTGACTCCACCATGGAGGCGGAATATGTCGCCGCCTCCGATGCCTCGAAAGAGGGGGTATGGCTCAGAAACTACCTTTTATAATTGGGCGTGATCCCGAGTTTTCCGAGGAGCATCACAATTTATTGTGATAACTCTGGTGCAGTGGCGAACTCAAAGGAACCGCGGTCTCACAGGGCAAGCAAACACATAGAGAGAAAGTACCATATCGTATGAGAAATCGTATCAAGGGGCGATGTGCAAATTAAGAAGATTGACACTGCTGAAAATCTTGCTGATCCATTTACAAAGAGCTTGCCGCAGAAAATTTACGAAAGACATATTCGTGAGCTGGGTCTAAGGTGGATGCCGACCACTGACAGTGGTTAAAGAGACAGCAGACTAGATAGATGGACTGTATACTCTGTAATAGCTTAGTTATGCTTTGAGTATAAGTGGGAGATTGATGGGTTTTGTATACTGAAAGAATTTATTATAATGAGTATACGACAGTTTATTTCTCCTATCTGTTAACAATCTTACATGTATGAACAATGGTATCCTCTTATCTCACCGATAGGAACAATCATACGGCGTGTTGTAGATCACATAAGACATTATGATCACTTGACCTAGTGAGACATAAACCTGATCACAGCCGAGACAGCGTATGAGGATACGTCTGTCCGGATGGCTGCAGCATTGTCGGAATAAGTAATCTGTCTTGGTTACTTGACGTGCTGGTACGCAGAGGTGGCGTATTGATGGACTGCAGTGAGATGTATTTGTCTGTCTGACATCAGCGAATATGAGATCTCGATATTGATTGAGTCCAAACCCTAACGAGGGTTCAGGGGTTTGCACGGGTTGACTGTTGCTTTGACTTGCCAGGGTGGAGAGCCTAAGTAACGTGCTCGTATATCCGCATCTTGGGTAACAACAGTTCATGTAGTACCGCCTGAGACTGGGTTTAGTTAACCATATTCGAGTAATAGGATGGGGACATTCCCTGAGGAGCTCAATAACATTCATCGTGCTAAAGTCCTGCAGGCTGATTAAGTTCAGGCACAAGTGATAAAGATTGAGTGGTACTACTCAGGAATTATAAGATATTAATTAATTGTAGTTAGAGCTTGTCAGAGGCTCCTATTAAATAATGGATGTCCGGTAACCTTAAATATGGGGATTCTCAATTAATGCAACTTGTTCTCTGATAGCGCGTTTCGCAACGCGCTAAAGCTGCAAGTGTACAGACCACTGCAGAGGGCAAGTAATAATTTATCGAACTCAAGGACTGCAGGCTCGAAATACAACTAAGCACTAAAACGTAGATATCTTACTACTATCCAGGCGAATCAGAAAAAGGATTTGGTTTTTATTTAAACTAGCAATGATTTTAAAGCAATAATAAAATAAAGATCAATTAATGATTTTAGAAAACTTATGAGAAAATAGGATTCCAGGGCAATCCACTTTGAATATTAATCAAACAACTTTTCATGCAATTCAATCCCAATTTAATTTCTAGAGATGTGAGCAATCACGAAAGTGTTATCAGGTGATCCTCTCGGACTCTAAACCATAACATGGAAATAAAAGACCTAGTGACTCCTCTCGGATGCGCAAAAGGACGTTTACTCTTGATAAAAACCTTAGATTTCAAAACCCTTTAAAAGTTCAATTTCCTCTCGGACAATTGTTCTAATAAATCTAATTTATTTGCGTCTTAATTGATAACCTAGACCTCTCGGTTCAAAAACTATCAATTCAAATCACAATCAATGGCCAGTTAATCGCAATTATTGAAAATCCCAAATTAAATTAGAACATCAAAGGAAAAGGAACATTAAATCACATAAATTGTTGAATGAATAAATACAAAGCTTCAAACCCTAGAATCCATGAGGGAGTTTAGCCAATCATGCTAAGCTTAGGAAAAACAAAAGATGAAGAGTCACAAGAACAGAAAAACATGGAAACTAAAAACCGTAGTCTTCAATCTTCAATAACTGTAGTGCTCTTCAAGTTCCCCTGCCTTTTGCCCTCAGTTCTATGCGTTAGATCTTCAAAAATTGATAAAAGGAACCTTATTCACGTTCAGGGACCTCCTATTTATAGTTGGGGCTCTTCAAATCTCCAAAAGATATGGTTTTGGGCTTCAGATTCGCCAGAATTCGTCAAAACAGGACAAAATCGGCGATCTGGAATGCGCGATCGGCGACCGCCGACCATGCACGTGGGTCGCCGATCGTGCGACGAAGCTGATGGAGAAACATGCGTAACCGGCGACCCGTCTACATAACCGGCGATCGCCGGTTGTGCATGTGGGTTGCCGAGTTCGTTGCGAACGTGCGCAGTCCCACGGTTTTGGCCATAACTTTCGCTCCCGAACTCCGATTGACCTGATTCCAGTTGCATTGGAAAGCTAACTCGAATATCTATCTATTGCCATGCTCCATTAGCTTGAATTACATGTGTGGAGGAATTGGTTACTGTTTCTTTGAACGTAAACTGCTTTCGGAATGGGTTTCCATTGAAACTTGGCCTAAAACATATGTGGGTGCAGTCTTTTCCTCACTTCTTCTTCTTCTTGATGCAAACAAACATCGATTGGCTCCAAGACACTCATTCAGACTCAAATACGCATGAAATCTGTGCAAAACAACATCAAACAAAGCCAAACGTAATATTTCCTTAAAGAATAAGAATAACGCCTGAAAACATCACGTAATGGCTCAATCTGAAGTATAATCTAAGCATAAATATATCAATAACATGCACCGAGTGAGTGTTTATCAAACCCCCCAAACTTAAACTATTGTTCGTCCTCGAACAATGAAAAGACAAAACAATGTGGAGGAAGAAGGATTACGGAGATGTGTGGAGAACCTCGATAAATCTCACTGCGGTGGAGAACGGGCCATAGACTTATGCAACTTCTAGTACTTCGAGCTCTGTTCCTGTACCAACAAACTCAACAACCACAAGTGAACGTAAAAATATGAAAATAAAAAGAAATAACATAAATTTAAATAACTAGAAAGAGATAGAAAGTTGGGTTGCCTCCCAACAAGCGCTTTATTTATTGTCTGTAGCTAGACACAGTAGAGGTGGACCTAGGGATCAGGTAGATCAGTGTCTGGAATCCGGTCAGAGTCCTTGAATCGCCCACCGCAGTTCTTCTTCTCCATGGCCTTGCAGATGGAGAACGTGACTGTCTCATCATTCACTCTCAGGCTCAGCTCTCCTTTCTTCACGTCAATCAGTGCATCCGCGGTGTTCAGAAATGGTCTCCCAAGTATCAGCGGAATGCCTCTATCTTCCTCCATGTCCAAAACCACGAAATCTGCTGGGAAAACAAAATTCCCAACCTTCACCAGTACATCCTCGACTACCCCTTTAGGGTAGTTCACCGACCTGTCAGCCATCTGAAGCCTGATGGTAGTTGGTTTGATGTTCCCAATCTACAGCTTCTTGAAGATGGATAGGGGCATCAGATTTATGCTCGCCCCCGAGTCACAGAGGACCTTCTCGAAATTCTGTCCCCCAATGGTACAAGGGACTGAGAAGCATCCTGGATCAGCCCTTTTTACTGGCATCTTCTTCTGAATAATGGCGCTGCATTCCTCGAAGAGGTTTACTGTCTCGAACGCGCCAAAGGGCTTCTTCTGGGTAACCATGTCCTTCAGAAACTTCAAATACCCAGGAATTTCCTGCACCACTTCAATCAGAGGTAGATTGATGTGGATCTTCTTCATATGCTCCAGGAAGCGCTTGTACCTCTCATTCTTCTGCTTCTTAGCAAGCCTCTGCGGAAAAGGAATAGCGGTAGGACCAGCAACTTTGGGTCTGTCTTCAGGACAGACCTCTTTACCCTTTTCAGTACGTTCTTCTTCAGGAAGAACAGGGTCGGGCTGTGCAACTTCTGGTTGCACAGGCGTGTCAGCAGGCTTTTTAGCAAATCGCTGTGGGAAAAGAATAGCGATATAGCCAGGAAAAGGAGTTCTGTACTCCAGACGAGTACCCTTACTCTCTTGACTGTGTTCTTCTTCAGGAAGAACAGGAGCAAGCTGTGCAACTTCAGGTTGCACAGGCGTATAAGTGGGCACAGATGGGCCCTCATATCCTCTGCCACTATGAGTGGTAATGGCATTGCAGTGCTCCTTCGGGTTCACCACGGTAGTACTAGGGAACTGCCCAGGGGTATGCTGGTTACCAATCGCATTAGCAATTTGGGAAATTTGGATGTCGATCTGTTTCAAATGCTTTCCCATCTCCCCCATATTATTCTGCAGCTGAGCAATTTCCCCATCTGTCTTTGTAGACTTAGCATTGGAGACTGTGATGAATTGGGTCAGAAGCTCCCTCATGCTTGGCTCCTTTGGCTCATTCGTTGCTCCATGGTTTGCAGAAAACCCAGGTGGAGGCTGCAGAGCATTATTCGGATTCCCATAAGAGAAATTGGGATGATTTCGATTGTTGGGATGATACACCATGTTCCCTGACGGATACTCTCGATTGTTGTTGAAGTTCCTCTGGTTCACATAGTTTACATCCTCCACTTGCATCTCATTCCCTGGCCCATAACCTTGCTGAGGTAGGTTATTTTCCAACTTAGCAATCCGGGTCTCCAGTAATTTGGTGGAAGCAGCCACCTCTTTCCTCATCAACTTAACCTCAGCAACTAAATCTCCAGTGTCATCAACTGCTGCTATTCTGTGATCATCCCTGTCTGCTGGCCAGTTGTACTCACTTTTTGCCATCATTTCCAGTAAAGCTAACCCTTCCTGTGGTGGTTTAGCAGTCAGTGACCCTCCAGCTGAAGCATTCACATGCTTCTGGGTCTCCCTGTCCAGTCCTTTGTAAAAATGACACATCTGCTGCTTCTCAGTAAAACCATGGCAAGGGCAGGAGCGCAAGAGATCCTTGAAGCGCTCCCAAGCCTCGTACAGTGACTCTCCAGAAAACTGCCTGAATTGTGAAATCTGAGTCTGCAACTGAATCGTCTTGCTGGGTGGGAAGAACTGAATCAGAAACAGCTTGCATAATTCTTCCCATGTTGAGATCTCGTTGCAGTTCAACGTCATGTACCACGACAAGGCTCTGTCGCGCAATGTGAAGTGGAACAGGTGCAACCGAATATAGTCGATAGGCACCTGATTCTGCTTAACTGTATCGCAGAGCAGCAGGAATCTCTGAACGTGTAAATGAGGGTCCTCAGATGGTAGTCCCCCATACTGGTTCTGCTGGGCTGTATGTATCAGACCAGTTTTCAGTTCAAAGTTCGGTGTGTCCACCCTCAATCCAAAATCAGCATTACGATGCCTGTCAGTCATAGGCTCGTACATCTCATCAACAGTGGGCGCTCTCCGGGCTTCAGGAGCCTGATTCTCTTGAAGTCGTAGATTCATCTCTTGGAGCTGCCTCTGCAGCTCAGCTATCTGTGCCGCTTGATTTTCAGCCATTGCGAATTCTAACTTTCTTCTTGCGGTGTTCCTTCGGCAGGTAGACTCGATCTCTGGGTCTAGAGGTTCAGCAGCTGGACCTTTTGCCCTGGTTTGCATACACTACCTGCACAAGAAAACACACCGTGAACAGCACAGAGAATTAAAATTAAAAATGCGTAAAATAAAGCCTAGAGTAATTAGCGTAATATCAGAATTAGTGTTAATTGCAAATCTTTGCAGTCCCCGGCAACGGCGCCAAAAACTTGATAGCGCGTTTCGCAACGCGCTAAAGCTGCAAGTGTACAGACCAC
>JAPKLW010000645.1:82702-179737 GCA_026898455.1 Plectranthus barbatus | reverse complement strand
ACAAAGCCAAACGTAATATTTCCTTAAAGAATAAGAATAACGCCTGAAAACATCACGTAATGGCTCAATCTGAAGTATAATCTAAGCATAAATATATCAATAACATGCACCGAGTGAGTGTTTATCAAACCCCCCAAACTTAAACTATTGTTCGTCCTCGAACAATGAAAAGACAAAACAATGTGGAGGAAGAAGGATTACGGAGATGTGTGGAGAACCTCGATAAATCTCACTGCGGTGGAGAACGGGCCATAGACTTATGCAACTTCTAGTACTTCGAGCTCTGTTCCTGTACCAACAAACTCAACAACCACAAGTGAACGTAAAAATATGAAAATAAAAAGAAATAACATAAATTTAAATAACTAGAAAGAGATAGAAAGTTGGGTTGCCTCCCAACAAGCGCTTTATTTATTGTCTGTAGCTAGACACAGTAGAGGTGGACCTAGGGATCAGGTAGATCAGTGTCTGGAATCCGGTCAGAGTCCTTGAATCGCCCACCGCAGTTCTTCTTCTCCATGGCCTTGCAGATGGAGAACGTGACTGTCTCATCATTCACTCTCAGGCTCAGCTCTCCTTTCTTCACGTCAATCAGTGCATCCGCGGTGTTCAGAAATGGTCTCCCAAGTATCAGCGGAATGCCTCTATCTTCCTCCATGTCCAAAACCACGAAATCTGCTGGGAAAACAAAATTCCCAACCTTCACCAGTACATCCTCGACTACCCCTTTAGGGTAGTTCACCGACCTGTCAGCCATCTAAAGCCTGATGGTAGTTGGTTTGATGTTCCCAATCTGCAGCTTCTTGAAGATGGATAGGGGCATCAGATTTATGCTCGCCCCCGAGTCACAGAGGACCTTCTCGAAATTCTGTCCCCCAATGGTACAAGGGACTGAGAAGCATCCTGGATCAGCCCTTTTTACTGGCATCTTCTTCTGAATAATGGCGCTGCATTCCTCGAAGAGGTTTACTGTCTCGAACGCGCCAAAGGGCTTCTTCTGGGTAACCATGTCCTTCAGAAACTTCAAATACCCAGGAATTTCCTGCACCACTTCAATCAGAGGTAGATTGATGTGGATCTTCTTCATATGCTCCAGGAAGCGCTTGTACCTCTCATTCTTCTGCTTCTTAGCAAGCCTCTGCGGAAAAGGAATAGCGGTAGGACCAGCAACTTTGGGTCTGTCTTCAGGACAGACCTCTTTACCCTTTTCAGTACGTTCTTCTTCAGGAAGAACAGGGTCGGGCTGTGCAACTTCTGGTTGCACAGGCGTGTCAGCAGGCTTTTTAGCAAATCGCTGTGGGAAAGGAATAGCGATATAGCCAGGAAAAGGAGTTCTGTACTCCACACGAGTACCCTTACTCTCTTGACTGTGTTCTTCTTCAGGAAGAACAGGAGCAGGCTGTGCAACTTCAGGTTGCACAGGCGTATAAGTGGGCACAGATGGGCCCTCATATCCTCTGCCACTATGAGTGGTAATGGCATTGCAGTGCTCCTTCGGGTTCACCACGGTAGTACTAGGGAACTGCCCAGGGGTATGCTGGTTACCAATCGCATTAGCAATTTGGGAAATTTGGATGTCGATCTGTTTCAAATGCTTTCCCATCTCCCCCATATTATTCTGCAGCTGAGCAATTCCCCCATCTGTCTTTGTAGACTTAGCATTGGAGACTGTGATGAATTGGGTCAGAAGCTCCCTCATGCTTGGCTCCTTTGGCTCATTCGTTGCTCCATGGTTTGCAGAAAACCCAGGTGGAGGCTGCAGAGCATTATTCGGATTCCCATAAGAGAAATTGGGATGATTTCGATTGTTGGGATGATACACCATGTTCCCTGACGGATACTCTCGATTGTTGTTGAAGTTCCTCTGGTTCACATAGTTTACATCCTCCACTTGCATCTCATTCCCTGGCCCATAACCTTGCTGAGGTAGGTTATTTTCCAACTTAGCAATCCGGGTCTCCAGTAATTTGGTGGAAGCAGCCACCTCTTTCCTCATCAACTTAACCTCAGCAACTAAATCTCCAGTGTCATCAACTGCTGCTATTCTGTGATCATCCCTGTCTGCTGGCCAGTTGTACTCACTTTTTGCCATCATTTCCAGTAAAGCTAACCCTTCCTGTGGTGGTTTAGCAGTCAGTGACCCTCCAGCTGAAGCATTCACATGCTTCTGGGTCTCCCTGTCCAGTCCTTTGTAAAAATGACACATCTGCTGCTTCTCAGTAAAACCATGGCAAGGGCAGGAGCGCAAGAGATCCTTGAAGCGCTCCCAAGCCTCGTACAGTGACTCTCCAGAAAACTGCCTGAATTGTGAAATCTGAGTCTGCAACTGAATCGTCTTGCTGGGTGGGAAGAACTGAATCAGAAACAGCTTGCATAATTCTTCCCATGTTGAGATCTCGTTGCAGTTCAACGTCATGTACCACGACAAGGCTCTGTCGCGCAATGTGAAGTGGAACAGGTGCAACCGAATATAGTCGATAGGCACCTGATTCTGCTTAACTGTATCGCAGAGCAGCAGGAATCTCTGAACGTGTAAATGAGGGTCCTCAGATGGTAGTCCCCCATACTGGTTCTGCTGGGCTGTATGTATCAGACCAGTTTTCAGTTCAAAGTTCGGTGTGTCCACCCTCAATCCAAAATCAGCATTACGATGCCTGTCAGTCATAGGCTCGTACATCTCATCAACAGTGGGCGCTCTCCGGGCTTCAGGAGCCTGATTCTCTTGAAGTCGTAGATTCATCTCTTGGAGCTGCCTCTGCAGCTCAGCTATCTGTGCCGCTTGATTTTCAGCCATTGCGAATTCTAACTTTCTTCTTGCGGTGTTCCTTCGGCAGGTAGACTCGATCTCTGGGTCTAGAGGTTCAGCAGCTGGACCTTTTGCCCTGGTTTGCATACACTACCTGCACAAGAAAACACACCGTGAATAGCACAGAGAATTAAAATTAAAAATGCGTAAAATAAAGCCTAGAGTAATTAGCGTAATATCAGAATTAGTGTTAATTGCAAATCTTTGCAGTCCCCGGCAACGGCGCCAAAAACTTGATAGCGCGTTTCGCAACGCGCTAAAGCTGCAAGTGTACAGACCACTGCAGAGGGCAAGTAATAATTTATCAAACTCAAGGACTGCAGGCTCGAAATACAACTAAGCACTAAAACGTAGATATCTTACTACTATCCAGGCGAATCAGAAAAAGGATTTGGTTTTTATTTAAACTAGCAATGATTTTAAAGCAATAATAAAATAAAGATCAATTAATGATTTTAGAAAACTTATGAGAAAATAGGATTCCAGGGCAATCCACTTTGAATATTAATCAAACAACTTTTCATGCAATTCAATCCCAATTTAATTTCCAGAGATGTGAGCAATCACGAAAGTGTTATCAGGTGATCCTCTCGGACTCTAAACCATAACATGGAAATAAAAGACCTAGTGACTCCTCTCGGATGCGCAAAAGGACGTTTACTCTTGATAAAAATCTTAGATTTCAAAACCCTTTAAAAGTTCAATTTCCTCTCGGACAATTGTTCTAATAAATCTAATTTATTTGCGTCTTAATTGATAACCTAGACCTCTCGGTTCAAAAACTATCAATTCAAATCACAATCAATGGCCAGTTAATCGCAATTATTGAAAATCCCAAATTAAATTAGAACATCAAAGGAAAAGGAACATTAAATCACATAAATTGTTGAATGAATAAATACAAAGCTTCAAACCCTAGAATCCATGAGGGAGTTTAGCCAATCATGCTAAGCTTAGGAAAAACAAAAGATGAAGAGTCACAAGAACAGAAAAACATGGAAACTAAAAACCGTAGTCTTCAATCTTCAATAACTGTAGTGCTCTTCAAGTTCCCCTGCCTTTTGCCCTCAGTTCTATGCGTTAGATCTTCAAAAATTGATAAAAGGAACCTTATTCACGTTCAGGGACCTCCTATTTATAGTTGGGGCTCTTCAAATCTCCAAAAGATATGGTTTTGGGCTTCAGATTCGCCAGAATTCGTCAAAACAGGACAAAATCGGCGATCTGGAATGCGCGATCGGCGACCACCGACCATGCACGTGGGTCGCCGATCGTGCGACGAAGCTGATGGAGAAACATGCGTAACCGGCGACCCGTCTACATAACCGGCGATCGCCGGTTGTGCATGTGGGTCGCCGAGTTCGTTGCGAACGTGCGCAGTCCCACGGTTTTGGCCATAACTTTCACTCCCGAACTCCGATTGACCTGATTCCAGTTGCATTGGAAAGCTAACTCGAATATCTATCTATTGCCATGCTCCATTAGCTTGAATTACATGTGTGGAGGAATTGGTGACTGTTTCTTTGAACGTAAACTGCTTTTGGAATGGGTTTCCATTGAAACTTGGCCTAAAACATATGTGGGTGCAGTCTTTTCCTCACTTCTTCTTCTTCTTGATGCAAACAAACATCGATTGGCTCCACGGCACTCATTCAGACTCAAATACGCATGAAATCTGTGCAAAACAACATCAAACAAAGCCAAACGTAATATTTCCTTAAAGAATAAGAATAACGCCTGACCCAAATAAATATGCTGAATTGAGCCCTGGAGCCCATTAGGGTTTACAACCCTAGGTCTATAAATAGACAGCTCTCTCTCATAAGTTGTAATCAACACAAAAATAGAATCCCTAGAGAGAGAGATAGTGGGCGCCATTTTCAAGGAGAGAAGAGGAGAATTTCGATTCTGGTCCTGCTCAAACCACAGATCTACGGAGTCCTCACCAGTAGTAGATCTGAACAGCATTGGGATACAGATCTGAAGACCTGATCTGGAGAACAGAATTCTATTTATTTTCTTTCTTTATTTTCAAATTTATCTAGAAATTAGAGTTCTAATTTCTGTTTCTGCAGATAAAATCGAATTGCGTGGTTGAATTAAAATTGAAAATTCAAACGCAAAAGATCGGATCAGACCCGATGGAATTACGGTAATCCCTTAATCCACAAATCTGAGTATTAAATTCATAGGAGCATGCTAGGGTTTATTGTTTATTTATTTGTGCACAATATCCATAAATCGATCTGGTTCAAATTGGTTTTGGTGATTCGGTTCACGGGAAAACCCTACAGAACATATAACATTACTTACTCCCAGTATATTAACCAATAATCCTTGTACATAATATACCAATCATAATGCTTTCAGTATATAAATCCATCAATCTCCCACTCATACTCAAAGCATTATGGAAGTACTTTTCGAATTATAAAGTGTCTAAACTAATCTAGCTATTACATCATCATGTCATGTGGCTGGTTGTAGCCTCAGTCCAAGGTTACATACATGCATCTCGTAGACTTTCTGTGGTAGAGCTTTTGTGAATGGATCTACTAGATTGCCCTTTGTATCGATTTTCTCTATCAGCACATCACCTCTTGTTTCTCATATGATATGGTACTTCCTCTCAATGAGTTTTGTTGCTCTGTGAGTTCGTGGTTTCTTTGAGTTCACCACGGCACCAGAGTTATCATAATACACCATGATAGTCTTGGGAAACTTAGTAATTACGTCAAACTCTATAAGGAAGTTTCAAAACCACACCGCTTCTTTCGAAGCTTCAGAAGCTACCACTTATTCTGCTTCCATGGTGGAGTCAGCAATGCACTTCAGCTTTGCACTCCTCCATAATGTAAACACATAGCCAGAGGTGGACTTTTTCATCCTAGTCAGCCTGGAAATCTTAATCCGTATAACCCACAGGACATAATTCCTCTTTCTAATAGATGATACAATAATCTCTAGTCCTTTTCAGATATTTGAGAATGTGCTTTACCACGGTCCAATGCGTCTGTCCAGGGTTAGACTGATATCTTGCTACCATGCTAACGACAAAGTAGATATCTGGCCTCGTATATAGCATTGCATACATGAGAATATCTAGAAACTAGCTTTAAGTTTCTAGTAAGTTTCTACATGTAATTCTTGTATCGGATAAATCGAGTTGTCACAGAAACTAGAAGCTGGAGATCGAGCAGACAGACACTTAGTTTCAGAAAAATGAGAAATCGTTAGAAGCTAAAGCTCGAGATGCTAAAATCAAGTTTAAGCTTAAAGTGAAGATGCTAAGAAACTTGAAATGCTGAAGTCATGTTTCGAAACTTGAAACTTGAAATATCTAGAAAGTCAGTTTCTAGAAACTTACTTTTCAGTGAAGGAAATCAGAAACTTAAAACTTGAAATCAGGACAATTTTGTTTACAGTTTCAAAGCTTTAAGAGCACGTGAAAAGTGATAAGACAAAGGGAATCCAAGTGGAAGTTAAAAGTGTTATCCAAGAATCCTAAGTTTGTCGAACTCAATCATGTACGAGGTATCTCAGTTTCTATTTCGTCGTACTAAGTTTCGCTCTGATAGAAGACAGGTGAAAGTTTATTGCCAAATTAAAAAGCAGACAAGAGCAAAGCAGAGAGCAGACTGCTAAATCAGAAAAGAATAGGCTATGATTAGACGAGATTCTTTTTGTCTCTAACGGTTGGATCTTGTCTCTAACAGACATAATTTTAAATGGTCGAACAATCTTCCTATAAATAGCAGACAACCACTTCAGAGGAGAGCACGTAAAACTCACGAGAAAAACAGACAAAAATTCATCAAATAGCTCTAAAAAAACTCTTTGAAATTTCGTGTCTGAACACGAGGCTTAGAATTCCTGCTTAAGCTAAACATTCTGTATGTCTATCAATTGACATGAGGCTCAAGCTTTCCAAGCTTAAGCTAATCATTTGGTGTTTATTACTTTTCAAGTAATAAACATAGCAATCAATTTTACAGTCCAGAGTACTGATTCTGACGGGCGATTGCCAACAAACATAGTTCTAAGAAGAACAATGAACATCCAACATCCAGTTTGAAGGCTGCGAGGTGCATCCTTACTTCAGATTGAAAAAGAAAGCAGATGACCAAGTTTCTAAGTGAGTGACCTAGCGGGCCGAAAGACATTGGCAACCGACAGGCTCGTATAGATCGTGAGAATTCTTGTAATCTGATCCTTAGTGAATTCCCAGATTAAGTTCAAAAGGTGGTCGTAGGACTTAAGGCTTCGAACCATTATAAATATCCTGTGTCATTTTACTACTTTATTTAAGTTTCTGCAAGTTAAGTTTTCAAGCTTATTTGAAACCTTCAATATTTTCTGAGTATTGAAGTGTATATTTGAAACTGAACTTAAAACTAAGTTCTAGCTAAAATTAAGTTTTTGGAAACTGAAAATTAAAAATTGAGTTTCAGTTTTCAGAAGTGGAAAAATTTCAATACTTCCGCTGCATATAAAACTACTCTGATTTTGGGACCAACATATCGAAATAAGTGTAAGGGATACATATTAGAAGATCAGATCTTGAGGATCATTCTTCTTCTTTCTCAAAAGTTTTCAATTTTATTAAATTAAATCAAAGAGATTTAATTCTTAGTATTTCAGGATTGAATCTAATTGCGCAAGAATGATTCATGATCTTATCCATGCGCAATAGTTCAGATATAATCCCATCTAGGTATTCCGCGTATCTTTATTTTGCATTCAATGAAGAATGGTAGGTTTTAATCATAGATATAGCAATTATTTTTTATTTCTAATAATCGGTCCTTAACAAACGGATTTATGCAATTCAATTTGCGAATTCAAAATCCCTTGAGTATCTGAGCTTGACAAAGAGTTCCATGATAGATGGGTGGCATTTGATCATTTTGCTTACATTCTCAATATGAATAGTCTGTCAAGAGACTTGATACTCATGTATAAAAGCTTATGTAGTACTGTTGAGATCTGGGGAGATCTTGTAACAGTATATGGGGAGGTGGAACGAACTATCAGTTATAATCTTGTAAATGATCTTGTTTGCAAGAAAATGACTGAGGGATGTTTGATGACACTGCATGTAATGATCAAGGTTAATGTCATGAACATGTACATGCGTAGAGTTAGATGTATTGATTCCAAGGCACAGTTAGATGTATTGATGCCAAGGCACAGTTAGATGTATTGATGCCAAGGCACATACAGATATCATCCTGAATTTACTTTCTAAATCATTTGATGACTTTATAAAGATCGCTACAAGAAGAGGAGAGTATACTCTGCATGAGTAACTCAAAATTCTAATAGCGGAGAATTTGACAAAATTTCATGGGAATCAGCTACCATTTTACTGTATATAATGATGTAGCTAAAAGTATCGACACTGAGGACATGATTGAAAATTTAAAAAGAAAGAAGGAAACAAAGGTCATTTCCAAGAAGTATAAATGCAAGAGAAACATAAATTTAAATTATCCGGTGTCTGATGCCATGGGATGATAAGCTCATGTTTACAATCACTTATCACATTCTTTTCTTATTTCTTTTATGCTTTTTTAGTCCATTTTCAATAATAAATTGAGCATGAGTGTAGTTTAGAGGGTATTATGCTAGTGGTGGAAAGTTTTGTTGGAAAAATCATTGAAAAAAAGAAAAGTGAATGAAAAGATGAAGAAATCTGCCACCATGAGTTCAGTTTTGCCCGACATCCAAGGAAATCGAGTGAAACACGGAAGAGAAGTTTGCGTCGACCGACACAGAGTGAATTGAAGTGGGGAGTTTTGACCCTTGAAGCAGATCGACACAAAGGAACGCGCGTTGACTGATGCAATCTCATGTCGGTCGACGTGAAGGAATTTTAATATGAAAATTCACAAATTTTAAGTGTGGGCGAGATTAAGAAGAAATTTACCTAATGCTACTGATTCCTGCAGTTTAAAGCTTTACCCTACTTCCATATAAACTCATGTCAAGATCCAGTGTAATATTCATTTAGTTCACAATTTAATTTTATGTTTTCTTTAGTCTCCCAGAGCTGGATCAAAACCTTTATTTACGTGTAATTTTTTTTTTCCAGTAAGTTTATCTTAATGCAACCTTTAATTTATGTTTCAATGATTATTTTCAATATGCTAGGCTAAGAACCTTTACAGATTCTATGGTTTCTCCATTCGTGATACATGTCTAGATTCAAATTCTTCAAACCCCAATTGGTTTAACTTCTCATTCTATTTTAAATTGAAAGATGAAAATTGGAATAAGATTTAGTTATTAACGGATAGACCAAGAGGTGAAGATTGATAATAAGAAGAGAGAGTTTAATGCAATTGAATTTCTATCCGACCAAGAAGAATTTAAGTGTAGGATTAATCTAATTTTTATTAAGATTGATTAAAATTTTCTTTTGAGACCGTGAGGAGATAATCACTAGTTAATAATCTAGGTTTTAATTGCCCGACAAAGGAATTAATTCACCTTTAACAAATTTTCCACAAAAAGTATCTTTCATGGGTTTGAATTGTTTGTTTCGTGCATGTTGATCAGATTGGTGGATTTCCATAGGATCTGTGCTTGTCTTTATTTGAATTTACTTTCAAAAGTTATTTTCTTAAAACCAAAAATACTCAAATTTGATTTGCCCAAACAAAGAATCAAAAACTATATAAAGTACATGAGCATAATTGTTGCACTATCCCTGTGGGTTCGACAACCTTCGGGTTCTTATAAAGTTATTTGCTTGTGCTATAATCTGTGTGCAGATTTTGCATCGATCAAATTGGCACCATTGCCGGGGATAGTAAGATTGCGTTTTGTTACTGTCTTGTTTGATATTTTCTGGATTGGGTTTTTGTTTTAATTTTTGTGTGCGTGTGAGATTTATGTTCTCTGTTTTGACCGACATGGGTTTGCATCGGTTGACATAGAGAAACTTTTTTCGTCGGTCGACACACATCCGTGTCGGTCAATGCAGACTAATTTTCTTTTTTTTTCTTTTGCATGTGCATGAACACGCGAGCCAAGGGTAAAATGCTCGAGGCACTTGATCCTAAAATCGAAGCAACATGTAGGAGAAATAGAAACAAAGGAAAGGAGCAACTAGGAGAGATGACAAAGAATCCAAATGCCCCATTGTAAAATATGACTCCGGAGGAGCAGAGGTAATTCTTGAATGAGGTGCAAGAACTGAGAGCACAACTTCGAGCAGCACAAGCAGCATAGGTAGAGCAGGTTGCGAGGCTAACAGAGATGAATGCATCAGGAAACAATGAAAGGCAGGTTGTAGTATAACAATGGTCCATCCTGGATAGATTTCTACCGCAGCAGGAGGAGCCTGGATTCAGAGTTGGCGTTATTGCCTACAAGTTTGAGTTATGGATGAGCTTGATTTAGATGGTGCAACATAATTAGTATGCGGGGAAAGCCATTGAAGACCCGTATGCACACCTTAACCAATTCATTGAGGTGTGCAATACGTTGAAGCAAAATGAAGTACCGCAGGATGTGATCAGGATGAGACTGTTCTCGTTCTCACTCATAGACGAGGTGCGGTCTTGATTTGCTAGCCTGGACAAGAGTCAAATAGAGGCCTGGACAAGAAACTTCGCAAGGATATTGGGAAATTAGAAGTAGTCAAAGCTACAGCTACAACTGCAGTCGATCACAGCATGGCCATCATCCTACTTGAAGCAGATTACATCCACCATGGGGATGCGAGCAATTCATCTGGAACTGCAGGAGCATAAGTGAATTATGTCGGAGGAGGTTACCAAAAAAATTGTCGAGGAGGAAAATCAAGGCTATTAGTACAACCATGGGAGACATCATCCTGGTTTCTCCTATGCCAAACCTTATGCAACCGAGCACCCACCACCTAGTTTTGATGAACGAGTCGGAGGACAGATCGTGGAGAAAAAATGGTCAGTTCTGGAGGAAACATTGGATAAGTTCATAAAAAGCTCCGATAATTGATTTGGAAATGTTGAGAATGAAGTCAAGGGGATGGCCAACTACATGCAGTTGATGACCAAGAACCTTCAAATGCTCGATACTCAGTAAAGCCAGATTGACACTACTCTTAGCAATCAACACAAGCTAGGACAGCTGTCGAGTGCCACAGAGGTGAACCCAACACAGGAAAAACAAGTTAACACAATTGCTTTGAGTTCTAGGAAGGAGTATGAAGGTCTAAAGAGGCCAGAAAATGAGTTTGAAGAAGAAAGAGAGGAAAATCCCAAAGAAGACCCCTCTATTTTGACCGACACAGACTTTACGTCAGTCGATGTAGAGGGTTAAAAGTTAAAGAAATTGATTGATTGCTCCACATCAATCGATGCTCCCTGTGTTAATTGATGCAAAACCGAAGCTGGTGAAGCGACTGATGCACATGAATATTGGTTGAAACAAAGCCCCATTTTGGGCAAGAAAAGGAAAGAAAAAGATAAAGCCGACCCGGTCCCTCCTATGCCTTCTTCCCAAAGGTTTTCAAAGAAGAAAGAAGATTTCAAGTTCACCAGGTTCGTTGAAATTCTGAAGAAGATGAACATCAGAAATCCTGTACTACATGAAGTTTCTGAAAAGGCTGATGAGCGAGAAGAAGTTCATTGTGGATTATGAAACCATCAGAATTACACGAAGAGTGCATTTTGCTGCTCTAGAAACAAATTCCCATCATAAAGTCAGATCTTGATTATTTTTCTATTCCCATTGAGATGGGAAGAAAGGAATTCTAGCACGTTCTCTACGACATTGGGGCAAGCATCGATCTGATGCCATTGTCCATCTACAAGAAGCTAGGGATTGGGGAGATAAGAGCGACTACGATTACCCTTCAAATGGCAGATCGGACTATTTTTCGACCCAAAGGCATTGTAGAGGATGTTTCGATTAGAGTTGGTCATCTTATATTTCTAGTTTATTTGGTAGTTCACGAGATGAAAGAGGATGCTAACATCCGTACAATTTTGGGAAGAGAATTTCTTGATACGAGATCACTCTTCAAGGAAACGATGAGTCCATTACCTTTTCCATTGACAAGAACAAAAGAAAAGAAGAGTGCAACAAGATCTCCACTGCCGAAGAAGAGGAAGAAGAAGAGACACTGGATGAAGAAGAAGCAATTCGGTGGGAACAAGGTAATGAGGGAGTGAAATTGGGAATTAAGTTATCTTATTCAGAGTTCACCACTATTGTGAAAGACCGACGAGTCTTTACTATTGATGCAAGGGGTTGGAGAGTCTGGAATCGACCGCCTTGGTGAGCTGAAACTATGTCGAGCCATGACAATAACAAAGGCATGGATGTGTTGGTCCCGAAATCAGAGTGCAATATGTGTAGCGGAAGGATTTGTGTATGCAGCAGAAGTATAAATAACACAAGCACTGATTCGTCTAAATAGGGCAAAGTCAGTTTTGTGTGCAGTCAATTTAAGCTTAAGTCTCTGTTCCATCTTAAGTTAGTTTCATAGTTGATATTCTTCATTACTTGGACAAGTATTGAATGCTCAAGTAGTCAGTTTGTGAAACAGAAAAACTGAGCAAGTATAAGGAAAGCAGTAAAGCAAGACACATAGATTTATAGTGATTCGGATTTCAATACCTACATCCACTCTTCAGACCCAAGGTCTGGATAATTCACTAAGTAAATACAAGCCTCCTTACGATCTATACACAGTCCGTGGCTCCTCCGTCCTCCGGTCAGCTGCAGCACTCACCTAGGAACTCCTTCTAGACCCAGTCTTCAGGTTGAAGTGGGGATGCACCCCGCAACCTCTTTCCTGGTAGGTGTATGTTTACTAATTTTTCCCAGAATGGTTGGATGTTTAGAGGTTTTTCCCAGAACACAAGTGGCTGGCATACGCCTGTGAGAATCAGAGTCCCAGACTAGGAAACTGATTGCTGTGAAGATATCTCAGAAAGATATAGTCACCAAGAAGAACCTCAGCTTAAAAAGCATCAACCTCATGCTATGCTGTGAAGATATCTCAGAAAGATATAGTCACCAAGAAGAGCCTCAGCTTAAAAAGCTTCAACCTCATGCTATGAGAAGATATCACGGTGGGGAACTTGAGTCGGAGTCTCAAGTCTCGTGTTAGAGAACACAAAATCTCCGAGAGTTTTGGCAGAGAGATGGCCTGAACTTTTGCCCTCGTCTTCAAAAGATTTATCAGATTATGAATTCTGTTCAGGTAACCTATTAAGGTAGGAGGGGCAGGCCTTTATATTGAGGAGGACCTATAGCAGTTTGAATTTCTATCCGTTAGACACATATATCTAAACGTTAGAATTATGGATTATATTGTCCGATCGTAGCCCATGCCTTAGGTCTCCTTTCTGCTCTGTAGCGTTAGTGTACGTTATACTAACTATATGTTAGACTTCTTCTCAGTTCGAGGGATCCCAATTTTTTGATAACCTCGTACTGACTTGGGCATAAGAATGCCTGAGTCCGACTGAGCTTCGATATCTTTCGAAAAGCTCATTCTTTAAAGGTAGAGGCTCTGATACTGACTATTAAAAGTCACTAGATTTTCGCCCTCATACTGACTTCCCAGGGTCAGTATGGTAAACCCTCATACTGACTAGCCATAGTCAGTATGGAAAATTCCCTCATACCGATTTCTCCTTATCGGTATGGAAATCCCTTGAACTAACTTCTCTTTAGCCAGTTCAGGAAAGCCCTCATACTGACTTCTCCTTGTCAGTATGGTAGGACCTTAAACTGAGTGCTCCAACACAGTTTTAGGTCAAGGCTAGGTGTATTGATAGTCAAATCTAGGGCATTCTCCTATGCTCGGTCTTCAGCCTAAGTTCTATTACAACTCAATTCGATCCTATACAAGGATTACAAGTTTAGAACTCTAGAAACTTGAAAAATTGACTAAGATGACTTATATTCTTTGACCCACCAAAACATCAAAAGTAAGGAAGGAAAATAATCCTAACAATTTCCCCCTTTTTGGTGTGGTAAAAGCCAATTGGAACCTAAGCCGATGAGGTAAGAGTAACTTTAGAGTTTTTACAGTTTTGACAATGTGTCTCATAAACTAAGAAAAGTTCCCCCTCAATTTGGGCATTTTACTTAAGATCTTCTCCTTATAAACTTGGAGAGATATTGCTCGATTGATTTTCTTGTCAGTTTAGAGCAATTAAATCTTAAGAAGGGGAGATAGAAGCCTGTTGATTACACTGGATTGTGTAAGTTCAGCGTTTGAAGAACGAAGACCATTGCTGGACAAAAAGAGATTGCCATCAACAAGTCAGTTTACCCTTTAATAATTTTCATTACAAGTATAGAGATAAACCAACAAAAAGAAACCTATTACAGATCTATTGCAAGAACTATACTAGGTTGCTTCCGATTTTCAAGATGTTCTTCAAACTGGCTGCTGTTGTAGTCCGCACAATGAAGGGAACTGGTTTGATGTTCTGACCAGCTTTCCATCTTCCCTCATTGTCGACATTCAGCATCGATTGCGGAGGTAGTGCAACTTAGCACATTATGGGAAGGAAAGATCAAAGATTCCTCTTCCTAACTCCGAGCTCCTTCTTTGTTTGCTAGTCTCTTCTTAACGAGATAAGAGACGTAGCAATGAAGTACTCTTTGTGATCATGCCCCATTGCTGGCATGCCAAGTAACAATCATGAGATGTGCTTCTTGTAGAAGGAGACGACAACGGTAGAAGAGATCTTCTGATTTTTTCTGCTCCTTCTACAGCCTTTTAGGCTCACTCGCGCTACATATTCTAATGTCTTCCGCACCTCCCATACTTTTTTCCCCTTATTTGACCGCACCCAAAAAAGGTGGTGAGTTTATGCCTGGAGGTTTGGGTTCTAACACCATTTTCCCGAAACTGAGGAATGTGTTGGTGAAGAAGAAGTAAAAGCATGGAAGGAAGGGTTCAACAATTGAGATTTTGGAGAAGAGTTTTTGTTTCTTGTGGTTTCTTTTCGGAAGATTTTTCACACACAACGAAAAGAAAAATAATGAACCCTATTTATAACAGAGAGAAAGGTCATTTAAATGAGGTAGGTGTACCTTGTGAGATTTTGAATTCGAGATCTTCGGCGATAATTGAGATTCGTGGCCTCGCGATGCGCGATTCAAATTTGACTGGAGCGACGTGGTAAGGAGAATTTTCCACGTGTTGAAATCTGGTTCATCGATGAAAGATACGCATTAGTTGCGATGTAACTGCATCAATCGCCTTTGGAACTCAAAATCCCGTCTTTCGAACTGACTTGAGAGTCAATTTCTAAACTGAGAGTTGGTACTTAGTTTAATTCCGCATTCGTCTTTTGAGATCTTCTAAGTATGAACCAAAAACTGAGTGCCTCTTCATTCAGGTTGAATAAAGGTAAGTTTCCGCTCTTTGGATGCTTTGATGAGTCCCCTTAGTAGACTGAGTGGAGCATCGAGTTTAAAAACTGAGAGCCTGGAGTCAATTTTACCACTACTCTTCTCTAGTAAGGACCTCATCAACTTCCAGTGGACCCAGTTTTAAGAAAAGCTCCTTGAATCTGGTCTCTGGGAGGAATTTGGTGAAGATGTCAGCTAGTTGATCGTCAGTTTGGATGTAATCTACTGAAACATCTTTCTTTTTTACATGATCTCTGATGAAGTGGTGCCTCATGTCGATATGCTTTGTTCGGGAGTGATGAACTGAGTTCTTTGTGATACACATGGCTCTGCTATTATCACAATAGATTGGCACACACCCAGATTCTACATCATAGTCAAGCAATTGTTGCTTGATCCAAAGCACTTAAGAACAAAAGCTTGCTGCAGCAATATACTCCGCTTCTGTTGTAGACGTGTCTACTGAGTGCTGCTTTTTGCTAAACTAGCTGACAAACTTGAGACCTAGGAACTGACATGTTCCGCTTGTGCTCTTCCTGTCGATTCTGCATCCTCCAAAATTTAAATCTGAATAAGCATTGAGAGTCAGTTCGTCAGATTTTGGGTACTAAATACCTAATGACTCAGTTGCTTTCAGGTATTTGACTATTCTTCTAGCAGCCTCCATGTGCGACTTCTTCAGATTGGCTTGACACCTCGCACAGACCCCAACTGAGTAGGAGATACCTGGCCTGCAGGCAGTTAGGTACAAGAGTGACCCAATAATGCCTCTTTATGCCATTGGGTTGACTGCCTCACCTTTTTCATCAAGATTGATCTGAGCACTTGGGCTGATTGGAATCCTCAAGGGCTTGGTCTTTTCAGGAGAAAACTTGCTTATAAAGTCCTTGGTATATTTCTTTTGATTGATGAAGATTCCTCCTTCGGACTGCATAACTTGGAGACCCAAGAAGTAGGTCAGTTTGTCCATCATGGTCATCTAAAAATTGCTTTGGATCAGTTTGGCAAACTTCTCGCACATATCCAAGTTTCTGCATCCGAATATGATATCATCGACATATATCTGTACCAGAAGAATGTCTCTTCCATCCTTGATTTTGAACAGTGTTGTGTCAATTTTGCCTTTTTGAAAACCATTCTTGAGGAGAAACTGAGACAAAGTCTCATACCATGCTCTGGGTGCTTGCTTCAACCCATAAAGAGCATTCCTCAGTTTGTAAACTTGGTTTCCTTCTTCAAAGCCATGGACTGCTCCACATATACTTCTTCTTTTAGCTCCCCATTCAGAAAGACACTTTTCACATCCATTTGAAAGATTGTGAAGTTGTTGTACGCAGCATAACCAAGGAATAAGCGGATTGCTTTAAGCCTGGCCACTGGAGCAAAGGTTTCGTCGAAATCAATTCCTTCACATTGAGCATATCCTTTTGCTGCCAGTCTTGCTTTATTCTTCACTATGTTCCCAGTTTTGTCTCTCTTATTCTTGAAGACCCATTTTGTGCCGATAATGACTGATGAGTAGGTGTGTGTACTAAGTTCCAGACCTCATTTCTCTTGAATTCAGCAAGCTCTTCTTGCATTGCATTGATCCAGTCAGTTGACTTTAGAGCATCTCTAATTTTTGTCGGCTCTGACTCTTGAGATATGAAGCAGGTCAGTAGCGCACTTCCTTATCTCGTGCTAACTGAGTTGGTAACACTGTCAAACACAACTTCTTCAGGATGGTTTCTTAACTATTTCGGCTTTTGGAGCTGGGTGACTTCAACGGTTTGGACGAAATCTTCAGGGTACTCAATACTGTCTGCTCTAAACACTGGAACTCCAAACAAGTCAGTTTGACTGGAGCTTCCTTCTCCAATAACGACTCCCATATCTTGGATTCCATAATTTTCTTTGGTCGTACACGGTTGGGAATCTATCGAGTGAGCATTTTCTCCTTCAGTGAGGTCAGTTTAAGTTGGCAACTCTGTTCCAGCTTGACCCTAAAACTGTGCTCTATTTTGATTTCCTGAAGTTCCCCCTTGATCGATGCCTGGGAACATCGTCAATGACCCAAAGTCTTTTGTAAGGTCAAATGATGAGTTGTCCTCATCATCTGGAGCACTTGCGTGATCATCTACAGATTTGGTTTGAGAAACTTGGCTTTGATCTTCCTTATCAGTACACAGTTTCTCATTCCCATTGTTAAAAATCAGGATCACCAAATTCCAGTTCTTTTAAAGTTCTGCGCACTAGAGTAGACTCATCAAAAACAACAAAGCATGTGACTTCCACAAGTCTGGTTGTCTTGTTGAGTACTCTGTATCCCTTGTATGAAGGATGTCCATATCCAAGGAACACTCCTTCATCAGCCTTGGGATTGATAATATTCAGTTTCGACTTTCCATTGTTATGGATGTAACATGGTGAACCAAAAGCACGGAGATGAGCTATAGAAGGCTTACGTCCATTGAATACTTCATATGGGGTCTTATGATGACGATTGTTGATGACATTTCTGTTCTGAGTATAGCATGCCGTCATCAAGGCTTCTCCCCAATAACCTTCTTTCAAGTCAACTTGGACGAGCATTGTTCTGACTGACTCCTTGAGTGTCATGTTTCTTCGTTCAGCAAGGCCATTTTGTTGAGGCATCCTTGGAGCTGACTTCTCATGAGCAATGCCAGCATCAACACAGAAATCCATTAATGGACCATTACAAAACTCAGTTCTGTTGTCAGATCTGATTCTTTTGACAGTGACCTCTTTGTTGTTATGTACTTGAAGGATGAGCTCTGGAAGTTGGATCTTCACTTCATCCTTGGTTTTCGGCAGCCTTACCCAAGTGTATCTGGAGTAGTCATCTACTACAACCAGAGTGAACATTTTTTCTCCAATGGTAGGCGGCTTGACTGGTCCAAACAGATCCATATGAAGAAGTTCAAGGATCCTGTCTGTGCCTACTGTGATGGTTTGATTTTTGAATAAAACATTGGTTTGCTTTCCCATCTTGCACGCTCGGCAGACTCCTTCTTCCTTCTTGAAACTGACTAGTGGTAGGCCTTCCACAAGTTTGTGTTTGGCAAGATGCCTGATTGACTGGAAATTCAGATAGCTAAGCCTCTTATGCCATAGCCAGTTGACTCCTTGGGATGAGCTTGTTGCGACAAGACATGTGTTTGGCGTTCTGCTCTCCCAATCCACATAGTAGAGACTTCCTTTCTTTACACCTTTCAACACAGTCTCATTGGAGTCTTTGTCATTGATCCAGCATTCACCTTCGGTAAAAGTCACCTCATATCTAGACTGGATAAGCTGACTCACACTCAGCAAATTGTAGTTGAGGTTGGTGACCAGGGGTACATCATTGATGATAATTCCATTGCTCTTCAAGAATCCTTTGCCGATTATTCTGCCTTTTGAATCATCTCCAAAGTTGACAAGTGGTCCTCTTGTCATTCTCAGTTTTGAGAGAAGCATGTGAGCTGAACATCCACTGTTCAGGATCCATGCTCTTTTCTTCTTTTTAGATTGGCCTTGGTGACTATGTACCTGCATAACACATTAGGTTAGACAAAAAGTACCCGTGTTTTGGCGGGTCCTACAGGGTTAGTGTTATGGATCCATACTTTGGGAATCCATACTTGCTTCACCTTATATCTAGGTGTTGCACAGTTATCTACCATTCTCTTACTTTTCAAATGATTCAAGCTATTTCTATGCATGCTTGGTAAGAGAAGGTTAGTTTATGAAACCTGACCTAAAACTGAGTTTCTTAAAACTGAGTATCTAGGAACTGACTTCCTAGAAATTGACTTCCTTGAAACTGAGTATCGGTTAGGTTCTCATGAACTTGGTCCGGAGTAAGTGGTCTCTCTAGTTCTAAAGTTAGAGTGTAGGTTGGACTGAGACCTCGTATAGAAGTTCTTTCTATACGTATAAGTTCTATTCCCATGAGTTGAGAAACTCGGATTCCTAGAGTCTAGAAATAAAATTGACTTTCTATAAAGTTCAGTTTTAGCTGTCGAAGTGGGTATTCTAAAGTTATGAACATGTCGTTTACCCTACTTTCTAGGTATGATGGGCTTCATCTCAGGTTTGTTTGACTTAAAAGTCAAATATCTTCTATGCTTGGTTGTTAAAGTCAATATTGAAACTAATTGTCCCCTTCTTTCCTGATCAACCTCAGAGGAGTTTTTGTCCATACTGACTACTTCTTTACCTAACAACTTGACTTCTAAACTAGAATTCTTCCTAAAGTGATGGTTCGAGACATTCCCAGTTTCGGAAGAAGAAGTCTGACTGCTCAAGTTATTCTCTATAAAGCCTAATCCTGACCTATCAGAGGAATATCTTTGTAAACTTAGAGCTTCTGAAACTTTGCTAGTACTAGATTAGAGTGAATAGAAATGTTTTTTATCACTAGCAATATTCAGTTTATGAGATGTGCATTCTTTAGAAATAGATTTAAACGATTCAAGTAACATAGAATGCTCTTCTCTAAGTTTAGCTAAGTCTTCACTTACTAACTTTGATCCTTGGATATCTTCAGTCAGTTTTGAAACTTTCAGTTTCAGTGAAGCATTTTCACATGCCAAGACATTTTTTAACTCATAAAACTTAGCAAATTCTCTATTCAAAGTTTCAAGAGTAACATCTTCTAAATCTGAGCAATAGGATTCAGAGTTGTCTTCTATGCATGCTATAAGAATAGAAACAGAGTTGGAAATGTGTACCAGAGTATTAGACTCAGTTTTAGTTTCTTCCTCTTCTCCAAGCTTTGCCATCAGCACCAGGAAGGATTCTTCCACCGTCTTATGGGCACTCATACTTGAGGTGATCTGGAGAGTTGCATTCAAAGCAACCTCTGGGAGGTCTGTCGCTGAACTTCAGTTCACTTGACTGTGAGCCTTCTTTCTTGGATTTGGCTATCTCAAGAAGTCTAGTCAACTTCCTCATTTGCTCTTCAAGCTCTTCAACTGAGCTCTCTTCTTCCTTTTTCTGGTAGGAAGGTGTTGCTGCTGACTTAGATGTGGACGTCTGTCCAGGAGTTTTGTCAGCTTGGTAAGGCTTTTGAGGCCTTCTCTTGAACTCCCTTTTTGCGAAAAAGGCAACATCTCCTTCTGGATGTGTGCTGACACTTCGCACTGCTTCATTTCTTTTTGCCATTTGTATATCCCATTCATGGGCTTGAAGCTAGGCGAACACATCCTTGGTCATCATCTGGGAGAGATCTTTCTCCTTCAAGTTGGTAGATTTGACTAACCAGTCCTCCTTGGGCATCTTTGAGAGAATTTTTGCATTCATATCTGCAACTTCATATGTTCTCCTCAAGTTTTCAACTCGCAGATAATAGTATTAAATCTTGCTTCCATTGATTTGACATCTTCGCCAGGAAGCATTTGGAAAGATTCATACTTATCCACACAATTTTGATGTTTATTTCACTTCATCTGAGCTGTTTCTTGACTAAGTGAGCCAAGAAATTCCCAAATCTTTTTGGCGTTGTTGTGCTCTAAGGCTTCAACAACCAGTGACGCTGGTAAGGATTGTAAGATGAGCTCCATGGCCACCGCATCCAACTAAAAATGAACTCTGTCGTCGTTTGTCCATTCTGCATAAGGCTTCTCCACTATCTCCTAACCTTCTGCTCCTCCGAGCTGAGTATTCACCTTAGTGATCTTTATTGGTCCGGTAGATAGAACCTCTGCCATTTCTGGATGGACATTCTTCAGCATGATCAATGAACGTTTCATCCATATCTCAAAATCTTCTGATGAGTACTTTCAAAGCTTCTTGATCTGAGCCATCTCTATGTATCTAAGCTTAAACACATAAAACAGAAACCAAGTGCAGAAAAACATAACCAAGCGCAGAAAAACAGAGATATGGTCCTAAGTGACTCAACACAAACATAGTCTGTAAGAAATTTGGTGCGTGATACCACTTGTTGGTCCCAAAATCAGAGTGCAATATATGCAGCGGAAGGTTTTGAGTATGCAGCGAAAGTAAATGTAAGCACAAGCACTGGTTCGTTTAAACCGGGCAAAGTCAGTTTTGTGTGTAGTCAGTTTAAGCTTAAGTCTCTGTTCCGTCTTAAGTCAGTTTCACAATCTATATTCTTCAATACTTGGACAAGTATTGAAGGTTCAAGTAATCAGTTTGTGAAACAGAAAAAAATAGAGCAAATATATGCAAAGCAGTAAAGCCGCACATAGAGATTTATAGTGGTTCGGATTTCAATATCATACATCCACTCTTCAGACCCAATGTCTGGATAATTTACTAAGTGAATACAAGCCTCCTTATGATCTATACACAGTCCGTGGTACCTCCGTCCTCCGTTCAGCGGTGGCACTCGCCTAGGAACTCCTTGTAGACTCAGTCTTCAGGTTGAAGTGGGGATGCACCCCGCAACCTCCTTCCTAGTGGGTGGATGTTCACTAATTCTTCCCAGAATGGTTGGATGTTTAAAGGTTCTTCCCAGAACTTAGGTGGTCGGCATACGCCAGTGATAATCAGAATCCCAGACTAGGAAACTGACTACTATGAATATATCTCAGAAAGATATATTCACCAAACTGAGCCTTAACTTAGAGCTTCGGCCTCGTGCTAGGAGAAGATAGCACGGTGGATAACTTGAGTCGGAGACTCAAGTCTCGTGTTTACAACATGGGAAACTCCGAGAGAGTTTTGTGGAAGAGATGACCTGAATATGCCCTTTATCTCTTTAGACTAGTAGATTTTGAATTCTTTTCAGGTAACTTGTAAAGGTTGAGAGGGCAGGTCTTTATATAGAGAGGAAAGCCTATGGCAATTAGAATTTCTATCTGTTAGACACATAAATCCAAATGTTAGACTTATGGATTATATTGTCCAATCGTAGCGCATACCTTAGGTCTCTTTTCTGCTCTGCCCATTGTCAGTGTACTATACACAAACTTTATGTCAGACTTCTTTACAGCCCGAGGAACCCAGTTTGGATAACCTTGTACTGACTTAGGCATTTTACAAATGTCTGAGTCTGACTGAGTCTTCTTATACTAACTTCTAAGAGTAAGAACAACTTAGCCCTCATACTGACTTCCCACGGTCAGTATGGTAAATCCTCATACTGACTTTCTATAGTCAGTATGGGAAATGCCCTCATACTGATTTCCCCAGATCACAATGTTAATCCCTTAAACTGATTTCTCCTTAGTCAGTTCGGGAAAGCCCTCATACTGATTTCTCCTTGTCAGTATGGTTAGACCTAAAACTGAGTGCTCCAATTCAGTTTTCGGTTAAGGCTAGGTGTGATGATAGTCAGTTCTCGAGCATTCTCCATTGCTAGATCTTCAGTCTAAGTTCTATTACAACTCAATCGATCCTATACAAGGATTATAGTTCAAAACTCTAGAAACCGGAAAACCTGACTAAGATGGCTTACATTCTTTGACCCACCAAAAAATCAAAAGTAAGGAAGGATTTCTCTAACAAAAATCCTAACAATGCATTTTATCTCAGCTATTCTTCATTTTTGTACAGTTTTTGTTCATTATAAAATAAATTCAATGTAATTCTACATCGCTATTTTGTACAATTAACGAAAATCTGCAATCTACATTTTATCTACACTATACTTCCTTTAGACAAAATCTCTGCATTTTTTTCAATACCATCATTCAATTCTATAAATTTACTCCCTTTGTGAGGCTTCATCGGATCAGCACACTCTAGTATAAATGAACCTAAGAACATATAAAATAAACATCGCATCACCAAACATGAAATTCGATAAAAAAGTAATGAAAAGGTTGATGAAATAATCGAAGGTTACTTAAATGAAGATGACAACAAAATAATGAATATAATACCACAACAGATAATAACACAATACTAAAAATGAAAGACTTCTTAAACTATTTAAAACAAAAACTCTCTAAACAGTATATCAAAAACAGTCTCGTGAAACCATAATCAACAAATATCATCCAAAAACTTCAAACAACTGAAACTCCTATAATATTCAAACCCGGAAAAATTCACAACCAAAACAAATATATTCTTCATGAATTAACAATCAAATTCTCAGTTACAAATCGAAATAACTTCTCGCTAAATCATAACAAAATGAAACATGAACTTAGAAAGCACAAAAACTTCGAATCTAACCTTGAGAATCAATCGAAACCAGAATCTGATCGCCAAAATCAAAGATATGAATTAATGAAGATAAAATAAACATGAAGACGAATCGATATTTAGAAATCTCAAAATTATTCAACAAGCAATCAAAATCTCATCGCAAATCGCGGTAAAAATAGAATTATAGATTCAATTGATCGCGCGAAAGAAAGTAACAAAAATCTTATCGCTGGAGGGGATAAGATATTTAAAATATGTTAAATGATAATGATACCCTTAAATATGTAATAATGAAGTATATGAAGGATAAAATGAAAACGAAAATTATTAAAGCATGAATGTTGATCTAGTGAAATCAATGACTTAGATTTATTCTCATTTCTCACATTAAAAATAACTCTCATATAATCTAACCTCTCTCTCTCTCTCACTCTCTCTCTTTATATATATATATAAGGATGCATTCATATGTTAACCACTTCCTAGATGTTACCTGTTACCTCACTTTTCGGTACATTATCTAGACAAGTTAATTACATTATCTAGGCAAATCAGGCACATTACGAAGATAATGTATTACATTATTGCATAAACATTATCTATTACAGTTCGTACATTATCTTTGTAATGTACCTAATTTTCCTAGATAATGTAATTAGCTTGTCTAGATAATGCACCGAAATGTGAGATAACAGGTAACATTTGGTGCTAAAATTCAAGTTTGTGCTAAATAGCAACGAATATCAGTCATTGGATTGATAACATTAATGGTTGCGATTAAAGTATTAAAAATTGGAAAATTAAGCATAATTTTCATTTGTGTATAAATCATGCTTAATCAATTAGGCATGATTTATTAAGCAATTAATCATGAAACATTGAAAAAAGATTTAATTTTAATCACTAATTTTTTTAGATAAATAATGTGGATTTATTCATATTCATCACAAATTAAATTTTGAAAATAAATATAAAATATTATGCATATAATTGAAGAGGGTGGGCATATGATGTAGTCCGGAGGAGTGACACCTCATTATCCAGCGGCATGAGACGTAGTTTTCAAAGTGAAAATATTGAAAATGGTTAATCATGCATCCATGTCCTGCCACAGATATATAGGAACTATGTCTATGCCCTCTCCAATTATTCATTCATTTCTTGAATTTAGACCAAAAAGCATTTCTCTCTTTTAATTTTTTTTCAATTTTTAATTCCATTCCATTTCATTTCTTTGACATTGACATATGTGGTATGCAAGTTCCAAATGAACTAATATAACCACTTCCTATATTTTAATCTCTGTCGTATTTAGGGCTAGGGGTTGGATTTTTTTAAATAGCATGATTCGATAATTTTATTAAATAGTCTCCCATATAAAAAAAATGAATGAAAATAAGGAAAAGTACCATATATAAAGAGGTTGAAGTTAAGTTGGAGGCATAAGAAAATAAAAATTTCGAATTCCCTGTGTTGGTCCCAGTTTATCAGAGTAAATAATATATGCACAGTGGAAATTAAGTTTGTTTGTTTGGTAAACTTGCACTTATCCAAGTTGATGGTGACGTGTCAGCTTAGTTTGTCAAATCTTGTTCAGGTACTTAGCGTCAAGTATGCTTAGTGTCAGTATTCAGTATATACTACAAAACTTGAGAGCTGAGTATTAAAAATATGACTAAGCTGACAAAAAGAAAGCAGTAAATGACAAACAAATTTATAGTGGTTCCGACTAAACCGTCTTAAGTCCACTCTTCAAATACTCGGTCTGGTAATCCACAAAGCTTAGAACTTTACAAGTGCTCCTACGATCTATACCTTGTCGGTGAATGCCCCGTCCACCGATCCACAAGCGCACTATTCTAGTCCTTGCTTGGTTCTTCGCTTCACAGCTACTCAAAGTATGGGTGCACCACTCAGCCACCTCGTAGCCGTAATAGGGTATTTATAGCTCTCCGTAGAACTGGCTCCTTGACAGCAGGTTGCATGTAAGAATTAGAGTACCAGACGTACTTGGTTGTTGTAGTCTTTCTTGGAGAGAAAGACTACCAATAGATAACTGTAGAACACTAAGGTTCTGAGTCTCGTGTTCATAGAAGTGACTCACGGAAAAGCTAGAAAAACCTCGAACGTGAGTAGTAAGCTTCACGAATTTGATCCGATGAATTCGATATTCACGTCGATATTTCTGGTAACCTTCTTCTTGTTGAAATCTTCGGTATTTATAGTCGTGCGGTTGAAGGTTTGGAATAAATTCCCTTTAGAGACAAATTGGAAGATGTCCAATCGAATGTCTCTATTGGCTACTGCGCTAGGCGGGTAGGTGTTGCTTTTCTAGAAATTCTTTGCTTGCTCTGCCTTTTTCTGACTTTGACAGTGACGGTTCATCTTTGTGTCAAAACGACAGTATTCGTCGATTTGAGGAATCTCGAACTAGTTGTCCTATGTGACCAAACTTGGAGTTTCGTGCTTGCAGACTTTAAGGTATCTCCAATCCTTAAAGTATGTACACTTTAGTACATTCCTCAACTGATATTCATTATCTTCATGCACTGGGACCTGGACAAAGAAGTCTATGTTGGTGTCGTCATACTTGCAAGTCCATGCTGATGACGTCATCCTTCAACATATACTTGGTCCCTATGCTGGTAAGTATGGTGTATATGAGCGAACCATACTTGTTGGATCCGTACTTGGTAAAATCCATACTTTTCATCTAGACTCATAATCTTCCAGACTTGTAGAGTTCGACATGAACCTAAGTCAGTTGAGTCTTTTGCACATACTAAATTGATCAGCCAGTCCAGTCTTCAAATTAGCTCAAGCTTATAACTCGATAAAAGTACCTATACAAGACTTTATAATTTTTTACTATGCTGAAACTATCTAAGATTGCTTTTACATATTTTTACCCACCAAAACATAAAAACAAAGGAAGCATATTTCTATCAAATTTTCTAACAATTTCCCCCTTTTTGGTGTGGTCAAAGACATCTCTAACCTATGCTGATGAGGAGCGAAAAACTTTTAGAGTTTTTACAAGTAAAAACTATCAGTTTATAAACTCAGAAAGATTTCCCCTCAAACTCAGCTTCTTACTTAAGATCTTCTCTTTATAATTTTGAAGAGATATTGCTCGATTAATTTTTTAAGTAGGTTCAGAGCATTAAAATATCAAGTAAACAAAGAGCAAAAAAACGCTTTCTGATTATCTATAGAGAGTAATGAAATGAGAGTACAAAAGTCAAATAACAAGGTTTAACAACAAGGAAGAGTTTAGAAAGACAATTTTTACTTCTTTTCAGCACTGTAGAGACTTCTTGTGCCTTTCGAAGGATTGTTGGAAAATTAAATTGTCAATCCATAACCCATGTTAAAATTGGATATCAAAATAAATTTCTATGCATATGAATAATCCTAGCATGCTCCTATTGAAATGCAGAAGATGGTTAGTGCAGAATATCTCGATTGCAGAAACTGTTGAACTGGGTGCGCAGGGATTTGATCCTCAATACTCTTTATTGCACAACAAGATTTAATCATACAAGATCAAGGAATTAAATCTACTAAAATTATAACAATAATTTTGAAAACTAAGAGAGAGAAAGAAGATATTGATCCACCAGATCTGATCTTATGATCTATATCCAAGCTTCGATCAAAAAATCTGGTGAAAATTCCCTCAAGATTCCTTTGCCTATTGAGAACTACAGTTTCCTCCTTCTTTCTCAAATCTATCGCCTATGATCAGCTCCCAATTACTGGTCTGCTGCTTTGTAACTTATGACTTTGTTGTGTATTGTGATCTGAGAATATGATGGGTATTTATAGGAGAAATCTGATCTCAGATGGGCTTGGGCTTTCATGGGTCAGACCAGGGACCAGAATGCAAATAGAAAATAAGGCCTATCAATTAATTAATTCTCATATTCAACCCATAATTTAATTAATTAATTAATATTGATTCTTTCACAAGAGAAACAATAATGTCCTACCTATTTGCTACCACGTTATGAGGAACGGGCTGCATTGGCTCCTAAAATTCCCATATTTAAGGTTACCAGACATTAATTAATTAATTGAAGCTCTAACAAGCTTCCAAAATTAATTAACATCTTTTATTCTTAAATCAATCCACTTAACCATTTTCACTTTTGCTTGAACTTAATCGGTCTGCAGGACTTAGCATAACGAACCTTTTGAGCTATTAAGGGAATGTCTCCATCTTGTACTGAATATGGTTACCTAGTTCAAGTAAGCAGAAACTCCTACAAGATTGCTACCACCCAAGATACAGATATACAAGCTCAACTAGAACTTTGCACAGTATCTCAGAGTAACACTCAAATCTCCAAGAATCAATCTTATTTAGGTCCCATCAATGCGTACCTCATGCACCAGACATACCAAGCAACCAAGATAACCTACTTATTACCGCGTATGCTGCAACTATACCAACAGTCTATCCTGGGATTGTCTTAGCTGTGATGTCGTTTATTACTTGCTTGGTTAACCAATACATACGATCTTTTGTGATATACTACACACCGTATGATCTCCCTATTGACGAGATAAGAGGATAATTGCGTTTGCGACACATGTTTATTAATTCAGATAGGAGATGAACATACACCATTAATGATTCCCAGTATATTAACCAATGTCCCTTGTATATAATATACTAATCATAATGCTTTCATTATACAATTCCATCAATCTCCCACTTATAATCAAAGCATTATATAAGTGCTTTCCAGAGTATAGAGTGTTTATCCATATCTAGCTATTATGTCAACATGTCATGTCGCTGGCTGCAGCTTCAACCCAAGGTTACGTACATGCATCTCGTAAACCTTCTGAGGTAGACCTTATGTAAATGGATCTGCTACGATCGACTGATGGGGATTGGCGACTGTTCAGCTATCACTCACGATCGTATGTGAGGGAGCGGGGTTGACACGTGGCACTCCAGGATTGGTCCGTGCCTACCTCATATTTAATGAGACGTGTGAGATAAGTCAGGATTTTGAATTCAAGCATCCCGCCTCTATCGAAAACTAAAAACTGATTTGCATTTCAATTTTTCAGTTCCTAAACAGAGAGTTTGAACTCAGTTTAATTCTACAAGCTTCCTTGAATGAAATCAAAGTGAAAATTAGGAACATAGTTTTCAAATTTCAGTTTTTCAGTTTCTTCCGAGATACCTTTCTTTAAAAAAATTGTTAAGTATAAGATCAAAAACTAAAAACTGAGCGCAAGATCCAGATAATTGAAACTGAGAGCTAGGACTTAGTTTGAATCCACATCTACTCTTCTTCAATTGAGATCTCATAAAACTCAAGCAAACAAAGTTTGAGACATAGTTCCTTGAATCTTGTATCAGGCAGAGGTTTGGTGAAGATATCTTCCAACTGATCTTGAGTTTTGATATATTCCACAGATATATCCTGCTTCTCCACATGATCTCTGATAAATTGGTGATGAATATCAATGTGCTTAGTCCTCGAATGATGAACTGGATTCTTGGTGATACACATAACATTGTTATTGTCACAATAAATTATCACACATTCAATTTTGACCTCATAATCCAGCAATTGCTGCTTGATCCATGATACGTGCGTAAAATGACCTATATTTTGATATGTGTACATGCTTGTTTGTGGCTATTTTACTCCCGTATCATATGTTTTTGTCGTATTTTGGTTGTGTTTTCGTGTTTTGTGTGTTTGATGTGTGTAGGATAGGTTTTGGGCATAACGAGCAATTTTGGTGGAGTTTTGGATGAAAATCGCACGTTGTTAGAGTTTGGAGAGTTCGACTGGCCGAGCGGGTGCAGGACCGGCCGAGCGGGGGCTTCAGAGGGCTTGACCGGCCGAGCAAGGGCAGGACCGGTCGAGCACGAACGGACAGAGACTTGGCTCGGTCGAGCCATGCCTTGCTCGGCCGAGCCAAGACGATTTTTGGTGGTTTTTGGGCGGTTATTGATGGCCCGGGCGAGCCAAACTTCGACCGGGCTATCCGAGGCCCTGATTGCTTGCCTATCAAAGGGGAAGAGGTGGTTATTTGAAAAAAACTTTTGTCAATTTTCATAGACGATAGCTAGATTTTTTCCTAGATTCCATTTTTCCATTTCAATTCATCATAATCCTAGAGCATCTAAGAGATTAATTCATCAATACTTGGAGTAGATTGAAGATTAAAGGTGGTGGATCAAAGCAACCAAATCCAATTTGGGGAAGATTCTTATATCTCTTTTCAATTTGTAATGACGTTCATTGAATTCAAACTTGTAATTGTACAATTGAAAGGTATGAAGTTCTAATTCTACTTGGATGTTGATTTGGATGAGGATGCGTGAGATTTAGGTTTAATTATTGCTTGTTTACCTTCCTCTTTGTGATTGAAGCATACTAGAGCTTGTTCTTATTCATCTAGATGTAGGTAGTAGCCAGTTTAGATGATAATTGACACAATCATTGCAGCCAATACGCGGATAGGCGTGTCGTGATTAGTATGACTTCTTGTGTTCCTTGATCCAATCCCTGTGCGGAGATAGGGCATAGGGCAATGATTTACGAGCTTTTAGGAGTGGTCTAGGGTCCGATAACGTGATGGTTTGAGGACGTTAGTATCACCTACGGTTGGTTCACCGTGACTGGGGATTGACTAGTGTAGGGTAAGAGTTCATCCAATTAGGAATTAAAATGTGTTTACATCTATGATTTACCTAAGTTGATTGCATCCAAGTTCATATCAACATCCTATCTTCCTAATTTGAGCATTTGTGTGTTTTAGTTTACCAAAGTGAGAAAGGAATTTATTGAAGTGAATGTTGATTGATTGTTTGATTCATGATTGTAATTCGATATTGTTTACATTGTTTGCCTAGGTGATAAATAACTACTCAACGATTAATCTTGCCTAGCTATAAGATCTTTGCCGTAGTATCCCGGTACTCTAGCAGGCAAAACGGAGAAGAACCTGGATTTGATATTTTATTCTTTGTGTGGTTGAGAGTTTAATTCCATTGAACTTTTAGCCGCATCAAGTTTTGGCGCCGTTGCCGGGGACTTCATTTAGTAGGTTGCTAGATATTGGGGGAAAAGTGAAGCTTGTAGGCTAGGTGTTTGTGTTTTTGTTTGTGTGAATATTGTACTAACATTTGTTTGATAATTGTTCTAATTTTGTTTTCTTTTGGATTTTTGTTTTTGTTGGAGACTTGCCTTTGTTGAACTCTTGTAGGTGTCTAACATGGAGAGACTTATTAATGTGCAAAGGCAATTGGAGGAGATTAGAGACCTCATGATGCAAAGACAAAGACCGCGAATGCCTATCCGAAACGTGTATGAGGAAATGTTTGAATGTAGTAACCAATGGCCGGAGGAGGAAAGAGCTTCTCAAATGGTGAATGTTGTAAAGGAATCTCATGATGATGATTTGTGGAGGAGACAATTAGAGCTCATGCAAGAAGAACTTAAAGTGTTGAAAAGATCAAGGAAAGAGCGTGAGGAAAGGCAAGAAATAGAGGTGAAGAAAGAAGATGAACCGGCAAGGGAAAGAGAAGTAATACTTCAAGTTGATGAGGTAAAGGAGCCGGCACAAATTTTTGGAAGTATGAAGAAGGATGAGAGTGCAAGTATAGAGATGAAACCCGAGGAAACATTAAGAGATGGCAAAGAAAATGAGGAAACCGAAGAAATCATTAGTGAAGAGATAATGGGTGTTCATCAAGAAGAGCTCATGAAGTAAGGCACCGAGGAGACGGTGAAGAACATTGAAGGAGGAAGAATTGAGGAGCCTTCACTTGAAGAGATTCAAACAATAACGGCATTGGAACATTTCATAGAAGAGGAAAAGCCGACAATAAGCAAGGAGAATGAGGATAGGATGAAGCGGGGAATGTCAACTTGGGAAGTAGGCAAGGTTGAGGAGAGAATGGTGAGTGCATTGGAGGAATGGATTAATAAATTTCTTGAAGTGGGGATTAGATTGGAGAATGTCTTAAGGATCACTTCAAAGAAGAATCACTCATTCATGCAATTCGAATTCGACAAGATGATCGATTCCCCTTGGAGAGATGATAGGGGTGAACGAAAAATTGCCTTGGACAAATTGCTCCCAAGTAAATGCAAATTAAGGGAGAAAGGTGTATTAAAAACCCACACGATTTTTGATAATGGGTGATGTGGTAAGGTCGTCGAGCTTTCGACGTTAAACAAGCGCTTGTTGGGAGGCAACCCAATGTTTAAACTTTGTTATTTTCATAATTTTTTTTGAATAATGTTGTTCTTGCTTTTGGTTTAATAATGTTGTTTAGTGTTTGTGAAGGATTCTTAATTGTGTGTGGATTTACAAGTCTATCTAGCATTGTGATTGAAGAATAGGAAGGGTGGAAGGCCGTTTGTTCGTGAAAATGTTGGAGAAAGGGCGAGAAATGAGAGAAACAAAGGTTGCTCGGCCGAGCGGATGCAGGCTCGGCCGAGCCAAAGCGAAGGCCATGGGACAGAGGCATTGCTCGGCCGAGCGGGTGCAGGCTCGGCCGAGCCATGGCGCGCCAGCAGCGATCGTGCGCGGACAGACCCTCCGCTCGGTCGAGCCATCTGGCGCTCGACCGAGCTGTGCGGCAATTTAAAAGAACGATCGAGCAATTGCTCGAGCCATTTCCCGATCGGTCAAAATTTCTCCTTCCAAAATTTTTCCATACGTTAGTGCATTCAATTGTTCTTGTCTCACATCTCATATCTTCTCATGGCTAGCAGGGGGAGTCTTCTTCTTCAAGTGGACGCCCAAAGAAGTTTGATGATGAAGAGTTTGCGAAATTCAAAAGTTTGGCGACGAGGCAAGTTGTGGGCACGAAATACTTGTGCCGTGAGACGTTGAAGACTCTAAAATTGAAAGATGATGTTTGGAGCCTCCTTACCGGAATCGGGTGGAAGAAGTTGCTTAATGCCAAATGGCCGGGCTACATGGAGTTGTCTCGAGAGTTCTTCGCCTCGGTCACGGTCGTGAAAGGAATTGGAGGCCTACCATTGTCGATGAAGTTCAAACTCAGAGGTACGGAATACTTTTATCAAAGAGCCAAAATTGATGAAATTTTTGGTAGTGATCCTGAGTCGATTTTTGTGCATGAGGATGTTAATTTGGGGAAATTTTGGGAAGCTATTACAGGGATTACATTGGATAGGAAGTTTAATATCAAAGAATGTAGAGCTACATCCATTAGGAATCCTGTTATCCGATATATTCATAAGTTCGTTGGTAGTTCCGTTTGCGGGAGGTATGAGTCGAGTAATGTGATTAATCTGGAACTTCACATGTTGTATGCTTTGATGCATGGGGTAAAATTTTCTTTGGGGGCTATGTTGATGGATGCTTGGAGTCGTGCTGCTAACACAAACACCCGCACTTTCACTTGTGGAATGTTAACTCCTATTTTTGAGGATATTGGTGTTGAATTGTCTGGTCCTACTGCTCCTCCTTTGTTCTTGGATTCTAGCTCATTGCTAGCTGGCAGATTTTTAGATCCCGGGCATAGAAATTCAATGTATTACAAATTTGGGAATTTGGCTATATTGATGCCGAAACCGGATTGGACTACTATAGCGGATCTGTCTAATAGATCCAATTGGCTGCTGGATACCGAGGACCACAAGGATGTGGTCGGAGTGCTATCTCCTGATGGGTACTTTACAACCCTCCGGCACCTTTCTGAGGCAGAACGGCAGCAGTTGAGGGAGGGCGGTCCGAGTACCAGTGCACATCCTCAGTCTGGGCAGACTCCGTTGACTGATTGGCAGCAGCAGATGTACTCTATGTTGCAGCATACTAATGCATCTATAGAGTCTTTGTCTTCTTCTTTGCAGGGCTTGGATGCTTCTATGACATCCCGCTTTGATGGCCTTGATAGGAGAGTTGACTCTATTCAGGAGGATGTGAGGGAGCTGCAACACCGAGTCCCCATTCCGTACCAGTCTCGCAGAGCAAGCCAACAGCAGCAGCAGGATAGGGATGAGCAATGACGCACCGACTACCTTTTTACAAACTTAGTCTCACTTGACTAAGTTTGGGGGGAAGTGTCGGCAGTTGGTGCTCTGGTTCATTCTCTTCTCTATCTCTCTATCTTTATGATGCTTTCTAGTTTAGCTTAGTGTAGTTGAATATTTCAAAAATTTGATAATTCGATTTGGTTGTACTATGATTTACTTAACATTTGGATTTTGAATTTGGTTGATGATTGTGGAATGATTTTGGATGATGAATGGATGGATGATTTTGGCAAGTACATGTGTTAATTCTTTCTATTTGGTTTTGGCATGTGGATATGTTATGGTTTGTAATGAATGGTGGAAATGGTGGATATTGTTGTATTTTTGTTGATAATTGGTTTGTGGAAGTTGGTTGATATGAGAGCTTTATTGGCTAGTTTATGCTCAATTGTTTGGTGGTGTTGCTTTGTAGTAGGTGCAAATAAGGAATGGAGAGCGGAGATCGTGCCTACTGATGGGTAACATTTTCTATCGTTCTTCCTACCATTTAGTTTTAATTACATTGTGTTATGGCATGTAGATTGTTGTTAGGATGTTGTGTGCTTGTGTGTGGGTGTGATGAACTCGAACTAGGCTTGAGATTTAATCATGATTTACTTAGTGGAGTTTGATGTCTACCTCAACTTATGATAGGGCGGAATCTAGTTTCAAAGCATGTTTTAAGTTTAACTTTTGAATTGCCGAGTTTTGTATATGGTTAATGCATAGGACTTGACAAAAAGCCGTGAAGATTGAGCTATGATATTGTCATATCTATTTTGATTGTGAGTGGCAAGATTGAGAGTACGAGATCTAGAACTTGCATCCGTTCTCTATCTATTGGCATGAGTGTGTAACTAGAAAATGATCTTAGGCCATCATTTCTTAGTCCTACCTTTCACACCGGGAGTATAAGGTGGCTATTATCATGATTTTGCTTTTCATATCTTTGACCCCCGTGATTGAGCTTTATTGGTGAATTTTCCTTGATATAATTAGGACCATATCTGGGGGGAAAGAGTGTATGAGGGTGAATACGGTGATGAGAGTTGGGTTGGGAATTGATTGGTTTGTATTGATAAGCAATGTTGAGGCATGAATGTTGAGGCATGAATGTTGAGGCATGTAAAAGTGAAAGTTAGGATTGTTGTTGATCCTAGGAAAAAATGAGCACCTACAAAATTTTGGTGCAAGAGTTTGAAAGAAAAAAAAAGAGAGATACAAGAGAGCACCCACAAGATGAATGAGGGATGGTGCTAGAAAAGAGAAACAGAAAGAGAAAGAAAAGAAAGAAAGAAAAAAAAAGAAAAAAAATGTTGTGAAAAGAATACGCCTCGAGGTTTGTAGTGGTTCGTAAAGAACAAGTTTGGGGGTTTTGGGAAATGGAGAAGTTTAGTCACTTTGGCCCAAAACCACCCACCGTTTAGTTAGCCACGTTACAACCCGTTTAAAAGACCTTTTTGATTCTAGAAACTAACTCATTGTAGTATAGTGGTGAGTATGGTTGCAAGCCAATGGAAATCAAGCTCGATATCTTGTGAATGTGTGAATTTCATCCTCCCTAAACAGGTGAGGGAGTGTCTTCGTTTCTTGTATCCAAATTTGATGAGTGGTTCATGTCCTTAGCATTAACCTTGTTACAAAGTTAGGTGATGATCTCGTTTTACTTGAACATGCTAAGATAACTTTGATGAGCTATGAGGTGTTGCATGAGGTAGATTAATTACTCTACTTTGTTTTGATTGAGGACAATCAAATGTTCAAGTTTGGGGGATTATGATACGTGCGTAAAATGACCTATATTTTGATATGTGTACATGCTTGTTTGTGGCTATTTTACTCCCGTATCATATGTTTTTGTCGTATTTTGGTTGTGTTTTCGTGTTTTGTGTGTTTGATGTGTGTAGGATAGGTTTTGGGCATAAAAGAGCAATTTTGGTGGAGTTTTGGATGAAAATCGCACGTTGTTGGAGTTTGGAGAGTTCGACCGGCCGAGCGGGTGCAGGATCGGCCGAGCGGGGGCTTCAGAGGGCTCGATCGGCCGAGCAAGGGCAGGACCGATCGAGCACGAGCGGACAGAGACTTGGCTCGGTCGAGCCATGCCTTGCTCGGTCGAGCCAAGACGGTTTTTGGTGGTTTTTTGGCGGTTATTGATGGCCCGGGCGAGCCAAACTTCGACCGGGCGATCCGAGGCCCTGATTGCTTGCCTATAAAAGGGGAAGAGGCAGTTATTTGAAAAAAACTTTTGTCAATTTTCATAGACGATAGCTAGATTTTTCCCTAGATTCCATTTTTCCATTTCAATTCATCATAATCCTAGAGCATCTAAGAGATTAATTCATCAATACTTGGAGTAGATTGAAGATTAAAGGTGGTGGATCAAAGCAACCAAATCCAATTTGGGGAAGATTCTTATATCTCTTTTCAATTTGTAATGACGTTCATTGAATTCAAACTTGTAATTGTACAATTGAAAGGTATGAAGTTCTAATTCTACTTGGATGTTGATTTGGATGAGGATGATTGAGATTTAGGTTTAATTATTGCTTGTTTACCTTCCTCTTTGTGATTGAAGCATACTAGAGCTTGTTCTTATTCATCTAGATGTAGGTAGTCGCCAGTTTAGATGATAATTGACATAATTATTGCAGCCAATACGCGGATAGGCGTGTCGTGATTAGTATGACTTCTTGTGTTCCTTGATCCAATCCCTGTGCGGAGATAGGGCATAGGGCAATAATTTACGAGCTTTTAGGAGTGGTCTAGGGTCCGATAACGTGATGGTTTGAGGACGTTAGTATCACCTACGGTTGGTTCACCGTGACTGGGGATTGACTAGTGTAGGGTAAGAGTTCATCCAATTAGGAATTAAAATGTGTTTACATCTATGATTTACCTAAGTTGATTGCATCCAAGTTCATATCAACATCCTATCTTCCTAATTTGAGCATTTGTGTGTTTTGGTTTACCAAAGTGAGAAAGGAATTTATTGAAGTGAATGTTGATTGATTGTTTGATTCATGATTGTAATTCGATATTGTTTACATTGTTTGCCTAGGTGATAAATAACTACTCAACGATTAATTTTGCCTAGCTGTAAGATCTTTGCCGTAGTATCCCGGTACTCTAGCAGGCGAAACGGAGAAGAACCTGGATTTGATATTTTATTCTTTGTGTGGTTGAGAGTTTAATTCCATTGAACTTTTAGCCGCATCAATCCAATGCACTTGAGCAAAGTAACTTGTAGTGGCTACATATTGAGCTTCGGTGGTAGGTTTAGCTAAGGAATGCTGCTTTTTGCTATACCATCTGATGAGTTTGTGGCCTAGGAACTAAAAACTTCCACTTGTACTCTTTTGATCTATTCTGCAGCCTCCAAAATTTGAATCTGAATAAACATTCTATGTCAGTTTGTTAGTTTTAGAATACCAAATGCCTTAGGATTCATTTTTCTTCACATACTTTACAATCCTTTTGGCAGCCACCATGCGCGATTTCTTAGGATTTGCTTGAAATCTCGCACAAACTCCAACAACATAAGAAATGTTTGATTTGTTTGCGATCAGATTTATTAAAGATCCAATGATTCCTCTGTAGCTAGTTGGATTGATAGCTTCTCCTTCTTCATCGAGGTTTATCTGAGAACTGGGAATCATAGGGATCCTCAACAACTTAGTTTTCTCACGGAAAAACTTATTTATCAAGTCCTTGGTATATTTCATTAGGTTGATGAAGATTCCTCTTTAAGATTGAATAACATGAAGACCTAGGAAATATGTAATCTTGCCCATCATGCTCATCCAAAAATTACTTTGTATCAACTGGGCAAACTTCTCGCATAGTTCCAAGTTCTTGCAGCCGAATATGATATCATCGACATAAATTTTAACTATTAAGATATCAGCTCCATCCTTGATTTTGAACAGAGCTTTGTCAATTTTTCTTTCTGAAAACCATTCTTGAGAAGAAACTGAGATAAAGTCTCATACCAAGCTCTGGGTGTCTGCTTCAACCCATATAAAGTTTTTCTCAGTTTATAAACTTGGTTTCCTTCTTCAAATCCTGGGTTTGTTCAACATAAACTTCTTCTCTAAGTTCCCCATCGAGAAATACACTCTTCACATCCATCTGCAAAACTGTGAAGTTATGATGTGCAACATAAGCTAGAAATAATCGAATGGCTTTGAGTCTTGCAATTGGAGCAAAGGTTTTATCAAAATCTGTGCTTTTGCACTGTGTATAGCCCTTGGTAACTAATCTTGTTTTGTTCCTTATGATCGTGCCAGTTTCATCCGGCCCATTTTTGAAGATCCACTTGGTTCCAATAACTGGGTGATGTTTTGGTCTATCCACCAAATACCACACATTGTTGCGAGTAAACTCGGCTAACTTCTCTTGCATTACATTGATCCAATCCATTGACTGCAAGGCATCTTCGATCTTTGTCAGTTTTGATTGAGAAATAAAACACGACATCAGGGCTCTTCCATGGTGTGTGCGAACTGGATTTGCAATGTTGTCCAACACAACATCTTCTGGATGATATCTCAACCATCTAACTTCTGGAGCTGACTAACTTCGATTTGTTGAGTAGCAGTTCTTGGATAGTCAGTTCCTTAAACTGGAACAAAGGTTGGAGTAGAATATGAAACTTGTTTTTCTTCTCTAGAAGGTTGATCTTCCAAAACTGGATCCTACATAAAAATTGAAATGTTAGTTTCCTTCGATCCTTCATCTCCAGATTTTTCTTTTAAAATTTCCTGTTCCTTGTCTTCTGGAATGATTTCTTTAGGTTGAGCAACTCCAGTTTGAGCAACTTAAGTTTTGAAATTTTCAGTTTGAGCATCTTCCGTTTAGATTCCCTCTTGATTTGTGCCTGCATTTAAGGTTAGGGAATCTAAGGCCTCAATAAGTACTATATCATCATAGGCCCCTTCAACAGGTTTTAACCTAGTCGAGCCAACTGAAGAACTAGACATTTCGTTCATAGATCTAGTCTGACAAACTGGAACAATATCATCATTTTCAAAACCCAGTTTCTCATTGACATCCTTGATCTCACGAGTGTCAAGTTCCAGTTCTTTTAAGGTACTGCACACTAGAACAAACTCATCAAATTCAACATTACATGTTATCTCCACAAGTCATGTAGTCTTATTGAGGACCCTATATCCCTTGTGAGACGGATGTCCATAACCAATGAACACCCCTTCATCAGCTTTGGGACTGAAGGTATTCAGTTTTGACTTTCTGTTATTATGGACATAACTTGGTGAACCGAAAGCACGTAGATGAGTAATAGAAGGCTTACGACCATGATAGACCTCATAGGGAGTTTTGTGATCATGACTGTTGATGGCACTTCTATTCTTAGTATAGCACGCAGAAATCCATCAATGGACCATTGCAAAACTCAGTTCCATTATCGGACCTTATCTTCTTCATGGTTACTCCTTTATCATTCTAAACTTTCATTATTAGTTTTTGAAGTTGGATTTTGAGCTCGTCCTTAGTTTTCAGCAACCTCACCCAAGTATATCTCGAGTAGTCATCAACAACTACAAGAGTGAATCTCTTTCCTCCGATCGTGGATAGCTTGACTAATCCAAATAAATCCATATGTAGCAACTCCAGAATTCTATTTGTGCTTGTTGTAACTGGATGGTTCTTGAATCAAGTTTTAATTTGCTTTCCCAGGTGGCATGCTCTGCAAATTCCATCCTTCTTGAATCCAGTTTGCGGTAGACCTTCAACTAATTTGTTCTTTGCAAGATGTCTAATCGAGTTAAAGTTGAGGTGGCTCAATCGTTTGTGCCAAAGCAAGTTTGTGTCTTCGTGGGAGCTTGTTGCGACAAGACATGTGTCCGTTTTTCCACTTTCCCTGTCTACAACATATAGGTTTCCTTTTCTGATGCCTCTTAGTATGATCTCTTTGGAGTTTTTATCTTTGATCCGGCACTCGGATTTAGCAAAAGTCTCCTCATAGCCCTTCACAATTAGTTGGCTAATGCTCAGTAGGTTGTAACTGAGGTTGGTGACCAAAGATACGTTCTTGATGGTGATTCTATTATAATCCATGCATCCTTTTCCAATAACTCGCCCTTTTGCATTGTCATCGAACACCACTGGTGCTCCTCTTGCCATTTCCAGTTTGGTGAGCAAGTCTTTCTCTCCTATCATGTGCGCTGAACATCCACTGTCCAGTGTCCAAGCTCTCATCTTCTTCTAGAATTGGTTTTACTGTCCCTGTAACTGCATCACATAAGAAGTTAGACTCTAGGTACCCGATTTTCTAATGGTCCTGCAGTGTTAGTTTTTGGAATCCACCCTTTTTGGAACCCAAACTTGCTTCACCTTGATTACTGGTGATTTCTTTTCTACCTTACCTTCCTTCAGTAATAATGTATGCTATTTGGATGCAATACAGGAGTGGTGGGTGTTTGCAAACTCTTTTTGGGAACTCAGTTCTTGAAAGAGTCTTGGAACTTAAGTCCTGGGTGTGTAGTCTTCCTAACCCTTGAAAATGAATTTTGGTTGGGCTCAGACCTCAAGTAGGTGTTTGCCTTAGTTGGATGAATCCTTTTCTCATACGAGTTATGATTTAAGGATCTCGAATTTCTAAAATCCAGACGTGAAACTGACTTTTGCTTAGTCGTTTCAGCTGTTGAAACTGAATTTCTTTCAATGGGAACATATTGCTTTTTCAGTTTCTTAGGCACATTGTTGTTGTTTTCTTAATATGGTAACTAAATTTTTCTATTTAGGAACTAATGTTTTGACCTTAACATGATCATTCAAACTAGAGTTTTGACAATTTGAGCTACTCCTTTGCTTAACAACATTACTTCGAAACAGGAATTTCCTCTGAAATAATGCTCTTTACTTTTTCTAGTTTCAGAAGTGGTTGCATGAGTGCTCAAAATATTTTATAATAAATCTATCCCTTATTAGCCAGAGGGATCTCTTTGAATGTTCAAAGCTTCTGCAACTTTATTTGAGCTCGAATAAAGTGAGCATATAAGTTGTTCACCTTTTGCAACTTTAAGTTTCAGAGAGTCACATTCCTCAAAAAGAGTTTTAAATTTTTTGAGAAAAATGGAATGTTGTTCTCTTAGTTTTGTCAGTGCCTCACCGTGTGACCTAGATTTTTCAATCTCATTGGTCAAATTAGAAACTTGAAGCTTCAGTGAGGTGTTTTCACTAACTAAATCATTTTTAAAATTATAGAATTTTGCAAATTCTCTAGAAAGAACTTCGAGGGAAACTTCATCAAATCCTAGCAAATAGATTCAATGTCCTGGACTATGCATGCAGAAGAATTAGAAACAAAATGAGAGTCAGTTACCAATTTTTCAGTTCCCAGTTCTTCAGTTTCAGCATCTTAAGCATCATCTCCTAATGCAACCATGAAGACCAGTAGGGCTTCGAGTTCCACATCGTCATCCAACATGTGATAGTCATCATCATTGTTGGGAATATCTGGAACTTCAGTTTTGGAGAGCATGTCCTTTGCAACAGCTTTGGAAGCTCTCTTCTCGAGAATTTTCTTAAACCGTTCTCTCTCCTCTTTATCAAAAAGAAAGCATTCATACTTGAGGTCGTTAGGAGAATTACTCTCAAAGCAAGCTTTTGGTGCTCTTTCAATGAACTTCTGACCACCTCCCTGTTATCCTTCAGTTTTAGCTTTAGTTCTTTCGATGAGCTTGGTCAGTTTCCTCATTTTCTCCCCAAGTTCGGCAACTGAGGTCTCCTCTTCCATCTTGTGAAGATAAAATGTTTTAGGAGCATTCTTTGATGTTGAAGTCTGACCACTTGGTTTCTCAATTTGGTACGACTTCTTTGGTCTTCTTTGGAAATCTCTTTTGACAAAGAAGGCAACATCCTATTCATTGGCAGGTGTACTGGCACTTTGAATTGCCACATTCTAGTTGACCATCTGGATGTCCCACTCATGTGCTTGAAGTTGGGCAAAAAAATCCTTGATCAACATCTTCGACAGATCCTTCTCTTTTAAGTTGGTTGTTTTAACAAACCAGTCTTCTTTGGGCATCTTTGAGAGTACTTTGGCATTTAAATCAGCAACTGAAAATCCCAAGTTTTTCAATTCGTAGACAATAGCATTGAATCGAGCTTCCATTGATTTGATATTCTCTCCAAGAAGCATTTAGAAGGATTCATATTTTTCCACGCAGATTTGCATTTCATTGTGTTTTATTTGGTTAGTTTCTTGGCTTAGAGTACCAAGAAAGTCCTATACTTGTTTGGTATTGTCATACTCCAAAGCTTCTAGTAGGGATGTCAAAATTAGCTCGTAGTCCATCGGGTCAAGGTGTGCGCTGGCCTTGTCTTCTATTGTCCACTCAACATACGGCTTGTCCACGACCTCTGGGCTATTAGTTCCACTAATTTGGATGTTTACCTTCGTGATCTTCACTTGTCCATTTGCTACCACCTCAGCCATCTCTGGTGAATGTTCTTCAGCATGATGAGAGATCTTTTCTTCCACATATTGAACTTCTCAGCTGAGTACTTGGGAAGCTTTGTAATGTTCATCATCTTTTTGTACGTGAGCTAAATAAGAAATAGACAAGTGCAAGGAAATGGATCCAGTCCTAAGTGACTCAATAACGACTAGCCAGTAAGGACCGACCGACGCTGATACCACAAGATGGTCCCGAGATCAGAGTAGTTTTATATGCAGCGTTTGCACTCTAAAATTTGAAACTCAGTTTTCACTTTCAATTTCAGTTTCCGAAAACTTAATTTAGCTCAAAGTTTGATCTCAGATAGATTTAAGTTTTCACTTTCAAGTATACACATCAATACTTAGAAAGTATTGAAGGTTTCAAATGAGTTTGAAAACTTAGAATGAAAAAACTTCAATAAAGCAGTAAATGACTCAGGATATTTATAGTGGTTCAGATCCTTAAGTCTTACGTTCACTCTTCGGAACTTAACCCAGGAATTTACTAAGTAACATGTTAAAAGACTTCTCACGATCTATAACTAGCCCGTTGAATGCCAATGTCCTTCGGCCTTCTAGCTCAATAGCCCAGAAACTTGGTCAGCTTCCTTTTTTCAGTCTTGAAGTTAGGACACACCTCGCAACCTTCAAACTGGAATGGTGGATGTTTGTTGTTCTTCCCAGAACGTCGGTGGGTTGGCAGTAGCCCGTAAGAATCAGAATTTCAAAATGGAAAAATGACTGCTGTGTTTATTACTTGAAAATTAATAAACACCAAATGATAAGGTTGAGCTTAGAAAGCTTAAGTCTCGTGTTCAGTCACATGGAATGTTCAGAGAACTTTTAGAGCTTTGAGCTTTTACTTTGACAAAGTTTCTGCTAGTTTTCACAAGAGTTTCAAGTGTTGATTTCTGTCGAAGTGGTATGCTATTTATAGGCAAATTGTCGAGGATTTTAATATTATGTCCGTTAGAGAGATAAAAGCATCCGTTAGAGACAAAGAAAATATCGTCCAATCATCGCTCATTCTTCATCGATTGTACGAGCCTGCTCTGCTCTACTCTTATCTTGTATTGACTTTCACATTGTACTTTCACCTGCTCTTTGTCAAAGTAAGTTTCGGTCCGAGGAACTTGAAGCTTGAAGCTTCCTCATACATGATTGATGATCGACAAACTTTAAGAAATCTTGGATAAGACTTTGGGTTCCACTCAGATTCCTTTTGCTTTCTCGCTTTTCACGTGTTATTTAAGCTTTGAAACTGAAAACTGAAATCCTCCAAATTTCAAGTTTTTAAGTTTCTTCTCCTTTGGTGAAAAGTCTGCAGTTTCCAAAAACTGACTTTCTAGCCTTTACAAGTTTTAAGTTCCGAAACTAGATTTCTGATTTCTACTTTCTTAGTTTCTTCATCTTTAAATAGTTCTGAAACTTGATTTCAGCATCTCAAGCTTTAGCTTCTACAAATTTCTCTTTTAGAAACTAAGTTTCTATCTTCTCGATCCTCAACTTGCAGTTTCTAGTTTTTACTACAACTCAATTTATCCTATACAAGAATTACATGTAGAAACATATTCGAAACTTAAAGCTAGTTTTAACTCAACAAAATACCAAAAATAGGGTAAACCAGTTTCCGAGTTTCTAACACATAAGTGTTATATAATATCTTGTATATGCACCGGTTTGATGTAATATTATATATTGGTTTGTATAGTTTATGAGATTATTAAGTTGATTGTATCATCCTTATATATATTGTTCAATGATTAAAATGTTTCGAGTTCGATAATTACTTTTTCTTCTTCTTTAATTCGAATATGCACGTCCACACTTTGTGAATTAATATAAGTTTCAAAGTAGTTGTGTTTTATATTAAAAGCGAGAATTTTCATCTTCAAGAAAACTAAGCATGAAAAGCTTCATGCTTACATGAGTTAATACAACATGAAATAAAGGATAAACCTAGCAAAAATATTAGGTGTTAGAGGAAATATATAATGTATTAATTTTCATAAATTTTTTTGTCATTAATGTTACAAACACTAAAAGTCCACTTTCTCTTTTCAATATGAACCAATTTATTTATTTATTTCCTTTTGAAATTAAACTACCATATTGAATTAAGGTTGGTTGAAGCTCTTATCTACTTAGAAGTGAGAGTTATTATTAAATTACTCCCTCCGTCCCGGATGAATTATTTACTTCGCTTTTGATACAATAATCAATGCGAATAGAAATAAAGGAAATTAGTATTTTATTAATGAGTGTGTATTAATTTTCATTTTAGGTAAGTGGACAATTAAATGGGACCAACGAAAAAGAAAAGGTGGATAATTAAAGTGGGATGAAAGGAGTAACATTTTAATCTCAGTACTAAATCATAGGTACTATCATATGATGTTGGTAGGCAACTGGGTAAAATATTCTTAATACATTTGTGATAGTAAATATATAATTCTCGGGAATCAAAAGTTTACGAATTCGAAATCACTCTCTCCTTCAACAATAGGTTTAGAAAAGAAAAATAAAATAAAAGTAAGGAAAAACTTTAAATTTTATTTCAACTTTTCTTGTTTGATAACCGATGTTTGACAAATTAGGAGAATTTACTTCAACTTTTTCATATTAAAGAATTTTATCATAATATTTTTTTTATTATTTAAAAATACCTTAAGTAATTAACGAGATTAAAAGCACGCAAGGTCACACATGATGAAAACTGATTAATTTATAACAATAATTTTTAGTTTTGGTAACATGTGGCTCGATTTGTTTTTAATCTTGTAAACAGGGAGGGCCCTGTGCGATGAGTATAGATGGTGCCCAATTTTACGATTAATAATAAATAAAAAATATTAATAAAATTAAATATAAATAAAAAATATGTCTAACACCATCTTTATTTAAAATTTGTTCAATAAATCCCAAAAAATTACTCATGTTTTTTTACTTGAAAATCATGAGAGTTTTAATTATATTCATCAATGAATAAGTCTTAAATGAAATAAAAAACTTTAAATATGATATTAAAGCAAAATGCATAACTATCATTTACAAAAATTCTCATAATTCTCTTTTATTTTTTAATCAAATTCACCACTAAGAATTTCACAATCTAATTCAAGTTAAGAACTTTTTTTCAAATTCTTTCAAATAGACTAATCACAATTTCTAATAATAAAATAACTAATATAATATTATGAAGATGAGTATTTTGATACTTTATTATATGTTTTATTTGAAATTTTAAAATATATATGATAAAATATAAATTTATGTCCTCTATTATTTTATTTTAATTGAGTTTAAAATAAATTTATTTATTTTGAGATTAACATAATTTGTAAATTAAATACTAAAATAAATTAATACTAATATATGCTATAAAAATGGTGCTCCATTTTTTTTTGCTCCGGTGCACGCACTTCCCGCACGACCTCAGAACCGACCCTGCTTGTAAATCATCTAGTATCTTATTAAGGTAAAATTTTATAATATAAAAACTCTAAAGTAAGTTTCCTAATTTATCAAATATTGGAAGATATTTCCATAAAAAATTTTGAAATAAAGTTCATAGATTTTTCTAAATTTAAAGAGAAATGATTAGGAAAGTGAAATGGAGAAGTTGGTGGAGGATGAAAGTGGTGGACTGGTGGGCTTCGATCAGCCTGTGTATGATTAAAAGGCGGAAGGCCGTAATAAGTATAGGGTTTCCTTTTCAAAAGAAAATAAAAATAAAAAGGCAAATATGCGTTGGGGACGTCTAAGTAGTTTAGGTGAGTTTTATCTATACCAAATAGATTTATTATCCTCAATTAGAATATATTAGATGGGTTTGATTTTGATTTGTGAATAAAATCCGTCTAAATCGTTTAGGAATGCATGCCTAACCTGAAACCTTCCCAAATAAAAAATAAATTTGTACGAATTTATTCATATCACATCATCTCCACTCCTTTAAAACACGTGTTCAACTACAACCCAGGAGACGTACACTAATTTGACAACGCCTGCCTTTAAGTAGTGCTGTTGTCAAATTAATAAACATGATTAATTTGAAAGTTTTATGAGCTAATCAATAAAATAAATATTTAAAGTCAAACTGAGTTACTAATATTGAAATGGTACGATTTTGTTGATTCAAACTATTTGAAATATTAATTAAATTAATAATGTAAATAATGAAATGAAAAATTATTTGGTCAGTTTGAGACAAATGATAAAATTGATATATACAGTGAGTATTGAGGTTGATGCACTGGCGGATTTAAGTATTGATAAGGGGGCTTCAGCCATCCCCAAGATTGAATTTTTTTGTTATATTAATATGATAATTTGATATTTTTATAAGATAGTTCTTTTTTATTGGGATATTGTGAAGAAGAAAAAAGGTTTAAAAATAAAGAATAATAGATATGAGAGGAATGAGAAATTGAGGATGAAGGAAATTCAAAAATAATTTTTGATTTTGCTAAATTTTTTATTATTTTTATTTTTAAAAGAAAATGTAATGAAGCTCCCTTAGTCGAAAATTCTAAATCCACCACTGGGTTAATGGCACGGAAGATGAGAAAAGAGACTTTGATATATTGAAGTACAATTGACTTGATTAATTAAGGATATATAGCCACTCAAGTATTTAATAAATAATATTGAATTAATATTAAAAATTCCATAATAGTAATAATAATATTATTATTATTAACGATTAGTTCGACTAAACAGCGAGTTTCATGCTTCTATTGTTAACTAACCTAGTATCATCCATTTTAATATCTTTTAAAACAGCTCATTTAGCATAGTGATTAGCGACTAAGGTTTGAAAGAGAGAAGCTGTGAGTTCATGTCTTACACATCATAGTTTATTAATTTTGTCCCAAATGTGTATTCAGAAATCAGCATGCACGATTTTTACGTGATTCACTCAAAATTTGGATTACATCTACGGAGTATGGCTGGAAGACTTTTACTATTAACACTTGGAGAGTTTTTACAAGAGAGAGTAATCTATACTATGTTAGGAAATATTCCTACCTATCTATTGTTTTGATTATGTGTCAAAACAAAGTATAGAAACCATCAAGTTAGAGTGTGTTTAGATTAGCTTAGTCCGTACAAACTTGTAATTTTATGTTAGGATGACTATCGAGTTGTAATAGAGTTGATGAAGCTGATCAAGACAAACCGGGTTGGATTCTTACCCTCCAGTTTGGAACGTGTGAAGGATAAGAAGAAACTGAATCCCAGCCTGAAACTGACAAATCAAAGAAACTGATCAAAGGCACTAGCTTTACTCTTCTCCAGTATACGAGATCAATTTTCCTTCACACACAGAAACAAAGAGAATAAGTCAGAGGAATCATTAAAGATTAGTCTCTAAGAATGGAGATTCCTTAAATATTGAAGATATGTTAACCAGTTCAGATAGCTCGGACTGGCGAAGCCATTTTGATACAAAAGCAACATGTCGACATCCAATGTCAGAAAAGGACGTAAGAGATGTAGAACTTCAGGAAAAACATCTTGCTCCCTTCAGAAAAAGAGACGTCTCAGATTGAACATGCTCAATTCGTTGGCTTCAATTTTGAAACGCTCTTATCTCGTCAATAAATAAACAAAGTGCTAAGAGACACAATATAGAAACTTGAAGAAAGCAATGACATGTTGCGCAAGTGAAAATTCAAAACGTTTCTATCATCAAGGCTAAAACTTAGCCAACCGCGTATCATCCTTTGAACACGAGACTCTTAGCTTTCTCAGTTAGAGTTATTTTCATTGTGTTCTTTCTTTCTAAGAAAGAACACAACAGTCACTGCATATCTCCAGCACTGATTATCATAGGCGTCTAGCCAACCAGTTCGATAGTTCGGGAGGAACTATAAAGCTCTCAACATCCTGAGGAAGAGGCTGTATGGTGTGACCACCCTCCAAGTCTGCAAAGCCGAAGGAACCAGAGGCCTGGACGAGTGAGGTGGTGGATTGGTAGACATTGACATCTACCAGCTCGCAATACCATCCTATAACTGGGGCTTAGTGAATTTTCAGACCTTGGTCTGAAGAAAGGACGTTGGATTTGTTGTCCGGACCTCAATAAATCCTTTGCTATTTACTGCATTTTATTTTCTTGTATGGATTTTGAAACTCAACATATTCTAGTGTTGTAGTATACTCAAACTGAACCTAAATTTCAAACTCGCTAACAATCGATTTTACAAGAACACAAACTGGTCAAGAACCACCAGTTTTTGACTGTAAGTTGCTCTTAAAATTTTTGCTGTATATCATACTTATTCTGATCTCGGGACCAACAAGTGGTATCAGAGCGAGTCGGTCTTTATAGACTAAACTGCTTTCAGTCGCTAAGGACCAGATCTATTTCCTTACACTCATTTTCTTGTCTAACGTGTAGGTCATATATTCATGATGAATATTGCTAAGCTTCCACCATACTCGACGGAGAAGTTCACTATTTGGAAAAAGAGGTCCACCATCTAGCTACAGAGTATACATCCAGAGATGGCTGATGTCATCGAGCACATACCCATAAAGATCGTGAATGTCAACACCCGAATTGGAGGTGAAGATGGCCCAGAGATAATCAAGAAGCCATATGGAGAACGGACACAAGACGACAAACAACGTGCCCAAATGGACTCTATTGCTCATGAGCTGATCTTATCAGCTCTACCCGAGGCTCTTTCGATGAAGTTATGCAGTTCGTCAATGCCAAAGAAGTTTGGGATTATCTTGGAGGCTTGTGCCAAGAATCTGAAAAAATGAAGAGGAACAAGCTCCAAGTCTGCGTTGATAAATATGAATCTTTCCAGATTCTCCCCGGAGAAAGCATGAAATCTATGGAGGCAAGATTCACCACAATCGCAAGTGAACTCAAGGCATTAGACAGAGTATACTCAACAACAGATGTCAATGCCAAAATTTTGTACAAGATGCTAAAGGAGGACTGGTTTGTGAAGACAACCAACTTAAAGGAGAAAGATCTCTCCCAGATCTCTACAAATGAGCTATTCGCTCAGCTCCAAGCCCACGAATGGGACATACAGATGGTAAATAAGAATGAAGCCATTTGAGTGTCCAATTCACCAACCTATCATACTGGAGATGTTGCTTACTTCGTAAAGAAGGACACCAGATGGAGATCGAAGAAGCCATTCCAGATTGACGGACCTGTAGGCCAATCAAATCTGGTAAAGGAACCACCACCCTATCAGAAGGAAGGAGAGAGCTCGGTTGAAGAGCTTGAGGAGCAAATGAGAAGGCTGGCTAATCTTCTTAAGAAAGCCAGGGCCAAAATTGACACTCCTCAAACTGAAGAGAAGATATTCGTGAAAAGATCACATCGATCTTGCTTCGAATGCAACTCTCTAGGTCATCTCAAGTTTGAATGTCCACGTGTGGATAAAGTACAGAGGGAAAGGTTCAACCTTTAGAATTAAAATACTAAGCTGGAGTTTGGTTTTTTTTCAAACTAAAATCATTAGACCTCTACAAATACGACTTCTCGTTGGAAGTAAGACATCTTGAAGCGTAAACGTATACTAACTAGCTTGCGTTAGAGATTTTTACCAGTTCTAATGCGATGAGGTTTCTAAATAAATAATTTAGATTAAGATGAGAAGTGGGATCCTCAGAGCGAACGTCTACTTAGTAGCTTGCTTTGAGACAACTTTCAGAAGTCTCTAAGAGTAATCTAAATGAGATAATGAAGGATGTAAAGGGCGTACGGTATGGGTCGATACGTATGCCAAATTTTCTTTTATCATCTGGTGTTAGGATTGTGGTTATTTAGCTTAGATGTTGCCTGGAGTATAACTCATGAATGATGTCCCTACTCTAGATAGGTGAACATGGTCTTAGTATATCCAATATTGATTTCTTTTGCCGACGGATACCTGACATGGTCTGAAGTTAAAGGGCCTATTTTGGTATGGTCGAGAGTTTATCGTAAACGTCTACTAAGGAGCTTTCAGTAAAGTAGCTTGGGCAATTGGAGGAAACAAATAATATTGTTTTATTTAAACGTTCTATGCATATTTGTTTTAATTGTTTGTTGTAAGTGCTTACTTTAATCCACTTATTTGTTTTTCAGATATGTATATTATTGCATCGTTCGTTAATTCAATTGTTCACAATTCCTTGACTAGTCTAAATTTTCTTGGATGGAAAAGTGACATTGTCAAACTTTTGGATTCATTTGGTCATTTGTTTGTTTTGCAAACACCCTGTTTGAGTCTGCCAGCTGATAAGTTCATATTTATACTCACTTATCCATGTTTTTCTCCATTGTTTTAGATTAATTAGTTTATGTTTTTAGTCGTTTCTATGCATGAGTCTATTATATAGGATGTTATGCTCTCGATGGAGAGTTGCATGTATTTAGGGCTAAAAAGAGGTCAAATGAAGAAAAGAGCTGTGAAGAAAAGAGTTGCTGCTTCGATTGACACACAGGAAGTCGACCAAGTTGGAAGACATGCCAAAAAACCCAAAGCATTACCTCTGTGTTGATCGACACGAAGGTCGGATGTCGATCGAAGGAAGCTGTAGAAAGAGGCTCGACATGTTTGCGTGCATGTCGATCGACACCCCCGGTGTCGATCAACACGGATGACAGATGCAGGCATGTCGATCGACACCGAAGGTCAGAGAAGTTGCTCGTCAGGAAGGAATAGCCCGTATCTCGATTAATGTGTGTGTCGACCGACATGGTGCATGTCGATCGACACAGATGCCGAAGATGGAAAAAAAATCCCAAATTGGTTATTTTTTATATTTTAGCCCAATACCTAGTTTAGATGTTTTGGCTCCTCTATAAATACTCTACTCACTATGCACAAAATTGTTCTGTTTTTACACTTCAAATTATTCAACATTGGAGTTTTTAGAGACTTGCAAGGTTCCTATTTCCCTTGTAAGGTAATTTAATAATATGTTTTCTTTTATTCAAGTCATGTTTTGTGGCTAGAAACCCTAGCGGGTTTTAAAGCTTTTGATATTCTTTTCTGATGCATGTTTGAATGAAATCAACTCAATAGCATAGTTTAATTCCTTGAGCTTAATTAATCGAATCTAGATTTAAAGAAGGATCGAGAGATGAATTTGGATCTAGGTTTATAGTTATTAATTGAAGGACCGAGAGGTGAAAATTGATAATAGGAAAAAGGAATTAAATACAATTATTTTCTGACTTAAAAAGAAGAATTAATTTGTAGGAATTAATTAGATAATTAACGAGATTGGTTGAATTTGTGTTCTTGAGACCGAGAGGAGATAGTTACAGTTTAACAATCTAGGGTTTTATTGCCTGACCAAGAATTTTAATCCATAAAAATCTGATTTATCCCCATTTTTGAGTTGATGGATTTGCATGTTGAAGTTTAGAATATTTGCCCTAGGATCTGTATCTTTACTTATTGTCTTTTCAAAACCCTTTACTTTTATGCAATTGTCATCTTTAAATTCCAAAATCAAATCCCTTTTCTAAAATCCTCAAACTTTTATGTTCTAAGAACTATAGCTGGTAATTTGATATTTTGTTGCACAGTCCTTGTGGGATCGACCACCTTAAGGTGTAAAAATTTTTTTGCTCGCTGTTTTCTACAGCTTATCACCAGACAATACTTCTTGGGTGGTATGTTGGATGCATTATGTCCCTGTTATAGTGATGTATGGTATGCATGTTGATATGTGCGTAAAATGACCTATATTTCGATGTTTGTGCATGAATGTTTGCGTTCATTTTACTCTCATATCATATGCTTTTTGCTTGTTTTTGTTGTGTTTTCGTGTTTTGTGTGATTTGGAGTGTGTAGGATAGGTTTGGAGCATAATTCATCATTTTGGGCTGAGTTTTGATGGGAAATAGACCGATTTGAGTTGCAAAGGTTGTGAGGATCCAGAGCCAGATCGCCCGATCCAGATTTGGATCGATCAATCAAGAGGCAAACAGACCGATCCAGATTTGGATCGACCGATCGTGGCATTTCAGAGGAGAATCTCGGCCGATCCTGTAGAGCTCGACCGATCTGCCCATTTCAGAAGCAAATCTCGATCGATCTTGATCCAGACCAAGCGATCCGGAATGGGCTCCCTTGGCGATTTTTCAGTTTCAAGTCATCCCGGTCAATCTGATCTCAGACGGGACGATCCGGGGCTCTGCCAACTCATTATAAAAAGGGCGAAATTCGCATTTGTAAGAAGGTTGGACACTTTGTACATACTTGTGGCGGTTTTCACTCTCAAAAATCACTTCCTACTCACATCCATCCATCAATTGAAGGGGATCTTCATCCAAATCTATCCAATTGATGAAGAACATGAAGAATCAAGTGTAGATCAAGGCCAATGATCCAAATTGGGGAATTTGCAATTTCCAATCTATTTGTAATGGCTAAGTAACGTGAGAAATGATAATAATTTATTTCTCCTTCGTTTACCTTCATTTTTTGTTCATTTACCTGCATTGGAGTGTTTTAAGAAACGAGAATAGTTTATTTTTTCTTCATTTACCAACATTGTATTTTTTAGAAATGAGAATAGTTTATTTTTTCTTTATTTACCAACATTTAATTGTCCATTTATCATGCACGTAAATGAACAAAAAATGTAAGTGATGGGTCGTATACGGGAAATTGGTTTTAACGAATAATCTTGGTGCATAAGCTCAAAGTTATTTTATCTTTTATCATAATTTATTAATGCATGTAAATGAATAAAAATATAGGTAAATAAAGGAAAAATGAACTATTCTTATTTCTTAAAAATACTTCAATGTAGGTAAATGAACAAAAAATATTAGTAAATAGACTATTCTCATTTCTCACATTAAGAATAATTGTCATATGCTCATACCTACATTCTAAGAATTATTCTTAATGTGAGAAATAAGAATAGTCTATTTACTAATATTTTTTGTTCATTTACCTACATTGAAGTATTTTTAAGAAATAAGAATAGTTCATTTTTCCTTTATTTACCTATATTTTTATTCATTTACATGCATTAATAAATTATGATGAAAGATAAAATAACTTTGAGCTTATGCACCAAGATTATTCGTTAAAACCAATTTCCCGTATACGACCCATCACGAAAGCTCCCACACCTCCAACGATAAATAAATTTCTCATTAAAAAGAAAAAGAAATGAAAATATTCTTTTTTAATAATTTTTGTGACAAATAAGTTTCTAAAAAAAAAGAAATGAAAATATTATTTTATTATTATTATTATTATTTTAGTGAGAAGGTATATTGGCACATGGATTGGTGTAACATGAAAAAATATAGGCAGACAAAGTGCAATTAAATGCGGTTTATTATTACAGGAAATGTGTATATTATTACAGGAAATGTTGTTGGTCTATCATGGTATCAGCCTAACTCCGATCCCTCTCTCCTTCATTCTTTTTTTTTTCTCTCGCCCTAATGGCCGATGCCGCCATCACCGCCGTGGATTCCCTCCCTCTCTCTACCCTGGTCCATATGATCACAATAAAACTATCCTCTACTAATTATCTGTTGTGGCGTGGACAGCTTGAGCCGCTTCTCTCGTGCCAAAACCTACTTGGCTACGTCGATGGCTCCACGCCCTCCCCTCCAACCACGCTCACCACCACAGCCGACGTCTCCTCTCCAAATCCCGCCTTTCTCTCTTGGCGTCAGCAAGATCAACGTCTCCTTAGCCTCCTCCTCTCTACTCTTACTGAAGAAGCCATGGCCGAAACTCTTGGCTGCGCATCTTCTCAGTCCGTTTGGCTCGCTCTCGAGTCGACTTTTAGCCATAAATCAAAAACTCGAGAGATCCAACTAAAATATGATCTCCAACTCATGAAGAAAGGGTCTCGTTCTGTCAAGGACTATGGTCGTCACTTCAAGGCGATCTGCGATCAACTTGCAGCGATTGGTCGTCCAGTTGACGACACGGACAAAGCGCACTGGTTCCTTCGCAGTTTGGGACCCTCCTTGATGGCCAGAAAAAGGCCTATTGTGTGAAGCAGATTCATGAGAAAGCAAGGCTTAACATAGAGCGTCGCACGGAGCAGTATGCAAAACAAGCAAATAAAGGATGCAAGAAGGTGGTGTTTGAGCCTGGAGATTGGGTATGGTTGCATATGCGAAAGGAGAGATTTCCATTGCAACGCCGATCGAAATTGTTGCCCCGAGGGAATGGTCCATTTCAAGTCTTAGAGAGAGTGAATGATAATGCCTATAAATTGGACTTACCAGGTGAGTATAATGTGAGTGCTACATTCAATGTTTCTGATTTAAGTCATTTTGATGCAAAAGATATCTCCACATCTCACTAGCATATCTTATTAGTTTCTTATTTTTTATATCTTCAATGATTTATTCATATCTTGTAATTCTCTATATATACATGATCAATAATATATAGATTATTGAGGCAAATATTGTTGGTCTATCATGGTATCAGCCTAACTCCGATCCCTCTCTCCTTTATTCTTTTTTTCTCTCGCCCTAATGGCCGACGCCGCCATCACCGCCGTGGATTCCCTCCCTCTCTCTACCCTGGTCTATATGATCACAATAAAACTATTCTCTACTAATTATCTGTTGTGGCGTGGACAGCTTGTGCCGCTTCTCTCGTGCCAAAACCTACTTGGCTACGTTGACGGTTCCACGCCCTCCCCTCCAACCACGCTCACCACCGCAGCCGGCATCTCCTCTCCAAATCCCGCCTTTCTCTCTTGGCGTTAGCAAGATCAACGTCTCTTTAGTCTCCTCCTCTCTACTCTTACTGAAGAAGCCATGGCCGAAACTGTAACACCCCAATTTCGTAGTATAATAAATAATATCAAAAACACCCTTTAATTAAGAATAGTAGAACATTTGTAAGAGATAAACTGTTTTTATCCTTTTAAGTAAAATTGAACTACATAGTTTTTAATGAAAAGAAAATCTCCATAGCCATCATCTGCCTCTAGCCCATCGCCCGAAATATTAACCTGAAAAGAAATAGTAATAACTTCGGGGTGAGTGTTATTAACTCAGTGGTGAATTCAATTATCCAAGTTATACAATTAAAGCAAGGTAAACGTAGATACTAGAACATGTAGGCAGCCCGTCGGCTTATCTCGTGGTTAGCCCGTCGGCTAATGATAGGTACCTGCATTAAAGCATAACATGGATAAAATGATGTATCACACATAGATTCCCCACCTTGACATGGAAAAACTATTTGAAACATATAGAATAGATAATTATTTGAAGAAGAAGAAAAGATCTTTGCTTGGTGAGTTAGAAGATTCATAGCTATTTATAGAGTGAGAAATGTCTAGATTTAAAGGAATAATTGGAATCATAGGGATAATTGGTTGAATTGATGGAGAAAATAATGGTAATTGAGGAAAAATTTATGGAGAATTGAAGGAAATTGTCTTGATTGTGGCAATATTTGATTCTTTCCATAGCTAAGTTGGAGTAGTTACAAATTTAAAATAAGTATATGGGCTTCAAATAAACTTTGGAAATCAAAAGTTTGGGCTAGGAATTAAAAATAATAATACTAATAATAATAATAATAAATGAGTTATCATTTATTAAAATATAATAATTTAAATAATAATAATTAATAATTTATTTTATAAAAATGAGTTACTAAAATGTTAAAAAGTTTCGGATTGTTACAGCAAGTTCCCGCAGAAAGGATGCCAGCTTGCATAGTTAGTTTGGCAATCAGCCAGCAACGATTTCACCAGCTGGGGGTGCACCAACTCGACATGCGATGAATCCAAACACCCTCCTAGTTTATACAATAACCAGAGATTCTCCTCATATTCCCAAAGTAGGAGAAGAAATCATCCAAGTAGGGGGAACACCTACTTGAGGCCTGAGTCCAATCATATTTCTATTTCAAGGTCTGTGAAGGCTAAACAAGGTGGTAGAGGATTCAATCCTAGGAAGCCACGTGGTTCTCACACATATCCAGAACCAATATTTCGAGGTCCAGCAAGGTTTCTAGCTTTAGATCGGACTACAAACACCTATGTACAACCTCAATCCTCCCATAAAAAACCCATGTATCATTTCAGAAAGAAGAAGAAGGTTGTAGGTAAAAGAAATGAGAAACTTCCTACGCCGAAGACAAATCAAGTTTGGATTCCAAAAGGGTAATCAACATGCTAATCCTACAGGACTCCTTGATGATTGGAGACCTAAATCTTAATCTTTATTTTACAAGAATAGGTACATGCGCATAAGCTTCGTAAGAAGAGGAGTTTGTAGATACTCGACACCAGATGTTCAGCTCACATGACCGGAGAAAGAGATTTACTGGCATATCTAATAATGGCCAATAGACCATTGGTTATGTTCAGTGATAACTTGAAGGGGTGAGTTATTGGGAAGGGATGCGTGGAGCAAGACGAAATAAAGGTCAACAATGTATCCCTTATCACCAACTTGAAACACAATTTGCTAAGCATCTACCAGCTTAGTGAGAATGCTTTCAAGGTTTTCTTTGCCGAATCAAAATGTCAAATCAAGGACATAGCTCTCAAGGAAGTGAAGCTAAGAGGCATAAGGAAAGAAGGTTTGTACGTGGTTTATTTGGAGAGCAAACAAGCTAACTCATGCTTTGAGACAACCAATGGAGTGGATATCAACTGATTGTGGTCGAAGATGCTGAGTCACCTAAATTTCAAGACCATCAACCACTTGAAATGACACAAGCTAGTAGAAAGACTACCAAAGTTTGGATTAAAAAGGATGGAATCTACAGACCTCGTCAACTTGGAAAACAGACCAAAACATCCTTCAAGAGCAAGGTAGTTGTAGCGAGCATCGAACGTGTGCTAGAGTTCTTTCACATGGACTTGTTTGGTCCTATGACCCCATCAACCGTTGCTGGCAGAAGATAATCTCTTCTAGTTGTCGATGACTACCCAAGATATACCTGTATGTAGCTGCTCAAGATGAAGGGCGAAGTGAAGCTGACAATGCCACAGCTTGCGATGTGGATTTTGAATGAGAAGGGAGTGTCAGTAAGGTAAATAAGATCAGACAACATGATTGAGTTCTGTAACGGACCACTGATGGACTTATGTGAAGAGATTAAGATTGGTCATGAGAAGTCACCTTCAAGAACTCCACAACAAAATGGGCTAGAAGAACGAAAGAACAAAACACTCAATGAAGTAGTGAGGATGATGCTTGTTGAAGTCATCTTGAATGAAAGATAATAGGGAAAAGTAGTCATCACAGCGTGCTATGAACAAAATAGGAGTGGTATCAATGACTGACTGAACAAGACTCCCCACGAGGTCTATTATGGTCATAAGAACACTTTAGTTCATCTTCATATTTTTTTTCTCTATGTTAAATTGTAATATTCTGGGTTTAATTAAGTTATATTTAGCTTAATTCATTATTTAAATAAAGGATTATTCTACTTTTAGCCCTTAAAATGCTCTTTACTCAGTTCTCGACATCCGTTGTCGCATGCATGTGCGTTTCTAGAAAAAAATACCTATGGGTATGTTTTGAGAAACCCTAAGCAGCCATGCAGACGAATTTTACGTAGAAAACTCTTGCACGATGAATTAGGAATTTTAGTGTATTTTGAAATATTTAAATCCACAAATTGGACCCGAGTTCCGTTTCTTTAAATATGTAAGGGAATGCTTGATGTTGATTTATAAGAATTTTAGAAATAATTGGATTAAGATTACGAGGCCCATGGAATATTTATGAATTTTCAAACTATTGAGTGCGCGATGAAAATTGAGTAATCCGAAAATTGTGGAATTAAATCCACGAGTAGAACTCGTGATTTAGAATATTTTTGTGGATGTCTATTTTTAGGAATCCTCGAATGTTGATTAATATAGTTATTATATGATGTATCAGATCCGGAGCCACGACGAATAAGAAAGTGATACATGTCACCTTATCCATTGTGATAACTTCCGTGCAATGATTGTTATAGCTGGGAGGATTGTGGCACATGATTCAAAAAGGAAAGAAAAAAATCTGAAGCAACTCATTCACCATTTCCTTATCTCCGAATAGCCTCATCTCCCCTACCTCTATTCGTTCGGTTTATCCGACCAATCTAGCAAGAATTAACCAACTATTTTTAAAGACCAAAGCAAGATCATGCATTGAGCTTTCCATAGCCACCGGAATCATCCAATTCCATTGAGTGTAGACAGAGTTATAACTTCATCTTCAAAGGCCGTTGGTAAGGATGCCGATTCCGTAAATTTTGATGAAACTTTGATCAAACAACATTAGTCATTGGTGTTGGTAGGAATGGCTTCCACCCATCTAGAAACATAATCAACATCAAGAAGAATGTAAGTGTACCCTCTTGAAGGTGAGAAGGGTCCATGAATTCTATCCCCCACACATCAAATATCTCGACCTCAATCACTGGGGTAGTGGGCATCTCATCCTTTTTCGAAATATTTCCCATCCTCTGACATCTGTCACAATTGGACACAAAAGCCTTGCAGTCTCCATGGATGGTCGGTCAGTAGAACCCACTAGAAAGGACCTTGAAGGCGGTCCTGTTGGCAGCAAAGTGGCCACCACTGGGAGAGGAATGGCATGCCTCGATGATCTTGAAGAATTTAGGCTGAGGAACACACCGGCAGATAATGGAATCGGCACATCAGTGCCACAGATACAGATCCTCCCAATAGTAGGATCGGACCTCCTTCAGAAACCTCTTCCTTTCTTGTGGGGTAGACTCCGGAGGGGGAACTCCACTCACCAAGTAGTTGGCATACTCGGCATACTATGGAGTCTTGTTGGAGTAGTACTCCTTGAGGTCCCTATCTTTGCATACATAAACCTGTTCATCAGGGAAAAACTCCTGAATCCTCATCTTCTAATCATCCCCCTCAACTGGATACTCCAACCTGGAAAGGTGGTCGACTATCACATTCTCACAGCCTTTTTAGTCCTTAATCTCCAAATCAAACTCCTGAAGTAACATGATCCATCTGATTAGCCTGGGCTTTGTATCTTGCTTAGCAGACAATAATCGAATAGCTACATGGTTAGTATAAACAATAGTTTTCGATCCTATCAAGTAGGACCGAGATTTGTCAAAAGCGTAAACATTTGCTAGCATTTCTTTCTCCGTGGTGGTGTAGTTCAATTGGGCAGGGTTCATGGTCTTGCTGGCATAATGGATAACATGGAAGAGCTTTCCTTTTAGCTGCCCTAGAACCGCTCCAACTGCATAGTCACTAACATCACACATGAGCACGAAGGGCTCATCCCAATCCATAGAAGAGAGGATTGGAGCAGTCACCAATGCCTTCTTCAGCTGCTCGAAGGCCTTCAGACAATCTGCATCAAAAACAAAAGAAACATCTTTTTCTAGCAGATTACAAAGAGGTCTAGAGAGTTTAGAGAAATCCTGTATGAATCTTCGGTAGAACCCAGCATGGCCTAGGAAACTCCGAACTCCGTTCACATTTAGTGGTGGTGGCATCTTCTCAATTACTGTGATCTTGGCCTTGTCCACTTCCAAACCTTCAGAGGACACCTGGTGTCCTAGTACAATCCCATCCTTCACCATGAAGTGGCACTTCTCCCAGTTCAGGCACAAGTTTGTCTCAATACACCTCTCCATCACAGTAGCTAAATTTTGCAAGTAAACATCAAAAGAGCTACCAAAGACAGAGAAGTCATCCATAAAAACCTCCATAATATACTCAATAAAATCATGGAAAATAGACATCATACACCGCTGAAAAGTAGCAAGTGCATTACACAAACTAAAAAGCATTCTCCGGTAGGCAAAGACTCCATATGGGCAAGTGAAAGTAGTCTTATGCTGATCCTCCGGGGCCATTGCAATTTGGTTATAACCAGAATACCTATCAAGAAAGTAGTAGTAAGGATAACTTGCTAATCTATCGAGCATCTGATTGATGATGGGTAGAGGGAAGTGATCTTTGCATGTGGCGGCATTCATAGCTCGGTAGTCGATGCAAAACTATCATCCTGTGACTGGTCTCATTGCCACCTCTTTGCCATCCTCATTCTTCACAATCTGCATCCCCCTTTCTTGGCAACAAATTGTGTCAGACTCACCCATTGACTGTCGAAGATGGGATTGATCATCCCATTATCTAGAAGCTTCAGTACTTCCTTCTTCACGACATCTTGCATTGTAGGGTTGAGTCTTCTCTGAGCTTGTCTCTTCGGCTTAGACTCTTCTTCCAGAGTAATCCTGTGTTGGCATATAGTTGGACTGATACCTTCGATATCTGCCAGTGTCCATCCAATAGCTGACTTTTGGTCCCTCAAAACTCGTAACAACTTCTCCAACTCTGTAGAAGTAAGAAAAGAAGACACAATTACAGGATATGTATTGTCAGGACCAAGAAAGCTTATTGTAAATGAGATGAAAGAGGTTTCAGCTCCCAAACAGGTGATTTGGGCCATTTTTCTGCCCCCGGTGCGGATGTGTCGATCGACGCAGCCGTTGTGTCGGCTGAAACAAAAGTAAGTTTCTTCTTCTTCTTCTTTCTTGACTGTGTGTCGACCGGGTGGGTAATTGAGGCCGTGTCAATCGATAGGCCGCCTTTCGATTGACACGGAGGTAAAACTCCTACGGTCGACATGGTGATCACTGCTATTTCTAACAGATTAATTATAATAACAGCGGCAAATAAATTTGTAAACCCTAAGGTTATCGATCCAGGGGAATTGTATGGGGAAACTATCCTATGTACTAGCTATAATCCTAAGATTCATTGTTTGAGGAATTCAAAATCAGGGTTTTGTTTGGAAAATAAAGATAACAATACTTGAAAATTAAAGGAGTTTTGGAAAGCAAATTAAAGAACACAGATTCTAGGGAAGAACTCTTATTATGGATGACATGTAGGAATCAATTAATTTAACAGGTGGAATACTGCAACAATGCTATATTTCCTTGTTTGGCAAATATAACCTAGATTACTAATTAGTGACTCATCTCCGCTCGGTCTCAAAGTACACCAAACTAGTCAATCCGATAAGCAAATCAGTTCAATTCCTACATCTAGTACATCTGTTTGGATAGTGCAGATCGTATCATGTATTCCTATTCCCACTATTAATATTCACCTCTCGGTCCTTCTATCAATAGCTAGACATGTAAATTAATCGTCACCTCTCGGTCCTTGAATTAATCTAGAATTGAAAATACACACAGTGTTGGTCCCGAATATCAGGGTATACTTTGGCAGCGGAAAATACGTAAGTTCGTTTCTTGCACTCTGCTGGTTACACAGCTGACTGGGACCTTGTCAGCTGGTAAGTCAACTGGCAACTGAGTATTCAGCTGACTGGCAACTGGCTGGTCAGCTGATGACTCAGGACTTAGAAAATTTAGAGTCGAGTTTGCACAGTTATAAACTGGTTTCAGTTATACACCAGCACTTGAGTGCTGGGTTTCAAATCAGTAAGTAAATGCTGAAAGCAGTAAATAACAAGGATATTTTATAGTGGTTCGATCAACTGATCTACGTCCACTCTCCAGTCGAAGCACTGGAAATTCACTAAAAAGAGTAATCCGGTACAAGATTTCCTACGATCTATTTCCAGCTGGTAGATGCCTCGTCTACCAGTCCACTGGATCAACCGCTCCCGGTCCTTGTCCTTCTTCAACTCTCGTCAGATGGATGGAGTGCGAGCACGTCACTTCAACCTCCTCCTCCGACTGATTGGGTGTTGAGTTCTCCCAAGAACTTGACTCTTGCTGGCGGCAAAACTGCCCGTAATAACTCTGGAGCTGGCTGGCTCAAGAGCTGCTATGTTCTTCCTCGGAATGAGAAAGAACACCAAATGAGATCAATAACTCACAAGCTAGAAGCTTGGAGTCTCGTGTTCAAATGATTGACACACGGAGTAGCTTTAAGAAAAGCCTCGAAAGATTGCTTATTCGCTGATATGAATGCGTTTGAGCTTTCGGTAGTTCAAGAGTGGCTAAGAGTATTGAATGCTGTTGGATCTCACGTATTTATAGACGTGAGATTCAGATTCAAATACTAGCCGTTTGGACACATCCGGAAAAGTCTCTGTCCTCGCATGTCCTTCTGCAGGCGGCAGGTAGGAATTTCCGGAAAGCGCCATACCTTTGATCGCTTTATCTGACACAGATCTCTTTGTGTCAGAACGACTCTATTCGTCAGTACGAGGAATCGGAACTGATAGTCTTGAACTGATAGACTTTAAGGTATCCTCCTTAAAGTCATACTCTGTCAGTTAATTCCTCGACGAATCTTCTTTTTGTCTCTAAGACTCTGGGAGAGCGAATCTTGAATTCTGCTGATAACCTCCGACTGGTAGATCATACTGGTGATCTTGTGCTGGCAATCTCTGCTGGTGACTTTCCTTAGCACAATCAAGGTCTACCAATTCGTCTGATGTTATCTCTTGGAATCTCCCGTGACTGGTGGCTTCACCGCTGGTGAATAGTATCAGCCAGAACACATATTCTGCTGGTAAGATCTCTCAGCCTCCTGCTGGTGAAATCTTCCCAACTGGTGAATAGTAACCAGTCAATAGCTCTACTCCATGCTGATGAACAGTGTCAGCATGAGTCTTGTCAGTCGCTTGCTGGTGAGACTTCTCTCAACTGGTAAGCACATCTCATGCTGGTGAACAGTAGCCAGCATGAGTCTTGATCAGCTACGACTTACAACTCAAAAGACCTAAACAGGACTTTACATTTGAGACTAGAGCTATTCTAGAGACAAACTGACGCTGGTTGGACTTAGGATTTGATCCACCAAAACACTTAAAACACCAAATCTAAGATCTAAGCTATCAACTGGAGAAGGGAAACTTAGCCAGATTTCCCAACACACAGGAATCATGAACCTAATTAATTAATCCTAACATGCATCCATAATAATATTCAAACCCTAGAACCCGCTAGGGTTTCTAGCCACTCATCGCAGATAGAAATCCAAAATAAAACATATTCAATTGCATAAAAGTAAAGAACTTACAAGAAAAATAAAGGGTTTCGTGTTTCCCAAGTCTCCAAACTCTCAAAACTCTAAAATATGATTGTATGCAATAGGGAATGCTAAAAAATCGAATTTACATAAGTATTTATAGTGGTGGATGCGTATCCTATCAAATCTAGGGCTAAAGATATGAATAAATCCATTTTTCCTCGAATTTCCGCTCCAGCAGACACCTCCGCGTCGACCGCTTCTGATTCACGTTGATCGACGAGCCTCCTTGGTCTTCGTCGATCGATGCCAGTTGGCATCTGTCGATGCAGCTTTTCGCCCTCCTGCGCGGTCTCACGGTTTTGGCCATAACTTTCTCTCCCGAACTCCGATTGACCCGATTCCAGTTGCGTTGGAGAGCTAACTCAAAGCATCATCCATTTCCATGTTCCAATAGCTCGAATTCATCTTGTGGACGAAATCTTCACTGCTACTCTTACACGTCACTGTTTCCGGAACAGATTTCTCGTGAACTTAGGCCTTAAACCAGCAAAAACACCAAAACGCGCATAATACCACCTAATATAGACTCATGCACGTAATATATATATAAACTCAACAAAACTACATAAAATAGTAGAAAATAATATAGATAAGCGAGTAAAATAATGAGCTTATCAAACCCCCCAAACTTGAACGTTTGATTGTCCTCAATCAATAGGAAAGAAGAAAGAAATCAAAAGATCATGCGATTAAAGTGCAATGCCTCACAAGATCCATCACAGTCAAGAATAAAAAATTCACTATACACAAGCAATTTGAAAGAGACAGAAAATTTATCAACATTGGAAGAACTCATGGGAAGTGTATCGCTCAACTCTCAAGTGTTTAAGGAATAGATGAAAGCACTCAACAACATGTATGAAGAAATTTCTACCATAGGCTTTCAAATTTTCTAATATCTCCACTGCTAGAATGTGCACACAAGTCTAGAATCAAAAAGGACTTTCATAAGGTTGTAATATAGGCTTTTTGTGAAGGGTAGGAAAATATGGCCAAGTGACTAAATTAAGTTGAGTTGATCATTCTCAATCAATCCAAACCACCATCTAAGTTTATTCACCCTTCTCCTCAAATATATCAAAAAATACACAACCTCTTTTTTTTTTCTAGCTCATTTTGAATCTCTTATGCTCTTTACATAATTTTGTATTCTTTTCTTTTCAGAGAGCTTATGAGAATTCTAATTATTTCTTTGAGCATCTTTTTCACACATCTTTTCACCACTAATTTAGATTTTCTTATTTCCATATCACAATCATTCCACATCATATACCACAACTCAAGACATGAGCGAAACCAATACTTCTTCTTAATCTCATAGACAAGGAAAGAAAAATTTTGTATAGGCTCAAAAGTGGATAACTAGGGAAAATTCAATGTGAAGGGACAGTGTTTAGGGAATTGGGCTATCAAAGATGGCCTAAGATCATTTCCTAAACTTGTGCACACTATGCAGTCTCAACACAGAAAATAGGCAAGTTCTAGAGAAATAAAAACACACATGTGAATCTCACATCAAACGAAATAAAGGCTCAAAATTCTCACACAAGGGTTCAAAAATTTTCTTCCGCAGTCAATTTCAAATCAGCTCAATCATCATGCAAGCACAAGTGTCAAATCAATCCTATCATGCGGTATTCTACATTCATAGGCATCTAACCACAATCACAATCAAATCAAACTCAACCCTCAATCGATTCAACTCTCACAATCTCATTCGGGTTATTTCAAAACTCAAAAATTTTCCCCACAAAATAGAATTTAAATTTAAAAATTAATGCAAAATTTAAATACGGAAAGCAGAATAAATAAAAGATAGAATGTTCCATCTCTTGTCCACATCCCCCCAAACATATTTCCAACTCGAAGAGTGGAATAAGTTTGAAAATCAGACAAAAGAGGGAACGATACCTGGTAGTTGATCTCAGACATCAACTTTTTATCCCCGGAGTCTTCGAACCTTGCTCGGCAAGGAATAATTACTGCTGGCACTTCACGTCGATTGACGTGAAGCCTTCTTGCGACCCTCTCTTTGGGTCAAGTGTTTCCAATCGGCCGGCTGCTCGGCATCGATCGACGCCAGGCTGCGTCGATCGACATCGAGTCGAATTCAAATTTTTTTTTTCAATACTGCAAAACAACTAAAAAATAAAAGCAGAAATTCGAAATAAATAAATAAAAAAAATGAAAATTGAAAAGAAAATACGAAAAATGTTGGGTTACCTCCTAACAAGTGCTTGATTTAACGTCGCAGCTCGACGATACCTCAAATCACTGCCAAGGAGGTCGGGTACAGACTCGCCGACCTTTGGCATCCACCATGTAGACTTTCCGGTCTTTGATAATGGTGGTGAGCTCAGAAAAAGGTGGCGCAGTTGACACTGCTACCCTATCGTTTCCTCGCTCCCACTCAATGGCAGCTGCTTCATCTTCTTCGGACTCATCCTCTTCTTCAATAGTGGAGATTCGATTGCACTCCGCCTTCTTCTAGTTCTTGTCGATCACAAAGGTGATCCTCTCGTCATTTGCTCGGAGTGTGATCTCGCCGCCTCGACAGTCAATGAGAGCGGCGCTAGTGTCGAGAAACTCACGCCCTAAGATCATGGGCATATTCTCGTCCTCCTTCATCTTGTGCACCATGAAATCTGCAGGAAAAATGAGATGGCCCACGCGAATGAGCACATCCTCTAGTATACCTTTCGGGCGGGACACAGACCGGTCCGCCATCTGCAGGGTGATCGTCGTGGGCCTCATCTCTCCGATGTTGAGACGCTTGTAGATGGAGTACGGCATCAGGTTGATACTGGCCCCAGTATCACATAGTACTCTCTCGAACGTGTGTCCCCCAATCTCAACCGGAATAGAGAAGCATCCAGGATCGCTTCTCTTGATGGGCACCTGCTTTTGAAGTAGCAGGCTGCACTGCTCGTGGATCTTCACCGTCTCGTTCTCCACGAACTGCTTCTTTCCACTCATCAGTTTTCGAAGGTATTTCATGTACCCCGGGATTTCCTTCAGTGCTTTGATCAGCGGAATGTTGATGCTGACCTTCTTTAGATTCTCCACAAATCTGGAGAATTTCTCATCCTCTTTCTGCTTTGCAAAGCGCTGTGGGAAAGGCAAAGGAGGGAGCTGATCTTCAGACTGCTTCAACTTCGTGCCTGGAGCAGACTTTGACGTCGATCGAGGTAGGTTAGCGTCGATCGACGGGCCTCTGCCTTCTGCGTCGATCGACGAGGCAGGTCTGTCGATCGACGTGGAATCGTCTCCCGCACAGTTTTGCTCCTTTTCGCCCCCAGAATCGTCCGTAGCCATCTCGGGACCCTTGTAGCTCGTCCCAGACCTCAGAGTAATGGCTTTTACTGGCTTTTCCTTTGCGGGGTTCACCTCTGTCATACTTGGCAACTGTCCAGGCTTGTGTTGATTGCCGAGTGTGGTGGAGATCTGGCTCAATTGCGTATCCATCATCTGAAGGTGCTTCGTCATCAGCTGCATGTGGTTGGACATTCCCTTCACCTCGGTTTCTACTTTCCCAAACCGGTTATCCGAGCTCTTGATGAATTTCTCGAGCATCTCCTCTAGCACGGATTTCTTCCTTTCCACGATCTCTCCTCCAGTACCTGCATCACAACCAGGCGGAGGGTGTTCTGCAGCAGAAAGGTTAGCATATGAAAAACCAGGGTGAGATCGCCCATGGTTGTACTGGTACCCTTGATTGCCTCGGTAGTTATTGTGATAACCACCGCCAATGTAATTCACCTCCGTACCGGCAGTTCCAGATGAACTGCTTGCACCCCTGTTGATGTAGTCAGCCTCCACGGGTACTATGGCCATGCTTGGCTCTGCTACAGCTGCAACTTGTGATGTGCCCAATTTTTCAATCTCCTCCCGGAGCTTTTTCACCTCAGCGACCACGTCGATTTCTGGCTTTGTCTCGACTGGTTTGACTGGTAGCTGCCTATCAGTTGGCCATTGGTGGCTATTCAGCGCCATATCAGCCAGCAACCTCATACTCTCTGCACCGCTCTTCTTCATCAGTATTCCTCCGGCAGATGCATCAACCAGCTCCTTCATGTGAGGGTTCAGTCCCTCATAAAAATGACACACTTTCATCTCCAGATCGATGCCATGCCCAGGACAGAGTCGTAGAAGCTCTTTGTATCTTTTCCAGGCCTCGTAAAGTGACTCATCATACATCTGCTTGAAAGTAGTAATGGTAGCTTTCCTCTTCAGCAGCAGGCTCGGTGGGAAGTAGTTGGTAAGGAACTCTGCTCGAAGCTCCTCCCATGTCCCGATTTGGCTCTTATCCAGTCCATCAAACCAAGACCGTGCCTCGTCTCTGAGTGAGAACGAGAATAATCTCATCCTGATCACATCTTGGGTTACTCCATTCTGCTTCACAATGTTACACACCTCAATGAATTGGTTGAGGTGGGTATATGGGTCTTCTACAGCTCTTCCCCCAAACTGGTTTTGCTGCACCATCTGAATAAGGCTTGTGCGCAGCTCGAAGTTGTTAGCATCAATGCCAATTCTGAATCCGGCCTCTGCTTGCTGTGGAAGAAATCGATCCAAGATGGATCTTTGCGGAACCACAATCTGCCTATTGTTCAACTCTGCCAGTCTTGCAGCTTGCTCCGCCTGAGCAGCCTGGGTTGCTTGAAGTTGTACTCTCAGCTGCTGCACTTCATTCACAAATTTCCTCTGCTCCTCGGGAGTCATATTTTGCAGAGGTGCTTCAGGATTCTCAACCATCTCTCGTTGTTTTTCTTTTCCTTTCTTTTTGATTTTTCTGCAGGTTGCTTCGATTTCAGGGACAAAGGCTTCGAGTGTTTTTCCTTTATCTCGTGTGTTCATGCACCTGCGCAGGAAAAAGGTAAAATATCAGTTCAGCGTCGATCGACGTAAGGTGTCCGTCGATCGATGCAAAAAGATGATCGACGTCGATCGACGCTAAGGGGCGTCGATCGACGTGGAATTCTGAAACAAAAACCCACACACGCACACATACAGAAAAATAAAACTCAATCCAGCAAATCATAGAATGAACTAGTAACAAGATAAAATCTAACAATTCCCCGGCAACGATGCCAATTTGATCACTGCTATTTCTAACAGATTAATTATAATAACAGCGGCAAATAAATTTGTAAACCCTAAGATTATCGATCCAGGGGAATTGTATGGGGAAACTATCCTATGTACTAGCTATAATCCTAAGATTCATTGTTTGAGGAATTCAAAGTCAGGGTTTTGTTTGGAAAATAAAGATAACAATACTTGAAAATTAAAGGAGTTTTGGAAAGCAAATTAAAGAACACAGATTCTAGGGAAGAACTCTTATTATGGATGACATGTAGGAATCAATTAATTTAACAGGTGGAATACTGCAACAATGCTATATTTCCTTGTTTGGCAAATATAACCTAGATTACTAATTAGTGACTCATCTCCGCTCGGTCTCAAAGTACACCAAACTAGTCAATCCGATAAGCAAATCAGTTCAATTCTTACATCTAGTACATCTGTTTGGATAGTGCAGATCGTATCATGTATTCCTATTCCCACTATTAATATTCACCTCTCGGTCCTTCTATCAATAGCTAGACATCTAAATTAATCATCACCCCTCGGTCCTTGAATTAATCTAGAATTGAAAATACACACAGGAATCATGAACCTAATTAATTAATCCTAACATACATCCATAATAATATTCAAACCCTAGAACCCGCTAGGGTTTCTAGCCACTCATCGCAGATAGAAATCCAAAATAAAACATATTCAATTGCATAAAAGTAAAGAACTTACAAGAAAAATAAAGGGTTTCGTGTTTCCCAAGTCTCCAAACTCTCAAAACTCTAAAATATGATTGTATGCAATAGGGAATGCTGAAAAATTGAATTTACATAAGTATTTATAGTGGTGGATGCGTATCCTATCAAATCTAGGGCTAAAGATATAAATAAATCCATTTTTCCTCGAATTTCCGCTCCAGCAGACACCTCCGCGTCGACCGCTTCTGATTCACGTCGATCGACGAGCCTCCTTGGTCTTCGTCGATCGATGCCAGTTGGCATCTGTCGATGCAGCTTTTCGCCCTCCTGCGCGGTCTCACGATTTTGGCCATAACTTTCTCTCCCGAACTCCGATTGACCCGATTCCAGTTGCGTTGGAGAGCTAACTCAAAGCATCATCCATTTCCATGTTCCAATAGCTCGAATTCATCTTGTGGACGAAATATTCACTGCTACTCTTACACGTCACTGTTTCCGGAATAGATTTTTCGTGAACTTAGGCCTAAAACCAGCAAAAACACCAAAACGCGCATAATACCACCTAATATAGACTCATGCACGTAATATATATATAAACTCAACAAAACTACATAAAATAGTAGAAAATAATATAGATAAGCGAGTAAAATAATTAGCTTATCACATGGCTGCTGTGTCGAGCAAAACAGAGGCATTTGCTCGATTTTTCCTTCCTTCTTCCACATATTGGCTCGGCAAGGGCTTCTTTTTGTTCTCCTTTGCCCTGGGTAATTCCTCCTTCACATATAGATCCATAATAAAGTCCAGAATCTCATCACAAGCTTCATCTAACTCTGAAAAATAAAACAAAGAGTGGTGTAGACATTTTTCTAAATAATCAGGATTAGAATCATCAGAAAGTAAAGTAGAAGAAATCACCGAATCAAAGTTGTCTATCACATGGAATTCTTCCTGGTAACTCCCATCATCGTGTTTCTGAATGGATTTGTAAATCAAGTAGGTCAAAGACTTATTGTCGACTCGGAATGTCAGCTTCCTATCTCAAATATCGATCCGGGCTCCTCTGGTCCTCAGAAATGGTCTCCCCTAAATCAACGGGATATTGTGATCCTCCTCCATGTCTAAAACAACAAAATCAGCAGGAAGTATAAAGTCTTTCACCTTTACCAAGACATCCTCAACAATTACTCTAGGATAAGAGATCGATCTATCAGCCATCTGAAGAGTAATGGTACTCAGCTTGATGTCTCCAATCTCCAGTCTCTTGAAATTCGATAGCGGCATCAGATTGATGCTTGCTCCAGAATCGCAAAGCACCTTGCCGAATGTCTCACCACCTATAACACAAGAAATAGTGAATGAGCCTAGACCCTCTCTTTTCAGAGGTAGCTTCTTCTGAATAATGGCATTGCATTCCTCGAACAGGTTCACCGTCTCGTGTTGTAGCATTGGTCTATTCTGAGAGACCATATCCTTCAGGAATTTGATATACCCCGGCATCTCCTACAAAGCTTCCACGAGAGGGATGTTGATGTGCACCTTCTGCATATTTTCTAGAAATCGTGCATACCTCTCATTCATCTTCTTCTTGGCAAATTATTGCGGAAACAACATCGGGGGCAGCTTGTCACCGGGGCATGGCGGTTGTGTCGGTCGATGTGGAGGTGTGTCGACCAACACGCCTTCATCCATGTCGACTGCAGTTAGGGCTGGCAATTCGTGCGTGTTGGGTTGTTATCATGTCGTGTCTTATCGTGTCGTATCATTATCGTGTTTGAGCTTAACGGGTTCGTGTTGGGTTCGTGTTTGAGCTTAACAGGTTCGTATTGTGTTCGTGCTCATCGTTATCATGCGTGTTCGTGTCGTGTTATTGTGTCGTATTAAAAAAATTTAGTCCCAAGTGTAAGACTAACAATTTTAGTAAGGTTAATTTTTATTGTGTCGGGTCATTTTCGTGTCATGTCATTATCGTGATTGAGCTTAACGGGTTTGTGTCGTGTTCGTGTTTGAGCTTAACAGGTCCGTGTCATTTTTGTGTCGTGTTATCGTGCATGTTCGTGTCGTGTTATCGTGTCGAGTCAGAAATCGCCAGCTCTAACTGCAGTGTTGGTGCCTCCCTGTCGATCGATACAAAGGCATCAGCCGCGGGCTCCTCCTTCTCTTTTCTTCCTTCTTCAACCTCAGACTCGGCCCCTTTCAATTCTGGTCATTTGTAAGTTTTGCCACCCCTCAAGGTGATGGCATTAACCTTATTTCTTTAATTCTTTGGGTTCACCTGAGTGTTGCTTGGTAACTGCCCTTGTTTGTGTTGTGATCCAAGGGAAGTGGCAATCATACTGACCTGTGTCTCAATCATCAGAACATGCTTTTCCACTCTGTCCACTTTGTTGTCGATTCCTGCTATATCTTTCTCCAACTGTCCAACCCTTTTATCGGACCCTTGCATGAACTTGGCTAAGATCTCCTCGAGGTTTGGCTTCTTCGGCTCCACAATAGCTCCATCATGTACATTGAATCCAGCAAGAGGTTGCTCGACAGCATCAGGATTTGAATATGAGAAACTAGGGCAGTTTCTTACTTTGTTGGGGTTGTAGCTTTGATTGTAGTTCTGATTGTAGCCCTGATTTTATGAGTATCCTCCTCAGTAGTTATTATGATAACTATCTCGTTGGACAAAATTGACATCTACAGCATCAGCATCACAAGAAGAAGACAGAATTGGATCGACAGCAGCAATGGTTCGTCCAGATTCCATCTTGGCAAAATCCTCTCTCAGCTTCTTCATCTCTCCTAACAAATCTACCTTCGGGGTTGCTACCTTCTCCACACTTTGACTGGTTCCTTGTAGACATTAGACCATCTTTGACTGTTGTTTGCCATCTTCTGAATGAAATCCATGGCTCTCTTGGGACCCTTTGTCATGATAGAGTCCCCCCAATGTAGAATCCATTAAATCAACAGTTTTTTCATTCAGTCCTTCATAGAAGGTCTCAGCTTGCTCCCCCAAGGATAGACCGTGGCCAGGGCACATTCTCAGCAGCTCTTTATATCTCTCCCAGGCCTTATGAAAGTTCTCATCACGCCTCTGAGCAAACCTGGTAATATCCTTCCTCCTTTGTCTAATGGCGTTGGGTGGAAAGTAGTTCATCAAAAATTCATTCATCAATTCTGCCCAAGTTCTGATATTGCTCTTGTCCAAAGTAGAAATCCATGATTGAGCTTTGTCTCGCAGAGAAAAGGCAAAGAGCCTCATCCGGATGGCACTTTTACTGACTCCATTGATTTTGACAGTGTTGCAGAGCATGATAAACTTGTCAAGATGGGAATAGGGGTCCTCAGCGGCTCGGCCCCCGAATTAGTTCTGCTGAACCATCTGCACCAAACCAGTCTTTAGCTCAAAATTATTGGCATTGATGCCAATCTCAAAGTCAGTCTCTTGGAACTTTGGCCTCTATCTTTTCTGGATAGCATCATCATCCTCATCAACATCAAATCTATGCTCGGGCCTCATCATCTTCGTCATCTGAGGGGTCTCTGATCACTATTTTTTAATGATACTTATAGAGTAGTGACAACTTTAAATTATCGATCCCACGGAGATTGTAAAAGCGAACATCTCATGTACTAAAACATTTGTTTTCGGTTTGTTGTCTAAGTAAATAGAAATTTGAAGGGGTTTTGAGATTTAAAACTAATTTTTGCAAGAAAATTAAATTAAAGCAGAGATTTAAAATTGGGTTTTAAAACACTAGAGAAAAGATCAGATTTCAGGGCAAGTTCATATCAAGGATAGCATGCAAGGAAATTCCATCGATCAATTTAAAATAAAGATTTAGGTGGAACATCAGGAAAATATTACAAATTCCAGGGTTTGGCAATTCATAAAGTAGATTGTCAATTTCCTATATCCTTTCGGTCTCTAGGAAAATTAACAACTCCCAAAAACATCAGATTTATTCCTATGGATTAAATTCCTCTTCTCAGACACAATAAAAATCCATATTATCAATTCTTAAATCCATTAATCAATTTTCACTTTTCAGTCTAAAATTAATTAATTATGAAAACCTAATCAAATGACCAATTTAATCAGATTAAGAAAAGGCACAAGAATTGATAAACCAATTGAAGATATTGATCGATTTAATCACCTAAACATGCATCCAAGACAATCACATAAACCCTAGAATCTGAATAAAGGATTACCTACACATATTCATGTTAAACAAAAATATGGAAAGATAAAACCTGTAACAAAACTTCATAGAGAAAACAAGCCTTGATATTGCATCCAATCTTCAAAGGTTCGATCACAATCCTCACGACAAATCGAAAACAATTCAAGAGCAAGAAAAACTCCTAGGTTTAAGTCTCAAAAAGTGGCATAAGTTCAAAATTTGCCTAAACAAAACTATATATACTAGGTATAATTATCCCAACATGGAAATAACTTAAAAGCATTAAATTTCGCCAGCTTGACCCGTATTTCGATCGACATAGTTTCTGTCAATCGAAATAGGTCCTCAACTTCGAACACTTGAGCGGCCCTGTCGACTGCCTGCCTCCGAGGTCCTTGTCGATCGACAGGATTGTCTCTCTTATCGATCGGCTTGATATTTCAACGAGCTCTCGCGTACCAACCTTCCTCTATTTCGATCAACACAGTTTCTGTCGATCGAAATAGAGCACACGGCCAAAATCCCTCTTTTTCAGACTTAGTCAATTTTTACTCCCAAAACCTGCATTTTCGAGCATAACAAACAACTTAGGTACAAACGTAATGCGATGCTCAAAATTTAAAGTAAACACGTCATAATATCATCAAAACAACCTTAAAATCTATTGATAAGTGAACGAAATAGCGCACTTATCAACTCCCCGAAACTTGAACTATTGATCGTCCTCGATCAAGACACCAAAACAAACTCAAATTCATGCAAACAGAGATGTGCAATGCCTCACAAGATTCATCACAATCTAAGTGCACCCTTATCCAAAAGATAATGCAATCAAAATCCAATCCAAATCATCAACCATTTCGGGAAGAACCTCACAGATAGAAAGAATTTTTAGCACTCACTCATCACTCAAGTGTTTAGAACATGCGGTTCGCTCAATTCCAAGTAATACAGTATTCTTAACCATAAGTTTGGCAAATTTCTCATCTCTCCACTTCTTAGAAAGTAAAACAACTCGGTGAATCAAATAGGTCTTTTATTTTGTTGTAATGAGGCTTTCCTAGAAGGTAGGTCGTTTTACGCTGAGTGACTAACACACTTATGATTTTTACAACTTCCCAACTGTCAACCCACATCACATCAATTTCTCAACTTCTCTTTTCTATACTTGTATTATTTTCTTTTTCTCACTACAGATTCACCTTGCAAACTATTTTACCAACAATTTCTTTCAACACTTTTCTCTCTCTTTATTATTTTTTTTTCAAGTTTGCTCAAATCCACGAGCATTCACATTTTCAACAACTCACAGCTCATAATTAAACTACCCTTCTCTTTTTTTTTCAATTCAATCTGCAACCGGCTCACTAGAACACTACTTAAATCAAGCAAAGACTTTTCAGGCTCAAAGTGGCTACAAGTGGTCATGTGTAGGGTTAGTGTTTGGGATAAGGCTAAGAAAAGAGATGCCTAAGATCATTTTCACCAAGTCTTACATTAATACTGTCTCGAGAGAGAAATAAGCCAAATTCTAGAATCCAACTGCAAACTCGATCACACATGAAAGAAATATTAAGGCACAAATCTCACTTGGCTGTTTTGTCCTTCCCTAACAGTATCTAATCCAAACCAGATAAATCAAGCAAAATCCAAAATAAGAGAGCAACTCATCATGCAGTATTCTCCTATCATCGACTACTCATCATGCAATCCTAATTGTCTCAATCTCAGTGCAGACCAATCATCAATCAAACAAGTTCATAATTAGGGAATGAAGAGTACATAATCTCAAGTTACACTTAACAGATTCTGGAACAAAGGACAATTATATTGAAAAGCAACAAATACATCAGGAATGACTGGACTGAAGCAAATACAACTGAAAAGAAATAAAGTACAGGGAAATAACTGAAATACACGGAAATAACTGAAATACATGGAAATAAACTGTAGTACATCAAATTAGAAATAAAGCAAGTAAATGATAATGGATTCCACTCCCACAAGTCATCCTTCCCCCAAACTTATTCAACACGAGGGCAAGAATAAGTTTGAAAGTCATCTTGTAGGAAGGGAATCTAGACCTCACTCCCGTGGTGGACTCTGATCTCACTCCTCCCTCTGGGTCCAGCGAGTGTAACATAAAGCTGGCTCAAAAACAGAGAAGTGCTCATCCATCCTGCGGGTCAGTTCTGCCATGGCAGCATTGTGGGCAGCGTTATAGGCCTCTTGCCGAGTCCGGATGTCGGCCAGTCTTGTGTCATGTACCAACTGATGATCACGGACATCTCTGAGCTCGGCACGAAAGCTGGCAAAGTCTGTCCTCTGATCCTGCATGAACTGGAGGAACTGTCCCCAATCGGGAACTGCGGTGGACGAACTGGCGTCGGCATAAGAGGTAGAAGCTCCATCCTCGCCCCCCAGTCGAAATGGCTGCTCAGAATGGAGTGGGTGGTGCTCAAGGTTGGGCTGCTCATTTCCTAGCTGTGCAGCAGCCCATCGCCGCTCCTCGGCTAGTCTCTCGGCCTCCTCCTTGCGGGTGCAAACCCGCTGATCCGGCGGTGTACCATCACAGTGCTGCAATCGGGAGGTGGGTCAACCACCTCGGGTCCTATCCATATGAGTTGGTGTCGCCATGAACCAGTTGTCGCGGTACTCGGAGTCTGTGACATGGGTCAGCTCGGGAGCGGGAAGAAGAAACCGGTCGCCATTTGAAAACTGGAGGAAGAGCTCACCTCGGAAGTACACCAGAAAATGAAATTGCTCCAGGTGGTCGATCATCAATGTCCGGACACCACCCAGTGGGGTGAAGGCATCAACAGGAATCCCTACATGCCGGGCGATGGGAGTCACGAATCCTCCACACCAGAATTCACCCGGAGTAGCACCCGACTGTCTCTTCCAGTTCTTCATCAGGAAAGCAGCCAAACTGAGATGGACGTCATTCAACATAGCCCAAATACAGAAGACCTCGCTCCCACGGGCTTTCCCGTGCTCATTTTTGCCAAAGACAGAGACCCCACAAACTTTCTGAATGTATCGTAGCACCGGGTTATCGATGGCAGTTGCTTTCATGTTTGTTTTGCTGAAGTTGCCCGGGCGGCCTCAGCAGAAATGGAAGGCCAGAAAAGCTCAATCTGAAATTCGGGCAACTCGTGGTAAAGTCCCCCCGGTTCACAACCAAAAATCCTGTCCAATGTCGATCTGCTAAGCCAGTTTGGCTGCCCCCGGAGCTGAAACTGGATCCCATTAGGCTCAACAAGGCCTTGGCTGCGGGGCGGCTCAATAATGTGAACTGTGATGAAAAATTCAGGACCAGGGGCGGGATAGTGGGCCATATCTGAGTAATGAAGTGCCCCCAGCCGCACCGGGCGAACAGTCGCTGAACGTCGTCCCCTAAGCCCATCTTTCTCAAATCATCTGCATCAGGGTACCGGGTTGCTTTCAAGTGGAAGAGCTACATGTGCCAAAAGCGTCGCTGGTGGTTGGCAAAGGCAAATTCCGGCTCCCAACCAGGCTGCTCTTCTGGGACTAAGACATGTTCTTCTTCCTCACCTTCTTCATAGTCTGTATCAACCAAATCATCTCCTTCAGCCTCATCGTACATCTCCTCATCCTTCGGAATGTACTCCTTGTCAGAAGAAGACGTCGACATACCCACTTATTTACAAAACAACAAAACCCATAGTGAGCATTTAGGAGCAAACAACCAACTCCCCCAAACTTGCTTAGTGCAAGAAGATTCAAAATTCTACCAAAGAGGAGCATGCCCATTGCAAAATAACCACCCAATCATGCAATTCATACCAAACCCAGGTGCAATACACAAGCAAAAGCCATAAGAACGAAAAAATTGCACAAGGAAACTGTACAAACCAAGCAACAGTAAAGGGGGTTGCATACAAAACAAAATTCAAATTCACCGCAATTGGGGAATACCCACTCCAAATTGACCACCCAATCATGCAATTAACACCAAAACCAAGAGCAAAACATCAACCAAAAAACAAATCAAGCATAATTTGCAATTTGGAAAGGTATAACTTGAGCAACAGTAAAGGGGGTGCATTTGGAATCCTCAATTCCTCAAAAATCCACAAATATCAACAATGAAGTAACAAGGAACTCATATCGACTCTCCTACAACCTAGAACAAACTAATATAACCCGATATATGCAACAAATTGAAGTAAAAACCAACAATTCAACCCAAAGCACAAAGGGGAAAACTAGGGCACAAAACACCAATTTTTCGCACAAAAGTAAGGAAATAGACAACAATTAATCGAAAGGAGAGTAGGGAAGAGAGTTTACCTCGTGTGGAATGGATTGGGATGGGTGAAAATTTCGAACGGGGAGGGTAGATTTGGGGGCGAGCGTGTGTGTGTCGAGAGAGGGGAGAAAATAATGAGGGGAGTTGTTCGTGTGTTCTTTTTAAATAGCAGATGCGCGCCTCTGTTTCGATCGACAGGAATTCCGTCGATCGACAGACGCGCGATTTTTTCATATTTTGTTTACTTATTTATTTTTATTTTTTTGTGTCGATCGACAGAGTTTCTGTCGATCGAAACAGAGGCCTATTTTTCAGAACGAAATTTAAGGCTGAATTTTTTTTTTCTAAGGCATGAAAAAATCCTAGCACTACATATGACTCAAAAACTGACTCTAAAGCTGAAATAAAGCAATAAAATGATGGGTTACCTCCCAACAAGTGCTTCATTTAACGTCGTTAGCTCGACGATACCTCAAATCACGGCCGGTTCAGATAACGCACTTCCACAGCTCCAATCTGCAGCGGGCTATAGTAGTGCTTGACTCGGTTTACATTGACTCTGAAAATTGTGCCATCTTGACCAGCTAACTCCACCACTCCATTGCTGGCAATGTTGACCACAGTATATGGTCCATTCCACTTGGACTGCACCTTTCCTGGCATGAAGCAAAGGCGAGAATTAAAGACCAGGACCAGATCCCCTTTGTAGAATTGTCGCCTCTTCAGGCCTTGATCATGGAATCTCTTTACTCGGAGCTTGTAGATCATGGAATTCTCATAAGCCTCCTCACGGAACTCGTCCATCTCATTCAAGTAAGTAGCTTGGCTTTCAGCAGCAGCCTTCCAGTTCAGATTCAGCTCCTTCATGGTTCTCCATGCCTTGTGTTCAAGCTCCATAGGAAGATGACAGGACTTACCAAAGACCAACTGGAATGGAGACATGCCAATCGGCGTCTTGAAAGCAGTACGGTAAGCCCACAGTGCGTCATCGAGCTTGAATGCCCAATCCTTCTTCATTTTGACAGTCTTCTCAAGGATCCTTTTGATCTCCCTATTGGACAGCTCAGCGAGGCCATTCCCTTGAGGGTGGTATGGAGTGGTAACCCTGTGCTTGACACCATATTGAGCAAGAAGAACAGTTATAGTACGATTACAAAAATGGGAACCACCATCACTTACCAACGCCCTCGGAGTGCCATAGCGAGTCACCACATGCTTATGAAGGAAGTTCAACACAACCTTGGCATCATTGGTGGTAGTAGGAATGGCTTCCACCCACCTGGAAACATAGTCAACAGCCAAAAGAATGTAAGTAAAACCTCCTGAAGGTGGGAAGGGTCCCATGAAGTCTATCCCCCACACATCGAATATCTCGACCTCAATCACTGGGGTCTGGGGCATCTCATCCTTCTTGGAAATGTTGCCCATCCTTTGACACGTGTCACAGTTAGAAACAAAGGCCTTGCAATTGCCATGGGTGGCCGGCCAGTAGAACCCACTAGAGAGGACCTTGAAGGCGGTCCTGTTGGCAGCAAAGTGGCCACCGCTAGGGGAAGAGTGAAAAGCCTCAATGATCTTGAAGAACTCAGGCTGAGGGACGCACCGGCGGATAATGGTATCGGCACATCGGCGCCACAGGTACGAATCCTCCCAATAGTAGAATCGGACCTCCTTCAGAAATCTCTTCCTCCTCCGGAGGAACTCCACTCATCAAATAGTTGGCATAGTCAGCATTCCAAGGGGTCTTGTTGAAATAATACTCCTTGAGGTCCCTATCTCTGCATACAAAGACCTGTTCATTGGGGAAGGTTTCTTGGATCCTCAACTTCTGGTCATCCCCCTAAACCGGATACTCCAACCTGGAGAGATGGTCGGCAATCACATTCTCACAGCCCTTTCGGTCCTTGATCTCCACATCAAACTCCTGAAGCAACAGGATCCATCGGATCAATCTTGGCTTGGCATCCTAATTAGCAAACAAAAATTTAATTGCAGCATGGTCAGTATAAACAACAGTTTTTAACCCTATCAAGTAAGGCCGAAATTTATCAAATGCGTAAACAACAACAAACATCTCCTTCTCTGTGGTGGTGTAATTGCATTGGGCAGGGTTCATAGTCTTGCTGGCATAATGGATGACATGGAAGAGCTTCCCTTTCAGCTGCCCTAGAACCGCTCCAACTGCAAAATTGCTAGCATCACACATGAGCACGAAGGGCTCATCCCAATCCGGAGAAGTGAGAACTGGAGCAGTCACCAATGCCTTCTTCCACTGCTTAAAGGCCTTCAGACAATCGGCATCAAAAATAAAAGAAACATATTTCTCAAGAAGATTACAAAGAGGTCTAGAAATCTTAGAGAAGTCCTGTATAAATCTGCTGTAGAACCCGACATGGCCTAGGAAACTCCAAACTCCCTTCACATTGAGTGGTGGTGGCATCTTCTCAATCGCCGTGATTTTTTCCTTATCCACTTCCAAACCTTCAGAGAACACCCGATGTCCTAGTACGATTCCTTTTTTCACCATGAAGTGACACTTCTCCCAATTCAGGCACAGGTTCGTCTTAACACACCTTTCCATTACTGTAGCCAAATTCTGTAAACAAACATCAAACGAGCTACCAAAAACAGAAAATTCATCCATGAAAACCTCCATAATGTGCTCAATAAGATCATGAAATATAGACATCATACACCTCTGAAAAGTAGCAGGTGCATTGCACAAACCAAAAGGCATTCTCCGGTAGGCAAAGACTCCATATGGACAAGTGAAAGCTGTCTTATGTTGATCTTTCGGGGCCACTGCAATTTGGTTATAACCAGAATAACCATCCAGAAAATAGTAGTAGGGATAATCTGACAGTCTGTCAAGCATCTGATCGATGAAGGGTAGAGGGAAGTTATCCTTGCATGTGGCGGCATTCAGAGCTCGGTAGTCGATGCAAAACTGTCATCCTGTGAATGGTCTCGTCGCCACCTCTTTGCCATCCTCATTCTTCACAATCTGCATTTCCCCTTTCTTGGCCACAACCTGTGTCGGACTCACCCATTGTCTGTCGGAGATGGGATAGATCATCCCATTGTCTAGAAGCTTCAGTATTTCCTTCTTCACGACTTCTTGCATTGTAGGGTTGAGTCGTCTTTGAGCTTTTCTCTTTGGCTTAGCCTCTTCTTCCAAATTGATCCTGTGCTGGCATATGGTTGGACTGATTCCTTTGATATCTGCCAGTGTCCATCCAATAGCTGACTTGTGGTCTCTCAAAATTCGTAGCAGCTTCTCCAACTCTGTAGAAGTAAGAAAAGATGAAACAATTACAGGATAAGTATTGTCAGGACCCAAATAAGCATATTGTAGATGAGAAGGAAGAGGTTTCAGCTCCAAAACAGGTGGTTCGGGCCGTTTTTCAGCCTCTGGGACGGTTGTGTCGGTCGACACAACTTTTCTGTCGATCGAAACAGAGGCTATGTGCTTCTTTTTCTTTTTCCTGCTCTGCCTGTCGACTTGGTGGTCTTCGGCAGCCCTGTCGACCGACAGGATTTCTGTCGATCGACAGGAAGGTAGATTTCCAGGGGTCGACACAACTGCTCTGTCGAGCGAAACAGAGGCACCCACTCGAATGTTTTCTCCTTCTTTCACAAACTGGATTGGTAGGGGCTCCCTTTTGTTCTCCTTTACCCTGGGCAACTCTTCCTTCACATCTAGCTCCACAATAAAGTCCAAGAGCTCGTCACAAGCTTCATCTAGCTCTGAAAAAGAAAATAAAGAATGGTGAAGGCATTGTTCCAGATAATCAGTTTCAGTATGAATAGAAAGTAAAGGGGAAGAAATCACCGGATCAAAACTGTCTATCACATGACATTCTTCTTGGTAGCTCCCATCATCGTGTTTTTGCATAGATTTGAAAATCTCGAAGGTCACAAACTCATTTTCGACTCGGAATGTCAGCTTCTCATCTCAAATATCGATCAGGGCTCATCCGGTCCTCAGAAATGGTCTCCCCAGAATCAGCGGGATATTGTGATCCTCCTCCATGTCCAAAACAACGAAGTCAGCCGGGAGTATGAAATCTTTAACCTTTACCAAGACATCCTCCACAATTCCTCTAGGATAAGAGATTGATCTATCAGCCATCTGAAGAGTGAAGGTAGTCGTCTTGATATTTCTAATCTCCAGTCTCTTGAAAATGGACAACGACATCAGATTGATGCTTGCTCCAGAATCGCAAAGCACCTTGCCGAATGTCTCTCCACCTATAACACAAGAAATAGTGAATGAACCCGGATCCTCTCTTTTCAGAGGCAGCTTCTTCTGAATGATAGCACTGCATTCCTCAAACAGGTTCACCGTCTCGTGCTGCAGCATAGGTCTCTTCTGAGCGACCATATCCATCAGGAATTTGATATACCCCGGCATCTCCTGTAGAGCTTCCACGAGAGGGATATTGATGTGCACCTTCTTCATGTTCTCTAAAAACCGTGCATACCTCTCATTCACCTTATTCCTGGCAAATCGCTATGAAAATGGCATCGGGGACAACTTTTCTCCGGGACCCGGTGGCTGTGTCGATCGACAGAGGTGCTGTCGATCGATAGGACCTCCTGAAACAACTTCTGGTTCTGGTCCTCTATTTCGATCGATATGATTTCTGTCGATCAAAACAGAGGGTTCTGCCGCGGGTTCCTGCTCCTTTTCACTTCCTTCTTCGGCCTCAGATTCAGCCTCTTTCTGTTTGGGTCCCTTGTAAGACTTGCCACCCCTCAAAGTGATGGCATTGACTTGATTCCTCTGATTCTTCGGGTTGGCCTGAGTGTTGCTCGGTAGTTGCCCTTATTTATGTTGTGATCCAAGGGATGCGACAATCTGGCTGACTTGTGTCTCTATTATCTGAGCATGTTTCCCCACTCTATCCACTTTAGAGTTGATTCCTTCCACTTCTTTCTCCAACTGCCCAGCTCTTTTATCGAACCCTTGCATGAACTTGGCTAGGATTTCCTCAAGGTTCAGCTTCTTCTTTGGTTCCACAATTTCTCCATTCTCCACATTGAATCCAGCGGGAGGTTGCTCGACAGCATCAGGATTTGAGTATGAGAAACCTGGGTGATTCCTTTCCTTGTTGGAAGTGTATCCTTGCTTGTAGTTCTGATTGTACCCTTGATTGTAGCCCTGATTTTGTGCATATCTTCCTCGGTTGTTATTCTGATAACCACCTCTTTGGACAAAATTGACATCAGCGGCATCGGTCTCACAAGAAGAGGACAGAACTAGATCGACAACAGCAACGGTTCGTCCAGATTCCATCTTGGCAAAGTCCTCTCTCAGCTTCTTGATCTCTCCTAACAAATCCACTTCAGGTTTTGCTACCTTCTCCATAGCTTTAACTGGTTCTTTGCGGCTGCTAGACCATATTTGACTGTTAGTTGCCATCTTTTGAAAGAAGGCCATGGCTCTCTTGGGACCCTTTGTCATCACGGAGTCCCCCAATGTGGAATCCACCAGCTCAACAGTCCTTTCATTCAATCCTTCGTAGAACGTCTCACCTGGATCTGCCAAAGATAACCCGTGGCCAGGGCATACTCTCAGCAACTCTTTGTATCTCTCCCAGGCCTCATAAAAATTCTCATCATGTCTCTAAGAAAACCTATTGATATCCTTCTTCCTTTGCCTGATGACACTTGGGGGAAAGAAATTCACCAAGAATGCGTTCCTCGGTTCCTTCCAAGTGCTGATGTTGGTTTTATCCAGAGCAGAAAACCATGACTGGGCCTTGTCTCGCAGAGAAAAGGCAAAGAGCCTCATCCGCATGGCACTTTTGCTGACTCCATTGATCTTCACAGTGTTGCAGAGCATGATAAATTTGTCAAGATGAGCATACGGGTCCTCAGTAGCTCGGCCCCCATATTGAGTCTGCTGCACCATCTGCACCAAACCAGTCTTCAGCTCAAAGTTATTGGCATTGATGCCAATGCTGAAATCAGTCTCCTGGAACTTAGGTCTGTATCTCTTCTGGATAGCATCTTCATCCTCGTCAGCATCAAACCCTAGATCATCATCCTCATCTTCATCATCTGAAGACTCTCTGGGTGGATTATTGTCCCGAGGATTCCTGTTGTTGGCTCTTTCCTGCTCCAACATAATCATGCGCTCCCGCATGTCTTGCATCTCTCTCAAATGTTCTGTTGTCATCTCTCTCAAAAGTTCTATTGTCTGCTCGGGAGTAAGGTTGGGGATATTCTCTTTATTTTCATCAGCCATCTTGACGGTTTCACTACTAGAGGCAGCTTCCTCTCGGTGTCTCCTGCTGTTGTTTCTTTTGCATGTAGCTTCAATTTCAGAGTCGATTAGAATCGGTGCCTTACCACTCCTCCTTGTGTGCATTAACTACCTGAAAATAAATCAAGGGAAGAGTGAGTAAACACAGAACAGTAAACAAACTAAAAGAAATTAACTAACACACGAAATAACCGATAAAACAGAAATAATTGAAAAACGAGAGCTCTGTCGATCGACAGAGTTTATGTCGATCGACATTGCCGCAGCGGCTCTGTCGATCAAAATGCAGGCTATTCATCGAAATAGAGGGTAAAATTTAAAGGAAAAACTGGCAAAAATTTTAAAGGAAAAAAAATAATAAAATCCTGTAAAACTGAAAGGGAAATTAAAATTAACATTACAACTAAAATCAACAACCCTAAACAGATTCAATAACAAGATAATTCTAAACAATCCCCGGCAACGGCGCCAAAATTTGATCACTATTTTTTTAGTGATACTTATAGAGTAGTGACAAGTTTAAATTATCGATCCCACGGAGATTGTAAAAGCGAACATCTCATGAACTGAAACATTTGATTTTGGTTTGTTGTCTAAGTAAATAGAAATTTGAAGGGGTTTTGAGATTTAAAACTAATTTTTGCAAGAAAATTAAATTAAAGAAGAGATTTAAAATTGGGTTTTAAAATACTAGAGAAAAGATCAGATTCCAGGGCAAGTTCATATCAAGGATAGCATGCAAGGAAATTCCATCGATCAATTTAAAATAAAGATTTTGGTGGAACATTAGGAAAATTTACAAATTCCAGGGTTTGGCAATTCATAAAGTAGATTGCCAATTTTCTATATCCTTTCGGTCTCTAGGAAAATTAACAACTCCCAAAAATATCAGATTTATTCCTATGGATTAAATTCCTCTTCTCAGACACAATTAAAAATCCATATTATCAATTCTTAAATCCATTAATCAATTTTCACTTTTCATTCTCAAATTAATTAATTATGAAAAACTAACAAAATGACCAATTTAATCAGATTAAGAAAAGGCACAAGAATTGATAAACCAATTAAAAATATTGATCGATTTAATCACCTAAACATGCATCCAAGACAATCACATAAACCTTAGAATCTGAATAAAGGATCACCTACACATATTCATGTTAAACAAAAATATGGAAAGATAAAACCTGTAACAAAACTTCATAGAAAAAACAAGCCTTGATATTGCATCCAATCTTCAAAGGTTCGATCACAATCCTCACCACAAATCGAAAACAATTCAAGAGCAAGAAAAACTCCTAGGTTTAAATCTAAAAAAGTAGCATAAGTTCAAAAATCGCCTAAACAAAACTATATATACTAGGTATAATTATCCCAACATGGAATTAACTTAAATGCATTAAATTTCACCAGCTTGACCCGTATTTCGATCGACACAGTTTCTGTCGATTGATAAGCTCGTTTTTCTACTCTCTTATCGCATTGTTTCTCTTTTCTTTCATGAATTTTAGTTTGTTTTCTTGAATAAATTTAGCATGAGTATATATTAGAGGGTGTTATGCTTGTCATGGTAAGATTTCGCAGGTTTTAGGCCAAATCCAATGGAAACCCGTACAGAAAGCAGTAGATGTTAAAAGAAACAGTCACGACTTCTTCCAGTGATGCAATCTGTGCTAATGTATCAAGTCATTTGAAAGATCTTTGAATTAGCTTTCCAACGCAACTGGAATCGGGTCAATCGGAGTTCGGGGGTGAAAGTTATGGCCAAAACCGTGAGACTGCGCAGAAGGGTCGAAAGTGGCGAAATTGGTCTCTGTTTCGACCGAGTTGAAATCTATCTCGACTGGGGCAGATCCATCTCGACCGGGGCAAGGGTTATCTCGGCCGGGGCGAACTATTTTGGCGAGATTCTGCGAGATTTTCACATATTTTGGGCGAGAATTGCTTGGGATTCAAGTTACACATCAATTTGGAAGCAATGAAGACCCTAAATGGGAAGTTTCAACCAAGAAAATCATTCCTTTTGAAGCCATCAATTCAAGAAGGAAATTCCTACCATCCAAGGCCTCAACCCTATTACTATATAAACTCATATTTAGCTCAGAATGAAGGTGGTTCTTTTGGTTCTTGTTTTGTTCCACCTTCTACACATTGTTCTATCTTTAATTTTCTGTTTTCACTTTAAGTTTTTTGAGAATTCCTCTTTAGTTTTTGTTGAACCTTTATTGTTTTTAATGCAATCTTTAATTTTCCATGCAATGTTTATTTTCAATATGTTAGGCTAGAACCCTAAACAGGTTCTAGGGTTTCTCCATCTGTGATGCATGTTTTGATTCAATAATTCAAACCATCTTTAATTGGTTTAAATCCTATGTTTTGTTTTAAATCTATTCTCATTGAAGGATCGAGAGATGAAGATTGAGGTAGGTTACAGTTATTAATCGAAGGACCGAAAGGTGAAGGTTAGTAATAGAAAGTTAGGATTTAATATTTTTGATTATCTGTCCGACCAAGAAGATTTCAATTGTAGGATTAATCTGAATTTTTATAAAATTAATTAACTGGTGTTTTGAGACCGATAGGAGATAATCACTAGTTGATAATTTAGGATTTAATTGCCCGACCAAGGAATTAATTCCACATTAATAGACTTTCCACCAAAATGTCTTTTCTCGGTTAGAATATTTGTTTCTTGCATGTTGATCAGATTGGTAGATTTCCCTAGAATCTATGCTTTTTAATATTTGTTTTTATCCCTTTAAATTATTTGTTTTGAAAAACCAAAACCCTTCAAAGTTTGATTTGCCCAAACAAAAGTTTTGAAAACCATATTCAGTACATGATTCTCCCTCGTTGCACTATCCCTGTGGGTTCGACAACCTTCCGGTTCTATAAATGTATTTGCCCTTTGCTATAATTTGTATGCAGATTTAGCATCGATCAAATTGGCGTTGTTGCCGGGATAGTCAAACGACGAGTTGTTACTGGAAAGTTGAAGAACTTCTGGATTGGGTTGTACTTTTTCTTTTTAATTTCGAGTTTAGTGTTATTTTTTTCTTTGTTTTGGGTCTATTGCTGTGTTTTTCTTTGCGTGAGTTTTTCTGAGTCGCGTCCGTTTCGGCCGAGGTGAGTCCCACCAAGGTCGAGACGAATTACCCATCCCGACCGTGATATCATCTGCCACGGTCGAGACAAAAACCTCAATCCCGGCCGAGATAAAGTCCAAAATGGCCGGGACAGCCTGATCTTTTCCTCATTTTCTATGCAGGTGCATGAACACACGGAGCAAAGGGAAGACACTCGAGCCCGTTATACCAGAGATCGAAGCAGCCTGCAGAAACAACAGAAAGAAAGCAAAGAGATTGAACTTTGAGATGGAAGCGAATCAAGAAGCCCCTCTGCAGAACTTGACATCGGAGGGACAAAGACAATTTGTGAATGAGGTGCAGCAATTGAGGGCGCAACTTCTTGCAGCCCAGGCTACCCAAGCAGAGCAAGCCGCAAGACTCGTGGAACTGAATGAAAGGCGGGTTATGGTGCCACAGAGGTCCACCTTGGACAGATTTTTACCACAGCAAGAGGAGGCTGGATTCAGGGTTGGCATCAACGCCAACAACTTTGAGCTGCGCACGGGGCTTATACAGATGGTGCAGCAGAATCAGTTTGGGGGGAGAGCTGTTGAAGATCCTTACGCCCACCTCAACTTGTTCATCGAGGTGTGCGACACGATAAAGTAGAATGGAGTCCGCCAAGACGTCATTACGATGCGCCTTTTCGCATTCTCACTCAGAGACGAGGCAAGGTCTCGGTATGCTGGGCTTGACAAAAGCCAAATTGGGACATGGGGGAGCTGCGAGCAGCATTCCTCACCAACTACTTCCCACCGAGCCTGTTGCTGAAAAGGAAAGCTGACATCACTACTTTCAAGCAGCTTTATGATGAATCCCTGCATGAAGCTTGGAAACGATACAAGGAGCTCCTGCGACTCTGCCTTGGACATGGAATTGATCTCGAGATGCAGGTCTGCCACTTCTATGAAGGTCTGAATCCTCACATGAAGGAATTGGTAGATGCATCTGCTGGCGGGATCTTGATGAAGAAAAGTGGAGCAGAGAGTATGAGACTTCTGGCAGACATGGCACTGAACAACCACCAATGGCCCACTGAGAGATAGATTCCAGTCAAAGCAGTGGAAGCCAAGCCGGAGTTCGATGTGGTCGCAGAGATGAAGAAGCTCCGAGAGGAAATTGAGAAGCTGGGAACTGCTAAGGTTGCTGCTGTTACTACTGAGCCAATTATGGCAATTGTTCCGGTGGAGGCTGACTACATCAACCGGGGAGCAAGCAGTTCATCTGGAGCTGCGAATTCGGAGGTAAATTACATAAGAGGTGGTTATCACAATAACTACCGAGGTAATCAGGGGTATCACTATAAACATGGGCGATCTCACCCTGGTTTTTCTTATGCTAACCCCACTGCTGCAGAACACCCTCCCCTTGGTTTTGATGTAGGTACTGGAGGAGAAATCGTGGAGAAAAACAAGTCCGTGTTGGAAGAGACATTGGAGAAGTTCATTAAGAGCTCGGATAATAGATTTGGCAAGATGGAGAACGAAGTTAAAGGGATGGCCAATCACATGCAGCTGATGACAAAGCACCTGCAGATGATGGACACCCAGTTGAGTCAGATTGCCGCTACCTTGGGAAATCAGCACAAGCTGTGCCAACTTTCGAGCATGACAGAGACAAATCCAGCAAAGGCAAAGCCAGTAAATGCCATCTCGCTGCGATCTGGAAGGGAGTATGAAGGCCCGAGCAACCCGAAAAAAGGAATGAGTGAAGTAGAGGAGAAAAATCCCGTGGAAGACCGCTCTGTTTCGATCGAGATGGATTCCATCCCGGTCAAGGCAGAGGGAAGCAGGACGGCCGAGGCGGAGTGCGAACCAGCCGAGACAGAGCAACCCAGCCTGGCCGAGACAAGCCAAGAATGGCCAGGGCAGAAGCAAAGCAAGACGGCCGAGATCGAGGGATCTCGGTCGAAACAGAGGCCTAGACTGGGCGAGAAAGAAAGGGAGAAAGAAGAAAGAAGAGTTGATCCAGTTGCTCCTATGCCTTTCCCACAAAGATTCGCGAAAAAGAGGGAAGATTCCAAATTCAAAAATTTTGTTGAAAATCTTAAAAAGGTGAACATTAATATAGCTCTTGTTGAAGCTCTCCGGGAGATACCGGGATACATGAAATTCCTGAGGAGGCTGATGAGCGAGAAGAAGCAGTTCGTGGAAAATGAAACTGTAAAAATCCATGAGGAATGCAGCCTACTACTACAGAAGCAGATCCTGATCAAGAGGTCTGACCCAGGATGCTTCTCGATACCTATCGAGATTGGAGGCAAAGAGTTCCAGAACGTGCTCTGTGACACCGGGGCAAGCATCAACCTCATGCCCTGGTCTATCTACAAGAAGTTGGAGATTGGGGATATGAGAGCCACTACAATTACCCTTCAAATGGGAGACCGATCTGTGTCCAAGCCCAAAGGTATAGTAGAAGATGTTCACATTCGTGTTGGTCACCTTATTTTCCCTACAGATTTTGTCATCCATGACATGAAGGAAGATGCCAACACCCCCATGATTTTGGGAAGAGAGTTCCTCGACACAGCCGGAGTCCTGATTGACTGCAAGAGGGGGGAGATCACTCTGAGAGGAAATGAAGAGGCCATTACCTTCTGCATTGACAAGAACAAGAGGAAAGGGGAGTGCAACCGGATCACTACTACTGAAAAAGAAGAAGAAGAAGAAGACGACGAGACACCGGAAGAAGAAGAAGAAGCCATCTGGTGGGAACGAGGAAACGAGTCAGTGAAATCGGCAATTAAGCTGCCTCCTTCCGAGTACACCACCGTCATTCAAAACTGGAAAGTCTTCATGATTGATTCGAGGGGTCGACGAGTCTGGACTCGACCGCCTTGGTGAGCTGGAAGCTGAGTCAAGCCACGATGGTAAATAAGGCACTGAATGGGAGGTAACCCATTGTGTTTTCAATTTTTCCCTTTTCTTTTAAGTATTTTCGAATTTCTTTTGTTTATCTCTGTTACTTTACTCTTATTTTCGTAAAAAAAAAAATTCGAAGTCCGTCCCAGCCGAGGCAGAGCTTGCCACGGCCGAGACAGAAGCTCGAGGCGTGGTACACTTTGACCAAGAAGGAGGTCGACAAGAAGGCTCCATCCCGGCCGAGATGATGTTCACCACGGCCGAGATGGAGTGCTAGCAGACTTAATCCACGCCGGTCAAAGTCTGAAGATGAAGGATAAAAAGTTGGTGTCTGAGGCCAACAATTGAGGTACAGTTTCGAATCCTGAATCCGATTTCCAAACTTATTCTCTCTGATTTTCGAATAAGTTTGGGGGGATGAAGATTTAAGGGTTTTGAAACTCTCTCTATCTTTTATTTGCTTTGTTTAAACTTCTGCATGAATAAATTTTTGAATAAAATGCGAGATTGTGGGAATTTGAGCATGATTGAACCCTAGTACAAGAATGCGAGAGTAGAATTGATTGACTTTAGTTTGCGTTGATTGTGATAGTGGTCGAGTATGCCCATGAATGTGAATACCACATGACTACTTGTTTTGATACTTGCGTTGGCATGAGATAGATGATAATTTGATGTTTACTGAGGAAGAAAAATTGTCCTAAGTGTGAGTTTTTGAGCCTGAAATTTGATTGTGAGTGTGTTTGCAATTTTGAGTTTCTCTAGAACTTGCTCTGTTTCTCTTTCAAGACTGCTAGTGTGCACAGGTTTAGGAAGTGATTTTAGGCCATCTTTGTTTAGCCTATTTTCACATACACTGTCCTAATTAAATGTTATCCCTAGTCAGCCCTTTTGAGCCTATGATATTTTCTTTCTTTGTCTATAAGTTGGAAATAAATAGGGGAATCAACTCTTGTCTATGAGAGTGGGTCGGGATTTGTTTGAGAAAGGATAAGATATTATTATAAGGGTAAAAGCAAAAGAAAAGGTTGGGCTCTAGAGAAAAAAATAGAAAATGAAAAAGAAAAAAAATGTGTTTATGTGTTTGTTAATCCTTATAAGCTTAAATGTATAATCAAAATTGTTTAGAGCATAAAAGGATATGTGTGAAAAAGAAAAAAAAAAAGAGAAGAAAGAGAGCCTTGTTTGATGTTGAATATTATAGGAGATGGGCGGGTATCATTAGATAGTGGTAGAGATTAGTTGAGGTGCGCAACTCAGTTGATTTTAGTCACTTGGCCATATATTCCCTACCCTTCACAAAAGCCTACATTACAACCTTGAATAAAGTCCTTTATGATCTTAGACTTGTGTGCACATATTTGCAGTGGAGATGGAGATTATTTGCAAGCCTATGGTAGAACTTGATTTGCATGACTTGTGTGTGATCTCATAATTATCCTAAACACTTGAGTGAATGAGTGAAACACTTCCCATATGAGTCTTCCATAGTTTACAGATTTTCTGATTCTTTCAAAAATGCTGATGTTTAGTAGATTTACGAGTTTGAATGTGATGAATCTTGTGATGCATTGCACTACTCTTCTGCTTGAACTTTTGATTCTTTATTTTGTTGATTGAGGACAATCAAGTGTTTAAGTTTGGGGGGTTTGATAAGCTCGTTTTTCTACTCTCTTATCGCATTGTTTCTCTTTTCTTTTATGCATTTTAGTTTGTTTTCTTGAATAAATTGAGCATGAGTATATATTAGAGGGTGTTATGCTTGTCATGGTAAGATTTTGCAGGTTTTAGGCCAAATCCAATGGAAACCCGTACCGAAAGCAGTAGATGTTAAACGAAACAGTCACGACTTCTTCCACAGATGAAATCTGAGCTAATGGATCATTCAATTTGAAAGATCTTTGAATTAGCTTTCCAACGCAACTGGAATCGGGTCAATCGGAGTTCGGGGGTGAAAGTTATGGCCAAAACCGTGAGACTGCGCAGAAGGGTCGAAAGTGGCGAAATTGGTCTCTGTTTCGATCGAGTTGAAATCTATCTCGACCGGGCCAAGGGTTATCTCGGCCCGGGCAAACTGTTTTGGTGAGATTCTGCGAGATTTTCACATATTTTGGGCGAGAATTGCTTGGGATTCAAGTTACACATCAATTTGGAAGCAATGAAGACCCCAAAAGGGAAGTTTCAACCAAGAAAATCATTCCTTTTGAAGCCATCAATTCAAGAAGGAAATTCCTACCATCCAAGGCCTCAACCCTATTACTATATAAACTCATATTTAGCTCAGAATGAAGGTGGTTCTTTTGGTTCTTGTTTTGTTCCACCTTCTACACATTGTTCTATCTTTAATTTTCTGTTTTTACTTTAAGTTTTTGAAAATTTCTCTTTAGTTTTTGTTGAACCTTTATTGTTTTTAATGCAATCTTTAATTTTCCCTGCAATGTTTATTTTCAATATGTTAGGCTAGAACCCTAAACAGGTTCTAGGGTTTCTCCATTTGTAATGCATGTTTTGATTCAATAATTCAAACCATTTTTAATTGGTTTAAATCCTATGTTTTGTTTTAAATCTATTCTCATTGAAGGATCGAGAGATGAAAATTGAGGTAGGTTACAGTTATTAATCGAAGAACCGAAAGGTGAAGGTTAGTAATAGGAAGTTAGGATTTAATATTTTTGATTATCTATCCGACCAAGAAGATTTCAATTGTAGGATTAATATGAATTTTTATAAAATTAATTAACTGGTGTTTTGAGACCGAGAGAAGATAATCACTAGTTGATAATTTAGGATTTAATTGCCCGACCAAGGAATTAATTCCACATTAATAGATTTTCCACCAAAATATCTTTTCTGGGTTAGAATATTTGTTTCTTGCATGTTTATCAGATTGGTAGATTTCCCTAGAATCTGTGCTTTTTAATATTTGTTTTAATCCCTTTAAATTATTTGTTTTGAAAAACCAAAACCCTTCAAAGTTTGATTTGCCCAAACAAAAGTTTTGAAAACCATATTCAGTACTTGATTCTCCTTCGTTGCACTATCCCTGTGGGTCCGACAACCTTCGGGTTCTATAAATGTATTTGCCCTTTGCTATAATTTGTATGCAGATTTAGCATCGATCAAATCTGTCGATCGAAATAGGTCCTCAACTTCGAACACTTGAGCGGCCCTGTCGACTGCCTGCCTCGGAGGTCCCTGTCGATCGACACAAATTATGTCGATCGACAGGACCGTCTCTCTTGTCGATCGGCTTGATATTTCAACGAGCTCTCGCGTACCAACCTTCCTCTATTTCGATTGACACAGTTTCTGTCGATCGAAACAGAGCACACGGCCAAAATCCCTCTTTTTCAGACTTAGTCAATTTTTACTCCCACAACCTGCATTTTCGAGCATAACAAACAACTTAGGTACAAACGTAATGCGATGCTCAGAATTTAAAGTAAACACGTCATAATATCATCAAAACAACCTCAAAATCCATTGATAAGTGAACGAAATAGTGCACTTATCAGTCTCCTGGTGGGTTATTGCCCCGAGGATTTCTGTTGTTGGCTCTTTCCTGCTCCAGTATCCTCATGCGCTCCCGCATGGCGTGCATCTCTCTCAAAAGCTCAGTTGTCTGCACTGGAGTGAGGTTAGGGACATTCTGTGGATTCCCTTCAGCCATATTGACAGTCTGACTGCTTTATGCTTTTTCCTCCCGGTTTCTCTTGCTATTGTTTCTTCTGCACGTGGCTTCAATTTCAGGATCAAATGGGATTGGTGTTTTACCACTCCTCCTTGTGTTCATAAACTACCTAAAAATAAATAAAAGGGAAGAGTGAGTAATCGAGAAAACAACAAAGAAGAGAAAAGAAATTAAATAACAATTTAAATAATAAGAAAATAGAAAAAAATTTCAAAACTGACTTCTGTGTCGGTCGACGGGCCGTATGTTGATCGATATAGATGCGGCAGCTGTGTAGATCGATATCTTCCATGTCGGTCTATTCAGAAGCAAAAATTAAGAAGAAAAACTGACGAAAACTTTCAAGGAAACTAGAAGAAATATCTTGCGAAAAATCAAAGGGAAATTAAAATTATAACTTTAATCAATAACCTTAGAACAAATTCAGTAACAAGATAAATCTAAACAATCTCCAGTAACGACACCAAAATTTGATCACTAAATTTTTAATGATACTATAGTTTAGTGGCAAATTAAAATTATCGATCCCACAAAGATTGTATAAACGAACATCCTATATACTGAAACAGTTGTTTTTCGGTTTATTGTTCAAGTAGATCAGAATTTTGAAAAGGGTTTTGAAACTTATAACTAATTTTTCAAGAATTAAAATTAAAATAGAAATTAAACCAAGTTTTCAGACAAGAGAGAAAAGTTCAGATTCTAGGGCAAGTTCATATCTTGGATAACTTGCAACGAAATCAATCGATCAATTAAAAATAAAGAATAAGGTGGAACATCAGAAAAGTATTACAAATTCCTGGGTTTGGCAAATCATAAAGTGGATTATCAATTTTCTATATCCTTTCGGTCTAGAAAAATTAACAACTCCCAAAAACATCAGATTTATTCCTATGGATTAAATTCTTCTTTTCAGATATAATAAAAATCCATATTATCAATTCTTAAATCCATTAATTAATTTTTACTTTTTCAATCTCAAATTAATTAATTAAGAAAACCTAATCAAATGGTCAATTTAATCTGATTAAGAAAACACAAGAATTGATAAACCAATTAAAGTTATTGATCGATTCGATAACCTAAACATGCATCCAAGACAATCACATAAACCCTAGAATCTGAATAGAGGATTACCTACACATTTATATTGAACAAATATATGAAAAGATAAAACCTGTAAATGCCTTTATAAATAAAATAAGTCTTGAATTGAATCCCGTCTTCAGAAAATTCGATCCCAATCTTCAATCGACTGCAATAATACTTGAAGAACAATAGAAACAATATGTCTAGGTCTAAAAAGTGGCATGAATGTATAATTTCGCCAAAAAACAACTATATATACTAAGTTTAATTAATTAAACATGGAAATAAGTGACAACTTAAAGAAATTTGCGACACATGACTCCCATTTCGAACGGTTGTGCATTCCCTATCGATCGGGCTCCCTGCACGCCATGCTGATCGACATGACATGTGTCGATCGACATGCGCATTGCATGTCAATCCCAAGCTAGCTCTCGACACCAACTTTACATGACTCCTTTGTCGACCGACACCCTGCATGTCGGTTAAAACAGAGCACACGGTGGAAAACTGCAATCTCCATACTTAGCCAATTTTGTACTAAAAACCTGCATTTTCCTCTATAACAAGCAGACCAAATATAAAACCAACATAATGCAAAGAAAATAAAGTATACACACAATAAAACCATCAAAACAACCTAAAAATCAATTGATAAGTGAACGAAAAATGCATTTATCACGGGCAGTAACCTTTCGAGAAGAAAACTAATTTTTAAACCAAAACCGACGCTGGTAGAGAACTGTCATGTCTCCTCTATTGTGGTTGTCCTTCCAACATAATCTAGGAGCCTTTCAAAAAGGAATGTTGCCCAGTCACATTTCACTTCATCATATATATCCATCAGAAGAGAGTACTTCTTCTTACTCATCTCCAAAAATGACCCCATTTCACACTACAGTATCTTAATGACAATATCCACAAGATATTTGTAGGATGAATCAAATTCATTCATCTTATGATTTAGCTTGAAGGGTGTGGTGACATCATCAAGCTTCCACTTAATCCAGTATTCTTTTATTATCTCCCGGAGTCGTTTGGCATCAACTCCTTGACAATAGAGATGAACCTTTGTTCCTCTATTTCTAAGATTGAACATTTTCATGAGCAAGGTAGGGGAGATGATAATTTCAATACCTGCCACATGCGTGGTGAAGAATCTCTGATGCTTGTCGATGATGACATTTGCATAAAACTCTGCTACAAGAAATTGATGAAATCTCTTCGAACGGGATCGTAGGAAGTAGACCAACTTTTCTCGTAGGAGTTTGTGACCCAACTTTGGAAAATCAGGGCAGTCCTCCTACAGGGAATTTATATATAGAATCTTTTCTTTTGTCACTTGAGCCGCTCTCCATTGTTCTAGCAAAAGCTTCTTGGGGTTCGAATGAAAAAGCTTTACTACTTCTGAAGACGGTCTATCAATGTATTCGGAAGAAGGTTGTTGCTCTTGACCAGAGGTGGATGTTTCCTTGGATGCGGTCTGTGATGTTTTTGATTTCTTTGGATCCATGAATGATGATCTATGATTGGCAATAAATGAGGGAATATGTGTTGGAGGATTGAACGCGAAGGGAGATTTTCAGAAATGTGAAGGTTTGAGAGCTTTTGAGAGGATGAAAATTGCAAAATGATAAAGTCTTTAACCGTCGATTTGATGAATGAATAAATATTCAAAAAGTGTTTGTATCGAACGGGTGTGAATAAGCTAATGGATACAAGATTAATGGCTGAGGCAAGTCGTCGATTGAGATCGTCTGTGACTGATTTGACTTGAAAAGGTACCTTTCCACGTGGCATGGACAGATTCATCGCCATCTGTTTAGTAATAAATATGTTGTATCGGATACAATAAACTTTGGAATTTGAAATCCCACCTTTCGAACTTTCGAACTGACTAAGAGTCAGTTTATAAAGTAAGAGTTGGAACTCAGTTTAAATCTACATCCGTCCTTCAGAAATATTCTGAGTGTCAAAACCAAAACTTGGTTTTCTTCAGCAAGTCAGCGGAAACTTAGTAAGTTTTGGACTTCTATTGGATGCTTCTGGTAGCATTTGTTCTGCTCTTGGGTATGTGAAGAGCTTCATACTATGTTGTGTAGACACCACTTGAAGGAGTATTCTTCAATGATTGGCTAAGTATGAAGTCTTCATCCTGAATGACGCACCAAGTCTATAAAACTGAGAGTTTGAACTATGTTTTAATCAGCAACTGATTTTTCTTTAAGTTCATGAGCAAAACTGAGAGCTCGGACTCAGTTTTATTCAACATTCACTCCTCTTCAATAAGGATCTCGTCGATCTCCAATAGACCAAGTTTTGTGCAAAGCTCCTTGAGTGTGGTCTCTGGGAGTGGTTTGGTGAAGATGTCCGCTAGTTGATCTTCAGTTTTGTAAGGAGATTTCTTTCTCCGGTCATGTGGGCTGAACATCCACTGTCTAAAATCCATGCTCTCTTCTACTTTTTGAGCTGTCTTTGGTGACCTTGCACCTGCAAAACAGATAAGGTTAGACTAAAGGTATCTGTTGGGAATTATCCCTAAAATCTCCCTTAGGACTTGTTTGTAAAAGGTTTTGTTGGATCAGACCTTATTTAGTTGGTCGATCATTTGCCGAAATCTAGAGAGTTTAGCACACTTTGTAATGTCCTGTATAGGTGGTACATTGAGTTGTAATAGACTAGTGTGCTGAGAAGTATCCCTAGCAGACACAAAGCAAATGATATCAGCATTCGACTTACAAACTGCTACGGAACAAAGGATCACTAGCAATTAGCTGAACGTTCGCTAGACAGAATGCTAAGGAATTAGCATTCGGACTCTTCAGCAATGGATAAAGAATCGCAAACAACGGAAATCAAAGGATCTCAAGGAATATACCATTAGCAGTCTCTAGCTTAGCAAAGCAAAAAGAATCAAATTTGAAGCTGGACTGCGACTATAACAAAAAGCTCACACAAAGGACGAAAACTTCCCAAAATAGTTAAGGA
>JAPKLW010000645.1:30722-82692 GCA_026898455.1 Plectranthus barbatus | reverse complement strand
AAAGGACGAAAACTTCCCAAAATAGTTAAGGAAGTACAAGTCAAAGATAAAAGCGACTGTCATAAAATAAACACTCTCGGATCAGGGAGCCGTTGAGTCTAACGGATATGGAGATTCAAAGTTTGAATCTCCATCTATAAAAGACAGTTCTGAAAGCCGAGAAAAGAGCTGCTTCAATCACTACCTCTATTCGCAAACTACACAAGTGTGAGATTCCCTTGAAAAAGTGAACAAGTGAAAAGTAGTCAGTGGAGAGCTCGTGATAAAAAGCACATTCAAAGCCCTCAACAACCCAGAGTGTCTTCTCATTGAATATCTGACACTCAACCTTGAAGATTCTTGAACTTCCATTAGGAATCTTCAATCATTGGGATAATCTCTTTACGAGGAGTATCCAACAGTCATTCCTGAAAAGGGTTGACTCTGACGGGTCTTACCGCATATTTACTGAAGTTAGAGGCTAACTATAATAGTCTCATTAGTGAAGGACAAGTTTTACGAAGGTGCGCCCTTGACTTGGCCGGAGCTGTGTTTTGAAAAGTGCAAAGTATCGGAGGATAGCTGTGCTGTGGCCAGTTCAAAAGTTCACCGCCTACTGCAAGTGTTGGCGAATCCTTGTATTGTTTGTATACTTTTCTAGTGAAATTCTTAGCGTTTCGGCTAAGGAGTGGACATAGATCTATTTGGATCGAACCACTATAAAATCTCGTGTTCATTTACTGTTTTATTATATTACTGTCCTAGATCATTTTGAAACCTAGCAACAGAGTTGCTAGAGTATATCTGAACACAAACTTAAAACATAACTTGAGCTAACTAACTTTTGGAAAACAACGTTAAGTGCAAGAGATATAAAACTATTCTGCTGCTGTTGGTCCCGAAATGTCAGAGTCGTCGTGTTTGAAAGTTCAACACGAAATGCAGCGGAATAGAATAAAGTTACTTGCACTTAATATTGTTATTAGCAATATAATTTCTTAACTCAAGTTGATTTTAATGTTAGTTTGCAGATATACACTAGCAACTCTGTTGCTAGGTTTTAAATCAATCTTTGAACAGCAAACTAATAAAACAGTAAGTAAAGTAGTAGATGAACACAGGATTTATAGTGGTTCGATCAAATAGATCTACGTCCATTCCTTAGCCGAAGCGCTAAGAATTTCACTAGAGAAGTATACAGAGTACAAGGAATCGCCTTTCCAGTTAAGTAGGCAGTGAACTTTCGGCCTGGCTACTTGACAGCTATCCTCCGTGAATCTGAGCTTCTCCGAACACAGCTCCGGGCAAGTCAAGGACGCACCTTCGTAAAACTTGTCCTTTGCTAATGAGGCGTTTAAAGTTTGCCTCGGAACTTGATAGGTCTGCGGCTAGTGCCCGTGTAAGTCACTGTTTTTCAAGAGTGACTGTTGGATTCCTTTCTGAAAGAAATGAATCCCAATGATTGAGATATCCTTGAATGCAATCAGGAATATCTTCAATGGAGTGTCAGTACTTCAATGAACGACACCACAGGTTGTTGAGAGTCTTCAGATAGACTTTAAGATGTCTCTCAACTGACTACTTTTAAGGATCACTTTGTCAAGGGAATCTTTAGCTTGAGCGTTCGTGAGTAAAGTGATAAGAGCACTTGTACATTTGTAAAAGCAGTAGTCTATCCAGTTCTTGAATTCCGCCTTTTATAGTTGGAGATTCAAAACTTTGAATCTCCATACCCGTTAGACACAACGGCTTCTTTCTTCCAAGAATGGATTAAACTGGTAGAACGCCTTTCTGGGTGGAGATGTACTTCCCAGACTATTTGGGGAAAGTCTCGTCCCTTGTGCGTCCTTTTTGTCAGAGTCGCAGCTTGGCTTCAACGTTGCTAAACGAATATTCCTTGAGATCCTTTGACTTGTTTTATATGTGATTCTTCATTGATTGCTGAAACGTGCGAATGCTAATTCCTTAACATTCCTACGTTCTTGTTTGCTGACTTCTCTAGCAGTCTGTGAATTTGACCTTCCGAGTCATCTTATCTCCTCTGCTAGGGAATCTTCATAGCACACTAGTCTATTACAACTCGATATTTAGCTTATACAGGACTTTTACAAGTTGCGTTAGACTTTCTAGATTTCAGCAAATGATCGACCAACTAGATAAGGTTTGATCCAACAAAACCTTTTACAAATAAGTCCTATGGAAGATTTTAGGGATAATTCCCAACAGCTGCATTTCGTGTTAAGTTATCTACACGACGACTCTGATATTTCGGGATCAACAGTATCGGTGTTTCTGCAGGTCCTGCGGGGTTAGTATTATGGATCCATCCTTTGGGAATCCATACTTGCTTCACCTTAAACCTAGGTGACACAACTTCCTCTCCCTTTCTCTTCCTCTTTAGATAATTAATGTTATTTCTATACATGTTTGAAGGAATGGATTGGGTGTGTGAAACCTTGCCAGAAACTGAGTTTCTTGAACCGAGTTTTTAGGAACTGACTTCCTAGAAACTGACTTTCTTGAAACTAAGTTTCGATTGTGTTCTCGGAAACCTAGTCCGGAGTGTACAGTCTTCCTAGTCCTAAAAGTAGAAACACGATTGGACTCAGACCTCGTATAGTTGTCCTTCCTATACGGATAAGTTCTCTTCTCATACGAATTATAAGTATGGAACCTAGGATTTCTAGAATCCGAAAATAAAACTGACTTTCCATAAAGTTTAGTTTTAGCTATGGAAGTGGGTTTCCTTGCATTAGGAACATTCTGCTTCACCCATTTCTTAGGCATAACTGGCTTCCTCTCAGGATTATTCGACTTAACGGTCAAATCCTTTTTAGGCTTGGCTACTGGAGTCAATTTTGAAACTGACTTTCCCCTTCAATCCTGATTGGCCACAAAGGAGTCTTTGTCCATACTGACTACTCCTTTACCTAACCACTTAACTTCTAAACTAGAATCCTTCTTAAAGTGATGGTTAGAAATATTTCTAGGTTTAGAAGTTGATGCATGATTGCTCAAATTATTTTCTGAAAAGCCTAGACCTGACTTGTCAAATGAATCTCTTTTTAAACTTAGAGCTTCTGAAACTTTTCTAGTATTATAATAAAGTGAACATATAAGCTTTTGATCACTAGCAATTTTCAGTTTTTGAGATTCGCATTCTTTATAAAGAGATTTAAAAGATTCAAGTAAGGTAGAATGCTCTTCTCTAAGTTTGGCTAGCTCATCACTCACTGACTTCGATCCTTGGATCTCCTCAGTCAGTTTTGAAACCTTAAGTTTCAGTGAAGCATATTCACCAGCCAAAATATTTTTTAATTCATAAAATTTTGAAAATTCCCTATTTAAAGCTTCGAGGGTAACATTCTTTGAATTTGAGCAATAAGATTCAAAGTCCTCTTCAATGCATGCTATATAATATAAGGTATTGTACGGAATATCATTATTATGATATATCGTGCAATTTTGATATATTGCGGTATATGTAAGATTTTTGTACGGTATAATATACCGTTATTTTTGTATTATAATAATATTTAATTTGTATTATATTATACACGAATGATATAAATTTTCTCATATTATGAAATACAATATATGGAACGGTAAAATGTTTTTGATGTACCATTCACCCATTCCTAACTCTATTTATATATGAATATGAAAATGAAAATAATATGCAACTAAGAGAGTGAGACAGTGAAGCGATGGAGATTACATGGCTCTCCCCGACCAACCATTAATTATCATATGCAACCGTATAGAGCATGAAATATAAAGTAATCAAATTATTGATTAAATACATTTTATAAGTACTAATTTTAGGGACACAAGCAAACCTAGAATTAGAAATTATTTTTCCATCAATGTTCATAATCCATACATTTTGTCAACTATACGTATCTCGACATTGAATTGACTTGGGAAACTCACTTTTTCCCATGCCAAAAATAGTTTTTCTAGGATGAGAGCCCAATAATATGGTGCACCTCCTATTTTTTCTAAACCATACGTTTTGGCTTAATTTTTAGGATAATTTCAAAGTTAAGTGTGTTTAATTTGATAAGATTATGATGGGTGATCCTTTTGAAAGTTTTTTAATGTATGTGTGAGCAAGGATAAAGTACGATGAGAAAGACTTGTGTCGTTTGTGAAGCCAGTCGTGCTGGAAATTTTACCACGAAAATAAATTCATAGAAATCTAGTAACTACCCAAGAATATTTATGGATGTTAAAATGATTACCATGTTTGATTTTATCTAATATAGCATGCGTCTAATAATTTAAATTGCATAAACAGACGTACGGAATGGAAATCACTGCTCAATTCACACATAAATATCCGATTCTTTATCCTCGCAGACCATATATAATCCTAAGAAATAAGACTAAAACTTAAAAAAAAAAAAAAATAAATAGAAATAAAAAATTACAAGAAGAGAGAAAATGAAAATCCTCCATATTTGATCTTCTGATTTGTATCACTTGCTCAAATTTGATATCTGGTGAGGAACTTCAACCAGATTACACATAGATCGAGAAAAAACGACCTCTCCCTCTCTTTGTGTATAAGTGTTTTGCCACTTACCTTGTGATCTGATATTGAGAGGAGAAGAGTATTTCTATGAGGGATTAAATCCCTAATGAGTCATGAGCAGTTTGTGGGTCAAACCAGGGACTAGATGCAAATAATAAAAGAACCTTCTATTAATTATCAAATTCAACATAGAACATAATTAATTAATATTAATTCATACCAATCGAGAATTAGTATTATCCTATTATTTATTATCTCATTATGAGAAATAATTTGCATCGACTTGATTTATCTTCATATTTGATGCTACATGCATTTGTTAATTAATTTAAGTCTATGATAAGCTTTAATTAATTAATATCTTTTAATCATGAGCAGTACCACTCAACCTTATGATTATGCTTGAACTTAATCAATCTACAAGATTTTAGTATAATAATCCTTTTGAGCTCCTCAGAGAATATTATCATCCTATACTGGATATGATTACCAAATGTAACTCCCAAACAGTCATACACAAATGACAATCACCCAAGTTGCATACATACGAATACGTGTAAGACTCTCCACCAAAGCAAGTAAAAGTGACATACAAATATGTATATACTTTACCAAGTCAAGAGACTTGATTCTTCTTATACCAAACAAAAGAACTCATCTTTATGTGATCTTGTCGATACGTGACGATGTACGATATATCTAGTAGCCAAGATAGATTACTTATAATTGACTATGACGCAGCTTATGCCGACAGTTTATCCTGAAGTTGTCTCAGCTGTTATATTACATTTATATCCCACTAGGCCAAATTATCCAAATATTTATTTTGTGATCTTTAATCGACATGGTCTCCCCATGAGCAAGATAAGGATACCATTGTGTTGCATTTGTATGTTTGCTAGTCATATAGGAGAAACACAAATTGTATACAACAAATAAATGCTTTTGGTATGCAAAATCCAGCAAGCTGTCGGTCTGAATGTTGAACCAAGTCATTGGTGAGTAACGTGATTGATTTCAAGTGAGCTCGTTCGGGCCCTAAGGGATTGGGCATTACAAATAACTCTCTAAAGCACCAATAGTTATTCATATCAAGGTTGTGTGTGAGAGAGAGAGAGTTTAGGTATTAAAATACAATCTTTACTAAATAGAAATGAATTTGAACCTTTGAATTTTGTCAATGGTTAAGATAAAAATTATTTATTAAAAAATAAACATAATAAGTATGATAATTCATCACAATGTATTCTAATCATAACTTATAAAACAATTAAGTATAAGATTTTGAAAAAATAAATTAATTTAGATTATTAATTTTTTGATACAATCCACCCTATATGTATGCATGTACATAATAATAAAATAAAAGAAATAAAATTCCATGTTTTTTCAATGATCAGATCATGCACCAACTTTGTAAAAGTGTCGTATGATCAACTCATCATGTCCAAGAACTAATATAGTAGCAATGAATACAAAAATTGAATTTATGAATCACTTCCTTAATCACAACACAAAAGGCAACTACACTATTAATTTTTCAATATAAATATCTCATCCTATAAAATCCAAAATCAATTACTCATCATCATCCTCATATTTATCCTAACTTTCTAAATTGTGATGACCAACTTCCGTCCAAATGAAATTCATACCAAAAAAAAAAGTTAAAAATAAATAAATTAAAAGTTAAAAAGTTCATTCGCTCGGGTATAATGATTAAAGTACCTTGCCTGTAATTAAGAGGTCACAGATTCGAACTTCCACGGGACATTTGGGGTATAAATGGGTGTACGTTTAAGATTAATATAAATTTATTATAAATAAATAAAAAATAGCTACAACCTGTTCTTTCACCTCATACCCCACAATTTCTAATTTATCTTCCTTTCCTCCATAATTAATCAAACGACCCCCCCCCCCCTCCCAAACTGCCTATAAATAGCTAATTATACCTCATGCCCTTCTATTCATGACCCATCTCCCACAACTTCATCGAATCATCAAACAATCTCCCATTCCTCAAAATCTCAACAACACACCAAAAAAAAAAAAAAAAAAGATATCAGAAAAATTTAGCAATGGTAGTTCTTTCCAAACCAGCAATCGGACAGTTCTCGAAGCACAAAAACTCCGCGACATTGCTCGCAGGCATCCCACTCATAGACATGTCGAAACCCGACCAGAAATCCCACCTTGTCCGGGCCTGCGAGGAGTTCGGATTCTTCAAAGTTGTCAACCATGGCGTCCCGTTTGAGCTCATCAAAGAGCTAGAATCCGAAGCCGTCCGATTCTTCTCTCTCCCTCTCTCCGTCAAGCAGAAAGCCGGTCCGCCCGACCCTTTCGGCTACGGAGACAAGAAGATTGGCCCCAATGGCGACGTCGGATGGCTCGAATACCTTCTCCTAACCACCAAAACCCAATCCGATTACTGCAAGTTCGCCTCCATCTTCGGCGAGGCTGAGGAGAAATTCCGGTGAGTTTCTGTCAGCAGATTTTCTCGGTCATAAACCCATTTGATTTATTTATTGTGATGTTCTTGAATGCGTGTGCAGTTGCGTTGTGAATAAATACATCGCTGCCGTGAGAAAAATGGCGTGCGATATTCTTGAAATGTTGGCGGATGGATTGAGAATCCAACCGAGAAATGCTTTCAGCAAGCTGCTGATGGATGAGCAGAGCGACTCTGTTTTTCGGGTGAATCACTACCCTCCATGTCCGGAGTGTCAACAATCCGGCGGCCGGAATTTGATCGGATTCGGAGAGCACACCGACCCTCAGATAATCTCTGTGCTGAGATCCAACAACACTTCCGGCCTTCAAATCTCGCTCAAAGATGGCCGTTGGATTTCTGTCCCATCTGATCAAACCTCCTTCTTCATCAATGTTGGTGACTCCTTGCAGGTACAACTAACTTTCTTGTTTTTCCTCTCCAAACTAACCGCACCCGCATCTCAAAAATATCAGTTCAAATTAATATACTGGTGTAATCTAATTTAATGGAGTCGAATCCAACATTGTCTTGCTCATATTCAGCTCGTTTACTATGGAGTTGTGTTGTAAAGTATTTTAATGAACACGTCAAAGTTGACAAACTTATCAAAGCTTTAATTGAATGTGAGCGAAGTTTCTAAATCTAGATTTATATATATTTATAATATTCATTATTTTTCTTTTTAAAAATAATGTTATATTTGTTCTCAAGTTCGATTTTTCTTAAAACTAGCAATGTTAATATGCAAAATATTAGTTTTACAAATTTATTAATTGTAGATTTCAATATAATTCAAATTAAAGAATTTCTTCATGAAATCTCAATTGGAATACTATAAAATATAAGTTTGGATTATTTAATTAATAAATTTTACTTAAAACACATTTTTATCAAATCTAAATATTTTAAACTCATAAAGTAGTTTTATTATTTTAATCTCCAACATTCAAGTGAAACTAGTCTTCCTCTTGGAAACTTCTCTTGCTTTCTTATTTGACCAGTATCATTTTTCTTAAAGACTTTGGTCAACAATTTAATACTCCCTCCGTCCCGGCTGAATTGTCTCGGTGACTTTGGACACAATAACCAAGGAGTATGAGTGTAAAGTAAGTTGAGTGAAATTAATATTTTATTATTGAGTGTGAAAAAGTTGCTTTTTTAAGTAATGAGACAATTGAGGTGGGACGGACGAAAAAGGAAAGTGGGACAATTGAAGTGGGACGGAGAGAGTACTACTTTACATAATTAATATATTTATTTTTGGGTACAGTCATCCCTCCACGAGAGGTGTACCTTGATAGAATTTTCCATAACTCAAAAAAAAAAAAAAAAAAACTACATTAAACTCTTTTGCTAATGATGTGATTGTGAAGTTTTCCTAGGTTTGACTACTTCCATGTTAGTACATGTTATTTTATCACTACTAATGATAAAACTAGTGATTAAACAAAATCTTGGTAGATTCCTCGACAACACGGGTTTTTTCGAAGTCGCAGCTCGTTACACGTGGTTGGAGGAAAACAAATAAAACCCCCACCCAAATAAATAAATAAAATTATTATTTATTTGTTTAGTTAACTATGGTTTGTATGGGCGCAGGTAATGACCAACGGGAGGTTCAAGAGTGTAAGGCACAGGGTGGTGGCCAATAGCTCGAAATCGAGGGTTTCGATGATCTATTTCGGAGGGCCACCACTCTGTGAAAAGATAGCTCCATTGGCATCTCTTGTGCAAGGGGAAGAAGACTCCTTGTACAAGGAGTTTACATGGTTTGAATACAAGAAATCAGCTTACAACACTAGGTTGGCTGATAATAGATTAGGTCTCTTTGAGAAGATTGCTGCCTCATAGAATCTTAGTTCTTGTTTAGGCTCTTGTCCAATTTAGTGTATTTCTAGTTCACAAAAGTTTCAAGGATGATTCGTTCTTGAAGTCTGTATATCATTTTGTGATCGTATAAATGAAATATGAGTTGATGTAGAATATTAATGTGAAGATATCTCGACCTAGCTCACAAACATTAAAGAAATGATTTTTTTGAAAAAATATAAAAATATAGAGCAATCCAACGCAATGTGTCATAATCATTTAAATTTGTATTCGTCTCTATCTCGATTGTAGCAAGTGTACGTACTTTCTTTCTCTTCTTTGACTCCTCCTACATCATGTAAATGTTCTTGTTAATATATAATACAAGAATTGTTACTTCACGTCTCTGTTGAGTAATGGCCTTCACCACTGTTGATTTATACAAGTATTTTAAGGTGGAAATTCCATTATGGATTTTCAACTTGTGCTATAATTGAGTGCAACATATTCATTCTTTCTTTATATTACATTCATTCGTGAATTCAGAGATTTTCTTAAGACGGTTAATTGATCCTGGAAATAACGCAACTAATCTTTGATGCCTAACTTTCTCTTTAATAATTAGATTAGTCTTTTCAAATTTTCCTCTTCTTGATTTATAAATGAAGTACTACCTTATATAAACTCCAAAATCTAATATTAAAAACTCATTGCACATTAAAAAAAAAAAAAAAAAAATTAGAAACCGCACTTTTCTTGTTAATTAATCTTCTTGAGTTTTGTCATTTGCATGCAAATGAATATCTTTTAGCGAGTACATATTTTGACAATAAACATTGTATGCATAGAATCTCCTTAAGACTACTCCTACCAATGACATTGGTAGTAAATGTCATCACTTCTTTTATTAAAAAAATTAAAAAATAAATTTTGGAAGTAAAAATGTCATGACACCGGTGACTCATCCAATCACATGCTGCTACTTAGCAGCATGAGATTGGATACTGTAATTTATATAGATCAATATTCAAATCTTATATATTATGAATAAATAAATAAAAATTATATCAAAATTCATATTTTCTTTTTCTATAAAATGAATCCAACATTTACATATTTTCATTCACAACCAAAACTTTTATTTTCTCTAATTTATATTTTAGTATTGAGTCAAATATTAACTTTTTACGGTGTATGTAATGTTTTTACTATAATTATATATTTATGAACAAATATATAATTAAAGACTCAATAAAACATTATAAATAATATATATATCGAAACATAAATATTAAAATAAAATAAATTTTAGATTGTGTGGATGTCATTGCTGTTAAGTAAAAATTGAGTTGGGACAAGAGTTGTGTAGGTGGATGAGAAAGAAATTATTATTTTATTCTTAGATTGAGTTGTAGGATGTCTTTGGTAAAAATTGTCTAAGGATAGAGTTGTCTGAATTGGCTGACTTTTTCTAATTTGTGTCGGTTTTTACATTTCTAACTTCAAAATGTAGCCTGATTCTATTAAAGAATCATATATTAATGTTTGACAAATTAAAGAAATTGAAGGGATTTTACTTGCAAACTAAATTGTATAATTCAAAATAATTTTTGAATCGATCTATGAATGCTAAATAACTGCTATGTATATTAATTATCTGTTGGTCCCAAATTATAGGATTAAATACACAGAAAAAATATCTTAATCGTTCATAGCTCATAACTGATTGTTTTTGGTCATTTCTGGTAATTGAAACTTGTTAACAACAATCAAATCATTACTTAACCGAATTCAAATAATGTACACCAACAACTTAACAAGTTGTTGGGTTTCAAATAAAAGAAGAAATATCAAAGTAAAGCAAAGCAGGGTAAGGACACAAGGATTTATAGTGGCTCGGAGTCAAATGTCCTACGTTCACTCTTCAACCTCAGAAGTTGGAATACACTAGAACCAGTTACAAGGTAATGTAACATGTTCTTTTAGAGTCGCCGGTAGTTCTTCTATCCACTAGTTGTATGTGGTCTCGCCTAGTCCACCTGGGACTTGCTCTTTTGAACTTGATTTGCAAACACGTCGCGTAATCAAGCTGGAAGGTTGGATTGTTCAGTTCCTCCCATAACGATGATGAATGGTTGGTTGATTGAGACCCGAGCTGTTGCACCCTAAATTGGTGCAACCCTAGCTGGCTGTTTGGCCAAACTGGCTTCCTAGCAGTTGGGACATACTGCTTCACCTGTTTGATAGACTGAGCTAGCTTCCCCGCTACTTGCTGCTTGGCCAGCTTGGGATTTTTGGCTAACCATTATTTTGCTTGACTAGAAGGAACTGATACTTTCTTAGCAACACATTTGCCTTTCAGCTCGGACTGATCATTTGACTTGGCTTTAAAATAAGAATTTTCATCCTCTTGCATTGTCAGCTTTAGATGTGGTGCGGAGTGTTGCTCTCTGAGTTTTTCCAGTTCCTCACTGACTAACCTAGATTTTTCAATCTGCTCGGTTAAAATCAAAACTTGTGTTTTCAGTGAAGAAATTTTACCAGCTAAAATATTTTTAATGAATATTAAGGGAAATGTCCTATGAATCAGAGCAATATGATTTAGGGTCCTCTATGATGCATGCAAAAATAGATGAAATAGGTAGAGAGTCAACTACCTCATCATTAACTACTGCTAGAGCCGGCTGGTTGTTGTCTTCGCCTGTTTCTCATCGCCAATTACCACCATGAATGCCAACAACACCTCTTCCTCCGAATCATCATCAGATGTAAGCGATCCATTATCTGGACAATATGGCTTTGGCGGCAGCCTTTGATGCCCTAATCTCAAATAACCATTTAAGTCTTTCTATCTCATCTTAATCCACACGTGGATAATCAAATTTCAGGTGGTTAGGAAAGTTGCACTCAAAACAAGTGCACTGTCAACATTTAACATATCCCCTTTCAGCTGACGTCCTTACTGAGAGATATCATCTTTTGCATTTCCCTTCTCTAACATTTTGAGAGCTTGCGCATTTGTTCATCAAGCTCGGCGATCGAGCTCTCTCCTTCCATCATGAAGGATGTGGATGTAGCAGGGGCTTTTGAGATTGGTTGCAATGCCGGTCTCTCAGACTGGAGGAGATTCTTTGTCAATGTTGGAAATCCTTTTTGACATGAAAAGCGGCATTTTCGCCATGCTTTCTTAGTAAACTAGTGGCTACCCTGACGGCATAGTTCTTGTTCACCATTTTGATGTCCCACTCATGAGCCTGAAGCTGAGAAAATAACTCCTATGTTGAAAAATTTAATAGATCATTCTCCTTTAAAGTGGCTGTTTTGACGAACCAGTCATCCTTTGCCAATTTGAACAGGTTCTTGGCATTAAGATCTGCATGTCCAAAGCCTTCAACTTGCTGATGATCGAGTTGAACCTGGCCTATATATCCTTGATGCTCTCTTCGGGAAGTATTATGAAGGATTCATATATACCCATGCAGACGTCATGCTTATTCTGCATCATCTATTTTGTCTTCTGGCTTAGGTTGCTCAAGTAGTCCCAGACCTCTTTGGCCTTGCCAATTTCATGACAACATCAAGTAGTATCTATGGGAGAGTTGATAGAATTAGCTCGGGAGCACTATAGTCTAGCTGGACTCTCTTTTTGTCTTCAAGAGTTCATTCATAAGGCTTTGGCACCATCTCTGGACCTATGTCACCTCCGAATTGGAGGTTGACCTTCATAATCTTTGTTGGTTTAGTCTCCGGCACGTCAACCATCGTGGGATGGATATTCTTTAACTAGATGCTTGAGTGTTTTTTCCATACGCGAACTTCTCTACCGAGTAGGGTGAAAGCTTCGAGATGTTCATCTTTGATGATTAACCTGCTAACTAAACAAGGAATAATGTGCAAAGGTATGCATCTGGTTCGAAGCGACTCAAAACAGGTAATCTGTAAAACCAACTACTCTGATTCCAGTTATAAGGCTCAAATCAGAGATATTATATACACAAGGGAATGTTTTACAAGCTTGCACACTCCAAAACTAAGATTTTTTTTAATTAAATTACAATATATATATATATATATATATATATATATATGTCACTTGTTAAAATGTAATTTTGTAAATATTAGGGTCTAAACGCAATTTTGTAAGTGTGGGAAATTAAAATGCAAACTTGTATATGTTGGACATTAAATTGTAAAAATAAGAAAAAAATTAGGAATTAAATTACATGTTTGGAAAGTTAGAAATTAAATTTCCAAATTGTACAAATGTTATAACGATATTGTTTCCCTTGACAATAATGAAATCCAACTTATTTTAAAAAAAAGATATATATAAAACAATTAAGTAGTGTAGCTACTTATACGTATTGATTTTTCAAGTATCAATTTATTTGATGATAAATAGGTAAAGGGTATTTCATGTATACATTTAATTTTTTTATAATTATTAGTGAAAAAAATTCGAGATTCTATATATTTGTTGCATGAATGTTATAATTGTTGTAATTTTTGTTTCGAATTATAATTATTTTTACAGGTTTATTAAAAAAAAAAAAAACAATAGACGACGCAGTATCCCGCGTTGTTTATATAGACTACACGGAATACTGCGTCGTTTATTCAAAACATCTGCCTCAAATTTCCTTTCTTTATTATAGTTATAAGTTCATCAATACACGCCAACATATGAATTCAAGCTCTATCCAGAGAGCAATCCTGCTTAGAAAACATGAGTTTGTCGTTGCCAACATCGTAAACGAGCCTAACATTCTGCTGCTGATAAGCGCCGAGCAACGTCAGGTTCCTGGAGCTGAACAACGCCAGGCAGAAGCGATCACCCACCACACGAAACAGATTTTCTGGGCCGATATCAAAATTTGCGCCTTGGAAATGCAAAGTCATGCTTGGATAGTCTCTAAACCCCGGCTTCAGACGATAGCACAGGTCACCTTCACTGCTTGAATTGCTTCGAACCCTCGTAAGATTGAACTGACTGAGATGCTGCGTAACTGCATTCAGAACTGGAGTGTAAGCCCCCATCTCCAGCGTGCTAGCAGCGCTGCCTACATCCAATATGCAGCCCTGTGAAAATTTGCCTCTCGGCAGGGCCAGGACGCGCCCCGCGACACTTATTTTGAGCAGCTTTACTTTGTAATCACTCCCACTGCTGATGAAGCTTGTCTTCTGGAATTTGCCTCTGAGACTTATATCGTTTCCAAATCTAAGATATGTGGATTTGATCGCGGAGTTGAGTGCCGGCAAGCAGTAGGAGAATCGTTTGACAGATTTAGGTCCGATCTGGCCGACCAAGGACACTGGTGACCTGTTCATGCCCAGGATCCCAGTCACCAGAGTGTTGCTGGTAAACTGGCCTTGATAGTTGTTCATGCAGCCGAAGACGGCGCCGCTGATGCTTTCACGCCCATTTTTGTTGGATGGGAAAGTGAAGGTCTCGACGGCCATAATGCCGGATGATGACTGCCCGCTCTCGTACGTGACGTTGAAGATGAAATCGCCGTTGCTGGAGCGTTTGAAGAATCTGGCAAGAGGGTTATTTGGAGGGAGTTTCTTGTACGAGCTCGACTGCTTTGGATCGAATAAGGGATAGTCCTGCTTGAAGCAACGAATGCATGGGCTGCACTGCGTCCACATCAGTGAGCTGCCGGTGTCGAAGATGAAGGTCTTTTTCCGGCTGGGTGTGCCGATGGTTGCATCAATGGTAAACAAGTAACTCGACCTCGTTATAGGTGGACGGATAGTGTTGGGGAAACGATCTGCATATTGAGAGAATATGTCGTCAAGATCTGTTCGAACGAGCTTTAACGAGAAACCCTTCGATTGGGAGTGGCAATGATGGAGGAGAAGGAGCAGAAAGAGAAATAGCAGAAGTAGATGGTGTGGATTTTCAGCCATTTTGAGTCTCTAATCTTAGAATTTAGCTTTCTCAATACAAATATTTATCCATGTATAAAGTTTTATCATCAGATATTAGTAGTTTTCGTATATGCATTCTCAGCAAATGTTCAATGATTAGCCTTTATTAAATTTTGCCAGTGGTAGAAGAGAAGGCAGTCTTGTTTGAATATATGGAAATATATAATTTAAATTAATTAAATGCATCAGTAAAATTAAGTAAATCTATAATTTAAATTTAATAATATATTGCTATATTTGAAATAGAATAAAAACCTTAAATTATCTATTTCACTATAGTGAAACCTTAAATTAGGGGTGGCAATTTTTGATCTGATTCGATAATCCGACACGAATCCGCACGATAATAATGGATACGGATTGAGGCTTATCGGATATGGATCCTTATCGGATCGACACGATAAGGACACGAAAATTTTGGATCAGATTCGGATTGGATACGGATCGGATACGGATATCCGTTAATAAATTAATAAAAATTAATTATTTTTTAAATATAATAATTAATTAATTAATTTTGATATATTAGTTTAGATTTAGAGTTCTTTCAAAAATTCAAATCTCTTAGTTCTTCATTGTCCATGCCCCGTTTTCTTAATTCACCACCAAAAAATATATTTATTTATCTATTCATTATATTTTGTAATATTTATTTTCTTCTAGAATCAAATTTTAATAACTTTCTTTTCTTTTCTTTTTTCTCAACTTCAAGTTTTCAATTAATTTGTATCAACCGATTAACTAGTTGGTGAGATCCTAAATTTAAATGTTGATGAAAGTATTGTAGAATCATCTGAATACTCATTCATTGTTTCAACTCTTGCAATTTTAACATAATAGATGCAAGATATTTATTACTCTCTCTATCCCGGTCGAATTGTCCCAATTTGACCGGGTACAATAACCAAGGTGTTGGAGTAGTCTCAATATAACTCGAGGAAGTAGTTCGAGTGGGTCGAGAAGACTAGTCCGGTAAAGTGGGTCGAGCCGTGTAGGTCGAGGAACTCGCGGAGCAGTTTGAGTTGGATAGATATGGAAAATATATTGTGTATATCTTGTTTCCTTGTTGGACAAGATTTATCCTAATCAGTATTAGATTTGGATGGGAATAAATCTATTTTAGATAGATTTAGGTTTAGATATATCTTACCATATCTAGGTTTTATATTCCTTATATATTTAGGAATATCTCCCTATAAATACCCCTGCTCCCCACCAATTGTAATTGTCACATACTTTGTATTTTCTTCACCATAATAATATCATCACCGAGGAGGCTTGAAGAGTTGACGTAGAGCATAGCTCGAACCACTATAATTCTTTGTGTTCTTGTATTTTATGTTAGTTATTTGTGTCGCAATCGCTTCAATTCACAACAAATTGGTGCAGTGAACGTGGATAGAGAAGGATTGCGATGGGTTCAACCAAGTTCGAGGTTGAGCGCTTCACGGGATCGAATGATTTCGGTTTGTGGAAGTTGAAAATGCAAGCGTTGTTTGTACAGCAAGGCTTGGACGGTGCCTTGAAGGGAGAGGCTGGGTTACCTGACACGATGACGGAGCAACAGAAGAAAGATACACTGGCGAAGGCGCATAGTGCACTGATTTTGAGTCTCGAAGATACGGTGTTGAGGAAGGTGTCGAAGGAGAAAACGACAGCGGAAGTATGGACCAAACTGGAATCCTTATATATGAAGAAGTCCCTGGCGAATCGGCTCTATCGTAAACAATTGTTGTATTCGTTTAAGATACAAGAGGGAAGACCGATCAACGAGCAGCTCGACGAGTTCAATAAGTTGATCCTCGATCTGGCAAATATCGATGTGGCGATAGGAGATGGGGATAAGGCATTGATGTTGTTGAGTGCGTTGCAAAAGAGTTATTCGAACTTCAAGGAAGCATTAATGTATGGAAGAGAGTCATTGACCATGGATGAGGCTCAGTCAGCTCTAAGTTCGAAGGAGTTAAATGAGAAGAACGAGGAGCGAGAGAACTCTCATGGAGAAGGCTTGGTGGCTAGGGCGGCTCGAGGAAGACCGAAGATGAGGAACTCCAACAGGGGAAGTTCGAGGTCAAGGTCGAGGCCAAAGCCAGGATCATAGCCAAAGGTCAAGTGCTTTCTCTGCCAAAAGAAGGGACATATCAAAAGAGATTATCCGGAGAGGCAGACAAAGCAGGAGCAGAAGCAGCAAGCGGATGTAGCTGTTGCTGAGCAGGAATATGACTCTTGAGAGGCATTAGTGATTTCGAATGAGCGCTCGGAGAGGGAATGTATATTGGATTCAGGTTGTACATTCCACATGACACCTATTAAGTCATGGCTCGAAGGGTTCGAGGAGTAGGAGAACTCGAGTGTTCTTCTGGGTAATAAACCATGCAAGGTGGTTGGAATGGGTTCGGTGAGGATTAAAATGCACAATAATACAGAAAGGGTACTTCGAGGTGTAAGGTACGTTCCGGAGCTTAAGAGAAACTTGATCTCTTTCAGGATTCTCGATGAACTGGGTTACACGATCAAGATGGAAGCTGGGACTTTGAAGGTGTGCAAAGGATCCCTGGTCTGGATGAAAGGAGCTCGAAGGAATGGAATATACACTCTGATGGGGAGCACGGTGATTGGGGAGGCTTCGATAGTGACGGTTGACAAGTCAGTACTGTGGCACAGGCGACTCGGTCACGTTAGTGAGAGGGGGCTGCAGGAGTTATCGAAGCAAGATCTGTTGCTCGGGGATAACATCAAAGAGCTGGATTTCTGTGAGAATTGCATCTATGGAAAGTCTCACCGGGTAAAGTTCGGAGTAGGTCGACAGAGAGCTCGAGGAACTCTGGACTACATCCACTCAGATCTATGGGGACCTTCAAGGGTCAGTTCGAATGGAGGAGCGAAGTACTTCATGAGCCTCATTGATGATCACTCAAGGAAGGTGTGGGTCTACATCTTGAAGAATAAGAGTGATGCTTTAGAGACCTTCAAGAACTGGAAAGTGCTGATCGAAAATTAGACTGGAAGGAAGGTGAAGAGGCTGCGAACTGACAATGGCCTTGAGTATTGCTCGAAGGAGTTTGAGAGGTACTGTTCGAAGCACGGTATTGCGAGGCACAAAAAAGTGGCTGGAACACCTCAGCAAAACGGATTGGCGGAGATGTACAATCGGACATTGCTGGAAAGAACGAGGTGCATGCTGTTCGGTGCGAAGTTACCCAAGTCGTTCTGGGCAGAAGCAGTGACTACTGCAGCTTATTTGATCAACCGGTGCCCCTCGAATGCACTAGGTTTCAAGACACCGGATGAAATATGGTCTGGTCATCCTCCGGATTTTAGCAACCTTAGAGCTTTTGGTTGCGTGGCTTATGCGAACATTAAAGGAGATAAGCTTGGGAGAAGGGCATTAAAATGCATATTCATTGGGTACCCCGAAGGTGTGAAAGGGTACAAGTTATGGTGTCTCGAGCCGGATGTAAGAAAGTGCATCATTAGCAGAGATGTGACGTTCAAGGAGGAGCTGGTAGGAGAACTGGATAAAGGGGCCGGGGAACGGGAAAATATCCTTGAGAAACAAGGTGGTGCTTCGGAGGAACAGTCAGACAAGGTCGAAGGAGATAGATCAGGTGCTGAGATTGAGGTGGAGCCGACCAGTGGGTCGAAGAGTGCACCTCAGGTGGATGGCGAGATGGAGGTGATTCGAGGGTCAGGTGCGCTTCAAGATTATAATCTCACGAGAGATAGGGAACGAAGGCAGATAAGACCTCCCACTCAATTCGGATATGCTGATGTGGTAGCATATGCCTTTGATATGGCGGAAGAGGTAGAGCTGGATGATACTGAGCCAAACAGTTATACCGAGGCCATAACTTGTAAGGAGAGGCTCAAATGGCTCGATGCCATGAAGGAGGAGATGGACTCCTTGAAGAAGAATAACACCTGGGAGTTGGTGGATAAGTCGGGGGAGAAGCAATCGATAGTTAGCTGTACGTGGATCTTCAAGAAGAAACAAGACGTTTCCAAGTACTAAGTTTGAGTACTGTCTGGAACTGATCAAACTGTTGAAGTCGAACGGAAGAGGAGGTGCCAAGCCGAGGTGATATTGAGCCTAAGGTGGAGAATTGTTGGAGTAGTCTCAATATAACTCGAAGAAGTAGTTCGAGTGGGTCGAGGAGACTAGTCCGGTAAAGTAAAGTCGAGCCGTGTAGGTCGAGGAACTCGCGGAGTAGTTCGAGTTGGATAGATATGGAAAATATATTGTTTATATCTTGTTTCCATGTTGGACAAGATTTATCCTAATCAGTATTAGATTTGGATTGGAATAAACCTATTTTAGATAGATTTAGGTTTAGATATATCTTACCATATCTAGGTTTTATATTCCTTATATATTTAGGAATATCTCCCTATAAATACCCCTGCTCCCCACCAATTGTAATTGTCACATACTTTGTATTTTCTTCACCATAATAATATCATCACTGAGGAGGCTTGAAGAGTGGACGTAGAGCATAGCTCGAACCACTATAATTCTTTGTGTTCTTGTATTTTCTGTTAGTTATTTCTGTCGCAATTGCTTCAATTCACAACACAAGGACTGTGAGTGTTGAGTGGAGTTAATATTTTATTGTTGAGTGTGAAAAAATTACTATTTTTAGAAATGAGACTAATGAAGTGGGAAAAACAAAAAAGGAAAGTAGGACGATTCGGGCGGGACGGAGGGAGTATAATTTATTTTATTTATTATAAATTTTAAAGTTTTAATTAATATTTCTCTCCGTCAAAATTGTAAGTGGAATATTGACAACTAAGGTGAATGATTGATCAGTATTTAGAAATGAGCAAGCTTGACCACTAGTATTTAAATTTAAGATTTATCTATGTATCTTGGCATATTTGATTGAGGATTTTAGTTTTAAATGAAGTTGCAGTTTTATTTATTTATCCAACACAAGATTTGAACAATCAAATATAAATGTATTGTATTATCTTATCAAATTTTTATTTGATTATAATTGTGTTTAATGAAATGGATTCTTATTGAATTAATTCAATTTGGATTCTTATCGGATCTTTAGCGGATCGGATCCATAACGGATCATTCGGATTGGATACTTATCGGATCCTTAACGGATACAGATTGGATTCGTGCGGATACGGATTTTAGCTTAACGGATCGGATACGGATACGGATTTTGATTTTTCTTAACGGATCGGATACAGATTTGAGCTTAACGGATCGGATCGCTAACGGGTTGACACGATAAGGATCCGATCCGCACGAATTGCAACCCCTACCTTAAATAGTCAATATTATCTGTACATCTAAGAATTTAAATTCACACATCGAGATGTCCTTGAGAAGCTCGAACCCATGATTTTTTGGTCACAGGAAACATGTTTCCCCACAACTTTGCAAGCGAGGGGACGCTATTTAAGGCTTTTAGATGGTCAAAGTGGCTATTTAAATATATTCTCACTTTGAAATAAACTATTTAAATTAGGTGATGGTAATTCGTGTAGTTGTGTTGATCCGGTCCGTTAAGGTCTAATCCCTTCTGATTTGTTGAGAAAACTTTAAGTAAGTATCTGTATTCGTATTCATTAGGCTCAAATCAATGTCCGCACATATCTGATCCTTATTCAATAGGGATCAAATATGAATACAATCCAAATGATCTGAGATATCGAATCCGATTGATACTATAAGAATCCATTTCAATAAGCACAATAATTTTCCAATGAAAAATTGATAAAGATAATACAAAATATTCATATATGATTGTTCAAATCTTGTGTTGGATAAACAAATAAAATAATTGTTGGTCATGATATCAGAGTTTATCGAATATATGCAGCGGAAGATTAAAGAACGAGCTCTTGCAATTGACAAACTGGTGGTGATCAACTAGTTTGGTTCTTTGAAAAGCTTGTTGTCTGCAAGTTTGATTATTACCATGTCGGTTATACTACAACACGAGATGGTGTTGAGTTTTAAATTCTTGCATAATAAAATAAACCAATAAAAGATGCCAAAATTTATAGAGGTTCGGACAACTGTCCTACATCGTCTCTTCAGACAGTAGCCCAGAATATACTAGCCTTAGGATTACAATTGATACTCACGATCTATCGCTAGCTGGTGAGTGCCCGTGTCCACCAGTCCACTTGCTCAGTCACCCAGGGTCTCGTTCTCCTTTGGCACTCAGATCAGGAGTGAAGGCACACGACGCAGCCTCCTCATCCGGAAGTTGGGAGCTTTTAAGTTCTTCCCGAAACTCTTTGAACTTGTGATAGATGCCCGTAATAGTTACAACCTGGAGATAGCTTCAACTGTTGTGGTCTTTCTTAGAGAGAAAGAGGACAAACAGAAAAACTCTAGCTAAGAGGCTTAGAGTGTTGTGTCTAGAGATAAGACACGACAAGCTATTTAAAAAAAGCCTCGAATAGGAACAAATAACTAGGTGAGTCGTTGTTCGGAGATGAGGGTTATGACTTAGAGTTATCAACTTTCTCTAGAAGTCTTGTATCATTTTTATATTGTAACTCGTAACGCACAATCGTATTTTATTACCATAACCTTTCATCTGAGAATGCCTTCGTCTATTTATAGCTGAAGGGAGGAAGGATTGGTGAATGTAGTCATTTAGAGATAATTCGAATTTTGAACTATCCGTTGGGTCATTGATTGGATAGTGACAAGTTTCTTTATTTTTTATCTACCGCACCTGCTCCGTCCTTTCTGACACAGGGTGTCGACATGCTATTGTGTGTCAGAACGGTTAGCAGTCTTAGGAATACTAAGCTGGATATTTTGATATGATCCTTGCCGGGAAGGTTTAGATTGCAGGCTAGGAACTCGATTGAAACAACTTGGACGCGACGTAGAAGTAAACTAAAAACTTGATACGATGAGGAGATCCAACACCTTTAAAGTTGACCCTTAAAGAACCGCAGACAAGAACAAAAATGAACCCCTATGACTAAACAAGAAACTCGCCTCAACAATGATGGATATAGTGAAGACACCACAAAAGGATGTGAAAGTCTGGTTGATAAGTCAAATTTGAATTTCAAGGTAGTCCACAGAAATTTGAATTGGAGAAACAACTCACTAAATTATTATTGAACTGAAAACGAAATAAATTAGTCCATAACAAGGCCTACATATAGGCAAACTCAAATCCTAATAAGGAAATCAAATCCTGATTTCATAAGGAAATGAAATCCTAATCTAATAAAATATATCTAAAAGATAGAATTCAAAATTACCTAAATAACTAACTACCAAATCTTATCAAGGCAAATCAAATTTTCTATCATATCTTCAATGAATCTTCTTGTAATCTTGAAATATCTTGATAAATATTGCCAATTAGATCTTCGTCACATTTGAACTTCAGACTTTAAGGAATCTCCTTTTCTTTAAGTCTTGCTCTGTAATTCCTATGGCATGTCTTTGTCTCTACTCGTGAGAAGAAACTTGACTTGATAAACTAATGACTGTCCTGGCTGGTAAAATCACCCAGTTTATCTGAATGGATTGCTTCAAGCTGAAGTTGTCATCAGTTCACCAGTTCGTCGCTTGAGTCTTTGTTTCTTCCTGTCTTCGCAATGACCAAATTGATGATTTTGATCGCAAGAACAGTTTGTCTTGATTAGTTTTTACAACTCGATAAACATCCTAAGTGGATATTACAAGTTTGTATGACTAAGCTAATCTAGAGGCACTTCCTAAGGTGGTTTCTATACATTTCAGACACATCAAAACACAAAATGAATAGTAATTTTTATCCTAAATTCCTAACAATTTCCCCCTTTTTGTCGAGTTTACAAAAAAATTGTAATAAGTGTAATACTCGAGAATGGAACCATTAACTGCACAGCCAACCCTATTGATCTTCTTCCTAAATTAGAGAGAAGTATTTCTCGGTTAAGTTCAAAGGGCGAAATAAAGGTGACAAGATTTTGTCAATAATCATTAACAGTTTTCATAGGTGTTAATGATTATAAATATGGATAGAAAACTAAAATGTTGACGATAGAGTCTTCTACCTCTTCTGAAGATCATCGACATCCTTTGATAGCTTTAGAATGATATTCAACTCATTTTCTCTTATATCCTTTTCAGCTTCTTCTCTCCTCAATCGCTCTTCTTTCTCCTTCTTGTGTGCTTCTTTCACCTTCTTGCGAACCTCTTCTTCTCTTTTGCAAGCTTCTTGTCCTTATTTTATGATCTCAATTAAAGTAGCCACGGTTGAGGAGATCCGAGATGATTCTTCTCTGCCAGCATTGATGGTGGTACGAACGGCTTGTATTTCCATTTCAACAGTTGCACGTTCCTGACCAAGTTCTTTTCTAAATTCACATCTCACATCCTCACGTGCTTATCTGTGCTTTTTGAATTCCTGTCTCATTTCTTACATTTGAAAGTCAAAGAAGCAAAGCATGCTGGTGGCAATATTTTGGGCTTGAGTCGATTGAGAGGAGCTGGAAGATGTCTGTTGTTTGAGAAATTGAAGTGAAAATCCCATAATAATGTTTCCTATGACACCCATGGTGGAGACATTGTTGATGTCTTCATTAGTGTTCATCCCTTCATCTGTATTATGAGATGGTGGTGGAATATTATGCTCTTCTGCTCCTGGAGAACTTTGAGCAGTTCCTAATTCTATCTCAATTTGAGTTACCTCGGATGATGCACTATGTTGTTCCTCCATTTTCATATGCTCCCATTGACGTCAAGACTCCATGATTGTCCTCTAGCGAGATGTAGTGACGAGTACATTATTTCTCGAGCAAAGAATTTCCTTACTTTTCTGGTTCTAGCTCGACAATTTACTAGAGAGCAGTCTTCGTCTTCATCGTCTCATCCAAGAAGATGATTGCTGGGAAGGGCAGAGAGGATAAGGATGGAGATGATGCAGCTGAAACCTGTCTTTGTAGGGAGATATCTGGCTGAGTTGATATTGTAACTTCCTTTCCAACTCTTTCTTTTCATCTTTTGATCTCGAGAAGTCGGGCTCAAGTTTGCTCTACTGAAAGTTGTCGAGACTAATCCTGCTTGATCCAATCATTTGCCCAACTTTCTTCGAATCTCCAAAAGGTTAATCCAAGTCTAGCCTTCATAATGTTGAACTCTTCATGCGTTAGTTCTATGGTGCATATGTCAAACCTCCTCCATTTCCTGAATTCTCTTTTTAGGGTTCCAGAGGCATGAGATTCATTATTTGGAATATTAGGATATAGATTATAGATTTCAGAAGTTGCTTTCTCCTCTACCTTTTTTGGAGATACCCCTGGCCCAAGGTATGAGGTCTATGTTGGCTTGATCTCTCTTTTGTATTGGTCTGCACCATTGAGTGATTCTCTCAACAACATATTAACCAAATGGCAGTCCTACCATCAAAATCTGTAAGTCCGGTGTAGGGCATGGTGCCCTTGAACTTCAACCATCCTTCCTGGTATCCTACGGATGTGGTTGTAATCGCGAAAATCGTATTCAATTGAATAAACACGAAATTTGGTTACAATCCGATTTCAACTTGGATCAAAATACATTTTGTGGATTCTATCTCCATTCTTCCTTTGATTCTTCTCTTCGAACTTGATCTTTAAGTGTTCTTCGAGGTCTTCAACAGAATTTGGCTCCGTCGATCCTCTTCAATTTGATCTTGAAGCTTTATAACGTTAATCCAAAGGGTTTTCACCTTGTTTTTGGATTAAACATCATTCTTGAATGATTTCTTGAAGATCTCCGACCTTGTTCTTTGTGTTCTTGAAGCTTGATCTTCTTGTTCTTCTTGATTTTAGTCTTTGATCCTTTTCTTCAATAATTTGGAGGACTTCTAACGCTTCTTCGGGGACTATGAGCCTTGATTAATCAAACGTAGGATTTGCTTGACTTTGATGAAGAATGCGTTGAAGATGACAAAGAACGCCTTCAAATCTTCAAAGGAATGCTTTGAATCTTGGAGAGAATTCTTCAAGTCTTGAGCTCTTCAATTTGCCTTCTTCACTTCACTTTTCTTATTATTTTTCTTCAATTTATGCCTTGTATTTATAGGCAAAATTGAGACATGTGGCAACATTTGATTGGTTGAACAAGTGGTGATCCCATGCATCTCATTTTGGGTGAGCTTGCCACGTGTTGGCCTTTTATTGGGCAATGATTTTTATATATTAAATATTCCTTTTATTTATTTAAATTTAGGAATTCTTTTTAAATAAATCCCTAAAATATAAATAAATTGGTATTTAATATTTTAAATCCACGTGGCACGTTTTAATTGGCCGTGAATTTTTATGTGTCTACAGTGGTCTCCAAACTTCTTCTAAATCAACATCGAAATTTTCTTCTTTGAATATTTCATCATCATTATTCTCACTATCAAAAGACTGAGTTTCTAACATGAATAAAGGAGATTTACCAGAGAGCATCGATATATCCACGGGTGGTCTGTCAGTATCCATTTTATCGGGATTGGATACTCGATCTTCTTCTAGTCCAGAAGTTCCAACTCCTTCAAATGAGGGTTGCACCTCCATTGATGAAAGAGCTTTAATATACTCAATTCTTTCGGGAGTGGAAGCTCTCTCTATTTCCTTCTCCATCAAGCCTATGCTTTCCTTTTGAAGATTCTCTGTATCATGAGTTTCAACATCCTCCATCATGATCTCTACTTCCTTATTGTGATGAGCAGTAGGTGTTTCATTCAACCGATGAATGAAGGTTTCATTAGTCAAAATGTTTGGCTCATCAAGTGGTCCTTCTGTTGTAACCTTCTCACCCACTTTCCATTAACCTTTGGCTAATAATCATGTTTGGCCTTCTGCTGATTCCTTTTGTGTAATCTCTTTGGCTCTTGACTCAGTGTTCAGAAAAGGCAGTGCAGTAGGTCTGCAACATCAGAAAAGAATGGCCATTAATTGGACATCATTCCCTTTGTCTCTACCGGCTATTTTAAGAGAATCACCTATAAATAGCGGAAGGACCAGAGAGATATGAATATGAATTATTGAACAAGTGTCATTATTTTGCCGAATTAAAAGATCAAAGCATTCAAAGCTCTCAAGCGAACAACAAAGTACTTTGTGTGTCAACACTTGAACACGAGGCTCACTAGCATACTGAATTGTTCGTGATTAACCGTGTGACTATCTGTACACGAGGATTAAGTCTAAACGACTTAGTCTTCATTGTTGGTGTTCTTACTTTTCAAAGTAAGAACACAACAACCTAGTTCTCTAAGGAGGAACAAGTTATTACGGGCAACTACCGATTTTCGTGCATTATGGGAAGAATTCAACCATCCAACTACCGGAGAAGTAGAAGGGAGATTTGTCCTTAATCCATATTCGATGACAACTAGTTCTGAGAAGACTTCGAGGTGTCTACCTGGCTTCGAGGAACTGAAGAAGGAGTGAAGAACAACTACCTGGGCGAGTGATCCAGTTTACTGCGGACGAAGGATTTCGCAGTGATTGGCTATAGATCGTGAGGAGTGTAAACTTCTTTGCTTTGTGATTTACCGGATTAATCTCCAAAGAGTGGACATAGGACTTAAGGATCTGAACCACTATAATATCCTATCTCATTTGCAGCTTTCTTTATTTCTTGCATTATACAGTTTTCAACTGTGTTTTGAAACCTTCAACACTTTTCTAAAGTGTTGAAGTGTATATAACTGTAAACTGAATATTTAAACTATCGGCTAACACAATTTTTTTTATAAATCAGAAACTGGAAAACTTAACCCCCAGTTTTAGAGTGCAAATACTTCATAAATTTTCGATGCACTTAGTTAAACTCTGATCAGGGACCAACAGCAACCAATACGCGGATCTAGGTATCATGAATAGTGTGATTGGATATAAGTATTGAACCAATCCATGTGCGGGGATAGCCCATAGGTCAAAAATCTATGAACCTTTGGGATTGGGGTTAGATTCGATAACGTAACGGTTTGCGCATTCACATTTAATTCACCAGTACTAAGGGGATTCGAAAGTCTAGGGAGGATTGACCATTGTTAGGTGAATTAAATGTTTGTTTGCATCATTGTTTCCTATCTTGTTGGTTCATTGTGGATTTCAAAGCAATATCTTATCTTACATCATTTGTTGAACTAATATGATTTGTTTATTGTTCTAGCTATTGTTGAATTTAGTGAGGTGGTGATTATAGTATAATGATGATGATTGATGGTTTTGTTTCATGTTTGGTTTTTTGTTTCCTAATTATATGGAATAGGTTTAATTCATTGCCTAGTATAATTGCAAAACTCAACGACCAATCAAACTTGGATATAGTTGCAACACATAATTAGCTAGTATTTTGGCAGGCGAACTGAGAAGAAACTAGATTCATATTTTATTCTTGCATAGCACTAGAGATTTTTAGTTGACACTTGTTGATTGAAAATTTAGTGCGAATCAGAGCTCTAGTGTTACACCCCGATTTAAATAAAGGATAATTCATGAGGCATATCAAGAAAAAAATACGTGACAGGTGTGTTTGGAAAATGATAATAGGAACATAAGCAATTAGAAGAACCAAACACATGTTAAATAGCAAAAGACGCCTATCCGAAGAGGGATCGAGGCCCTTCGGATGAAAATATTCAAAGTGTGATTACATCAACAGGAAAGCAAATAGAATAGAGTTTTGCTAGCAGCAGAAAGTTTAAGAGGAAAATGCATATGAAGATACATTCTCCAAATTCTATCTATTACAAAAGGAGAGGTTCCTTGCCAAACAAACTCGTTTGTCGTCGTCACCACCGTTAACCTGCACATTTTAGAAATAATATATAGGGTTGAGTACTTGAAGGTACCCAGTGGACACATGCTCAAAAATATAAGAGTTGATTTAATGTCATGCCATCATATAACGGCCACGCATGGGGTTTTTACTTTTGAAAATTTCTCCCATCGTGCTAAAACAGTTTATTTTTCTGATTGTGCAATCTTTATCATTTCACATGTTATACTATCTGCAAACAAGTGTGATCTGGGAGGTGGCCACCTACACCGATCACGATGCACATTCACGTTAAGGCGCTACCTTAACGAGATGGCATCACAGTGCACTAATCACTGGCATCTTTTTCACTACTAGGACACGATTGTTATAATTAAACATGCACGCTTACTGCGTAACATGTTCTTCCCTAAGTGGAGATCCTCCAACTTAGAGGACATATAGATAAGCATAAAACATTTTAGGCAATGACATAAGCGTTAAAATATAAACATGTTTTTCATCTCACTATTTGAGCTCGAGGCTCGAAATCAAACCGTTATTCGTTTTCATTTTATTGGAAAATAGTGCCCACCTTTAGTAGGTGCGGTGCATTCCTTCAATGCTGCGTTGAATCGGGCTCCGTGATGGAGCTCAAGTAGCAGCTGTGAGAGACGATCCAATCTACATTCCGAGTGGGCCGATGACTAGAGCTCGAGCAAGGACTTTGAGGGCTGGATTGAGTTTATTGATTAAAGACATTTGGGCTGCCAATGTTTCCAAAGAATCGATGTTGTTGGAAGATTAAAACGAATTCCTAGGTGTTCTCTACGAGAATTATTGTTGTTAGAGTCTCATGGAGGTGGTTTGATGGTTCATTTTGGTATTGCTAAGACTTTGGCTGTGTTGCATGAGCATTTCTTTTGGCCTCGCATGAAACGTGATGTTGAGAGGGTCTGTATGCATTACTTGTAAACAGGCTAAGTCTAGGTTTAGTTCCCATGGATTGTATATGATGGAGCCCAAGTAGCAGTTGTGAGAGTTGATCCAGTCTACATTCCGAGTGGGCCGATGACTAGATCTCGAGCAAGGACTTTGAGGGCTGGATTGAGCTTATTGATTAAAGATATTTGGGCTGCCAATGTTGCCAAAGAATCGTTGTTGTTCGTTTAATTCTTCCAACAACAACGATTCTTTGGCAACACTGGCAGCCCAAATATCTTTAATCAATAAGCTCAATCCAGCCCTCAAAGTCCTTGCTCAAGATCTAGTCATCGGCCCACTCGAAATGTAGACTGGATCAACTCTCACAGCTGCTACTTGGGCTCCATCAGTATACACCTTTACCTATCCCTACTGCACCTTGGGTTGATATTTCTATAGATTTTGTGCTAGGTTTGCCACATACTGGGCGTGGTAGTGATTCTATATTTGTGGTTGTTGATAGGTTTTCTAAGATGGCTCATTTTATTCCTTGTCATAAGTTTGATGATGCATCCCATATTGTTGCTTTGTTCTTTAGAGAAGTTGTTAGATTGCATGGTATACCTAGGACAATTGTTTCTGATAGAGATTTAAGTTCTTGAGTTACTTCTCGAAGACTTTGTGGTGTAAGTTAGGAACTAAGTTGTTGTTTTCTACTACTTGTCATCCACAAACTGATGGTCAAACTGAAGTAGTTAATAGGACTTTATCTGCATTGTTGAGAGTTGTGCATAGGAAGAATATTAAGAACTGGGAAGAATGTTTACCTCATGTTGAGTTTGCTTATAATCGTTCAGTTCATTCTGCTACTCAGTTTTCCCCTTTTGAGATTGTGTATGGTTTTAATCCTTTGACTCATTTGGATTTATCTCCTTTACTTGCACAACAGTTTACTAACCTTGATGGGCAAAAACAAGCTGATTTTGTGAAGCCGATTCATGAGAAGGCTAGGCAGAACATAGAGCGCCGTACTGAGCAGTATGTGAAGCAAATAAAGGGCGCAAGAAGATGTTATTTGAACCTGGAGATTGGGTTTGGTTGCATACGAGAAAGGAGAGGTTTCCTTTGCAGTGGAGATCGAAGTTGTTACCTCGTGGAGATGGTCCGTTCCAAGTGTTGGAGAAAGTGAATGATAATGCATACAAGTTGGACTTACCAGGTGAGTATGATGTTAGTGCTACATTTAATGTTGCTGATTTAAGTCCTTTTGATGTAGGAGACAGCTTGGATTTGAGGACAAATCCTCTTGAAGAGAAGGGGAATGATGGAGCTCAAGTAGCAGCTGTGAGAGACGATCCAGTCTACATTGCGAGTGGGCCGATGACTAGAGCTCGAGCAAGGACTTTGAGGGCTAGATTGAGTTTATTGATTAAAGATATTTGGGCTGTCAATGTTTCCAAAGAATCGATGTTGTTGGAAGATTTAAACGAAGCCCCAAAAGTTATTAATTTAATTATGTGTAATGATTGGGCTTAGTTTAATTTATTTAGTTATTTTGGTTCAACATGTTTAGGCCTTGTTTAATTAAATTTTGAATTTATTCCCTTTTATTTTTGAAATTAATTGCCTTATTAGTTTAGGATTTGAGTTGCCTATATATAGGCCTTGTTATTGAACAATTTTCAGTTTTCAGATTTTAATAAAATTGTGAGGTTTTCTCCTTTTTAAATTCTGAAGGCTCAAATACTCGAAATTCTAATCTTTAATTAGGGTTTCAATCTCGACTAATCAATCGGACTGTCATATCCATTGGTGGTGTCTTTGCATATATCCTTCGTTGTTGGGTCAATCCGCTTCTTGGGTCGTAGGAGAATTATTTCTAGACTACGGTACTAGATGATTTTCGAATCCAAAGGTGTTGGATCCTTCCATCTTCAGTTTTTAGTTTGCTTCCGTGTCGTGTTTGAGTTGAATCGTTCGAGTTCCTGGGCTGCGATCTAAACCTTCTGGCGAGGATCGTATCACTCCGGGATTTCCTAAGGAAATTAATAGGCTCCATAAGACAATGAGTATATCATACCGAAGGAGAAATTCTATCATTATTAATATTAATATTAATATTATTATTATTATTTGAGTCGAGTCTTCGGGACTTTTGAGCCTTGATTAAAGAGTGTTTATTGGCTCGAGTACGATTTGTAGAAATAAAATGGGAAGAATAAATCTTGGATCATCAAAGAAATCATTAAGGTATTCTCAAAGCAAACGAAATTATTGAAGTCTTCCCATGAACGTATCATAGGTGATTGTGGTTCGAAACTAATGGTGTAAGCCTAATTAAGGCGGCTAACAAATGGCGATATTTAGCTCAAACAAACAAGGTTTAGTATTGATTTTAAAATAACAGTTGCTTGGATTCAAGTTGATAAGGCATAGAATAGACTTTTTGGGGTGGGTTAAGTCGTTAAAAAGAGTTTTTTGTACTGCTGAAAAAGGGTACAAGGATCAAGCTTGGATAACGGTTCAAAATGACAAAGTTTTCAAGCAAACAGGTCTGAGTCGAGCTCCATATCGGTTGATATGGAATCCATATCGGTCGACATGTTTCAAGTCGACATACTGCATTCAAGTCCACTATATTGAAGTGGTTCTACACGGGTGCTCGGTGCATGTTTCGATAAACAGATTGCATGACAATAAAGCTGGATATCAGGGCTTTTGAAGTTGTCTCCGGTGTCGGTCAAAGCAAAGAAACCGATGTCGGTCGACGCTCCCCAAAATTGATCGAAACCGAGCCGTTTTGGCCGGTTGAGAAAGTGATGTTTGGCTCGCTTCGGTTGTCCGGACTCATTTTAATGATTTTTAATGTTCCTAAATCATTTTTAAATAACTACTAACATGATAAACCATGTCTTAAATAATTTCTCAAGATCAAAGTTACTAAGTTTTCCAAAAAAATTTCAAGATCCAAACAACTTCAAATAAGTATAGATTTTATTCTCCAAATTTCCACATCCATGACTAGAAAGTCTCAAGTCTCTCAAGCATCAACACATCATCATGATTCATAATTATCATGCTCCATAATATACTTAAAATCCTCAAAGCAAAGTCTCTAAAATTTAGATCTAAACATGCTTGATCCTTAATCAAAATTTTCAAGCTAGAAACAACATGCTCACATTAATCAACACTTAAATATGCTTGGTCTCTAGTCCAAAAACATACATGCTAGGAAATCCTCTATTATACTAGATTCCATGCTTATTCAACACATCAATACATTCTCATGCTTGATTTCAAAAAGAAGAAGGGCTTATAACTTAAAAGCAAGGAGATCGGTGTTCTAGGTCACAAGAGGACATACCCTTGATGTCCTTTGATTTCTTCCTTCCTTAAGCTTCTTTGGTGGTAAATCTAGCCTTCCAACTTGATCCTTTTACATAGTTCATGGAGTAAAAACAAGAGAAAAGGGTGGTGGTGAGTCTCCAAAAAGAGGCAAGTCTAAGGTGTTTAAATAAGCTTCAATAGCTTACCTTCAACCAAGGATCAAATATACGGGTCTCGGAGACGACAATCTTGCTAGAAGAAAGTGGATGGAGCCTCTAATATGATGATCTTAGAAGAACTCACTCACTCTCACTCCCTCTCTATTTTCGAAAATGAGGAAAGAAAAAATGGGGGAGATGAAGTAATTTCCCCACTTAAAATACATAAAAATTTTGCAAATTAAATTAAAAGATAAATAAATAAGTAATACATGATTTTATCCAAAGGATAAAAGGGTTTTACATGGTGGGTTAGGAGGTTGGTTGACCATATTAATTATGGTGTGGAACAAAGGGTTGATGTGACTTTTGCTTTTTTGTGATATGACATCACCGGTCAATCGAATGTCATTGACATTAAATTTTTACAAAAGCTCGTTACGCGATACAATTTGATTGAATTTAAGCTATTTCGATGTATCTAATAAAATTCTGACATTCAAATAATTGTAGCACGTTTGCTCAGAAATAAATATTGAAGTACTTTTGCATGGTTTGCATGGCTTGCATGAAGTCATAAACACTCTTATAAATAAGTTGGTCATGTATCGATAGAATAATCGATCGAAAATAGATTATATTACATCGATAAATTTGGAAATTTTATTAAATAAAATACGGGGCATTACATCTAGTACTTTTCACAGGGATATCCAGATGTAAATAGAAACAGTCGTAGATGCTAAGGTGGAAGCGAAGGTGGATGAAAATGTTGAAAAAACCAAGGAAGAGCTCCTCCAAACTCTGAAAGTAGACTTTGCATCTTTCTCCTCTGACCTTTTTGTTACGATCAAAGAGGGGGAAGATCGGAAGCTGGCTAAAAAAGTGGAAAGGCTGAAAGAAGAAAAGGAGAGAAGAATTCGCCTTGAAGCCCGTCGGAAGATGGAGGAAGATTTGAGGAGACACAAGGAATAAGAGGAGAAGGAGGAAAGGGAAATGATAAAAAGAGAAGAGAAAGATGTGTTGGTGGACAGGTTCATGAAGATCACTGCGCAGTCCATCAGCAACATGACCAAGGAAACCGGATCTCCTAACTCCAAGAATGCTGACTGATCGCTAAAATTATTTCACTAGCGAATTAGCAAAGCTAATAATACAACGGCAAATAAAATTATCGAATCCCAGAGGAGTGAAGTAACGAATAAACCCTAAGTACTAAATCAATAATTTTTGGAATATTGGTTAGGAAAATAGAAAACAAGATTTTGTGGTTTGAATCCTAAAATTGAAATAAAACAATAAATTGTGAAAGGTTTTGAAATTCGAATATGAGAAACATAGATCCTAGGGTTTTCTACCTATTATGCCATACATGTAATCATGAATCAATTAATTGCTAATTTTCATTCTTCTTCGTAGTGGAACATCGAAAAAATATCATGAATTTCTGGTGAGGATAATTCACAAAGTTGATTAATTAATTTACTCTACCTTTTCAGTCTCGAGAAAATATAATTAACTCCAATTAGATCTACAGATTTATTCCTATAATTGATTCTCTCTTTTCAGACAAGAAAAACATTTTGTATTATGAAAACCATGTTCCATTGGAATCTATCATCTTTTGAGTCTATACATTTCAACTAATTTAATCCTAACTTTTGGCCAGTAAATCAAAATCGTAACAAGTCTTAGTTTTCTAAACTATGAATCAGAAAGGCAATTAATTCAATTCAATCATATATAGGCATAATATTCAAAACCCTAGAATCTATAGAGAATTTAGCTATGCAAAAACATAATCAGAATTAACATAAAAAGATAAAACCTGAAATAATCTTGCATAAAGAAAAACTTGAATCCAGAATAATCTTGAGTTGTTGCCACAATGTAATCCAAATGCGAAAATAAACTTAAAATACTAAATTGCTGCTATAGTCTTTTTCTCTAATAAAATCTCAAATCTAACACACTAATTTTCGACCTAGAAAGGGCTTTTTATAGTTGACTTAGATATATCATGTCAGGCTTAGGATTTAAGATACAAATCTATCTTAAAACTAAGGAAAATCCACCAGATATGGGCCGGCTTCGACCGACGTGGCTTCACGTCGGTCGACGTGGAAGTTCGGATCGACCTCCACTTTGATCTTGGAATTTCTGTCGACTTTGATCGATGCATGCCGGCATCGATCGAGGTGGAACCCTTCACGCCGATTGCTCCTTTCTCTCGACTTTGATCAATGCGTGTCCGCGTCGATCGAAGCCGAGACTCCTTCCTCGGGCTTCATTTCTTCCTTAGTTGTTTTTCGTCCCAAAAACCTACAAAACACACCATCACGAGCATCTAACGTGCAATAACCCTATCATGCTCTCCAAAAACACTAAAATACTAAAGAAACACATTGACAAGTTAGTGAAAATACGAACTTATCACTGACTCTGACTCCTATGCAACCAAGCAGTAAATTCTTTCTATCATTGGAAGTTTTTGTTTTGGGTGTCGTTTCCTGTACTCATTTGTTGAATATCTTGATGAAAACTTGCCTAGATTGATGACAACATCGCATTGTCCGATTCTGATTATTTTCTTTAGCTGAACTTACACATTTTGTGTAATCATCAAATTGCGTGTGGATAGCTGCATATGTGTGTGTGTGTGTGTTCAAGTTAGTATTGCTCTGATCTTTATGCATGGATGTTGTTTGTGCTTATCTGCTTGCTGAACTTTCAGTAATTTATTAAGCCATTCACTTGTGCAAAATGTTTTTCGAGCAATACCCTTCGTATTTTGAGGGGGAACTTTTTCGAACACTAACGGAGTCTAAGGGAGTCGACATACTGAGTTAGAATTGCTAGAAATATTTTGTAAACTAAGGAATCATCTTTCCCATGATCAATAAGATACAATTAGGGCTTTGATCGCACCAAAAAGGGGGAAATTATTGGGAATATTGTAGAAATTGTTGATAAAATATACCCCTTTAGATCTTATTGTTTATTTGTATTGGTTTTGGTGCATCAAAGCTAGATTATCTAGTCTCTAGCAACTAAGAAGTGTGTCAAAATTGTAAAAGTCTTGTATAAGATGATTATAATAGAGTTGTAATAGAGATAGAAGTGATTTCTGAAGATTGTTGAAGGATTCAGCAAGGTACGAGAAGTTTGCTAGAGAAGTCGGCAAAGTGCAAAGAGGTTGCAAGAAGACTCAAGCAAAATACGAGTAGATTGTTGAAGGATTCAGCAAACACAAAGAATGCTAAGGTTTCTAGCAAACAACAAAGTCTCAGAAGGCTAGCAAACATGTGAAGATTGCTGAAGGCACACAACGGACAACAAGTTGTTGAACGAATATAGCGAACAGATTGCTAAATCTCAGAAAGGTTGCTGAGATCTCAGCTGACAAAATAGCGACCTCGGTAGAGTGTTCCGGTAGCAATCAACAATCATCTGAAGCTGCGAAATCAAACGATCCTCAATTTCATTAGTTTAAGGAATCTCCTGAAATCGAAAAGCTAATTTATCAAGAGATAAAAAGGAGATTTCCAGACTAATCTAAAAGATCCGTTCTGACAAGACAGCTAAATGAGGAAGAGCCAATCAGATAAGGAGGAGATGTGAAGAGTCTATATGCTTTTCAGAAAAAGAAAGAATGAGATTGGCGGTTCGACTAACAGTGTCTAACAGACAAAAAGATTCAAATATTTATGTTTGAATCTTCATCTATAAATAGAAGGATTTGCAGAGTTCAAAAGTTATGAAGTTCGACAACAATTACGCAAATACACGCATACACTCTATCGAATTCAATATCCGATCAAATAGCAATCGAGGCTTTGCTAAAGCTACCGTGTTCATCACAAGACCAAAGAAGCTCATTTCTAAGGTTATTCTTGGAGTTCTTTCTGTCTAAAAAAGAACTCAGCAGCCACCTTGATCTTCAAGGTTGGCTATTACGGGCTACTACCGCAAAGAAGAGAAGTTCCAGGAAGAACTATAAAATTCATAATCCAGGATTCAAGGAGGCTGCAAGGTATGTCCTCACTCCGAGAGTTGCTGAGAAGATTGACATCAACGGTACTTGAAAGTGCGTTGTGACCAGATGGAGGAGTTGCTTGCAGTTAGAGAACAAGTCCTACATTGTGTAATCAATCTTACTGAATTTCCAATCAGCAGACTGAAGAGTGGACGTAGAACATTTGTTCAAACCACTATAACCTTCGTTTTACTTACTGCTTACTGTTCCATTGCTTATCTGTTAAAACACAACACATCAAGTGTTGGTGTATAACTTGAAATAAACTTACATACCTCATGAGCTTAAACAATTTTTATAAAGACATGCTGAGTCGAGACCTCAGCAAGATAAGTGCAAGACTTTAATATTCCGTTGCATTGAAACATAACACTGATCGAGGACCAACAAAAATTTCACTAATTGTTTTGTGTGGCGTTACATTTTATCCAGGGTTATCTTAGTAGTGAATACGATTTATACCTTATAAGGAACTCAATAATATGATATTCTGTGGGACTACACAATCACCACATTATCTATAAGATAAGTGGATATACATGTAATCTTGCAAAAGTAACTATATGATAACATTTGTTTCAATTAATCAAAAGAAATTAAATACATGAAAAAATTTATTTAAAAAAGTTTACTTTATAGTATACTCCAACTTTTCACCGTAATAGTTCCCCATTGTTCTCAAGTACTTTTATTTTATGTTACTTCATTTAATTTATTGTGGCAAACTTTTGGAATGCAATTTCATGCTTATTTTTTTATTTTTTTGGAATTCCTCAGTTACCAAAATAATACCATCATTAGGTAGAGAATATTGACCATAACTAATTCCTTCTATACTCAAAATCTAGTTAAGTAATTTTGTATAAATAAATAACTTTTTGATGGGTTTGATGTGGTTACCATGTCTTGGTATTTTATATATATTAAATGGTTTTCTAATGCTTATGTTTTATGAATATTAATATGATCATACTAACCAGCTAAACTACATAATATCTTAGCCTTAAAAGAAATAATTATATTATTTGATAATTAGTTTAGAGCGCTATCATATAGCTCATGTGGGAGAGCGCTGGTCTCATGAAATGAATGTAATAGTTTCAAATCATGCACGTAATAAGAAACTTTGATCTCTATATTATTGATTAAAGATTATTTCCAAAATTATGTTTTTCTTAAAAACATAAGATACAATATTAGTTTTGAAAACTCTAAAAATATTCATCAATCATCATTAGTTTGCATTATAAGATTAATCTCACATCTCACTTGATTGGAAATTGATATATAATATACATGTTTGCAACTTAAAATATTTAAAAAATTTAGCTTTGTCGATCCTTCTAGCTTTCTTGATTTATTAATAAATAGTTTTGTATTATTTAAATTCTTAAAATTTATAATCTATATTGCAAAACTTATTTATCATTTATTTAAGATGCATAATATTTGTCAAATAAGTTATATATTTAAAGTTGGGAGACTATATTAATTTAAAAATGAATTATCAATTGAATTTTAAATAACACTTTGCGAAAAATCTTAATGGTTTTAAAAATTAAAGATAAGTCTCCCCTATTTATAATTGGCCACATATTACTTCGATAGTTATAACGGAATATATATATTTGAATTAATAAATCTTATCTTCTGTCTCTAAACTTCTACAAAATTGTCTAGTAATTTAGAAATAAAATTCTGAAACAATATTGTTTGAGGTTCGGAACAAAATAATTGATTAGTTGTCAATTGTGCATTTTATTATTATTTTTTTCAATTATATCACACTTTATCCATATTATTTTATATAAATCAGAACTTAAAAAAACGTTTACGAATTGAACTTATATGATAGATCTCGAATACAGAAAAATAAAATAAAGAAGATATTGGGCAGACATAAACCGTTTTTCTCATTCATCTTATCCCAAATATACAATAAATTAATACATAATCTTATTCATTAGATCTAAATAAATTAATGGTTGATATCAATCAAGCAACTATTATAATTGTTGCTTGATTAATATGATGCTTGATAGTGTTATAATTGTTGTTTGATCGTATATCAACCATTGATTTACTGAAATCTAATGAATCAGATTCATTCTTAATTTTTTCTCACAGGGATTCTTTCTCACCTGATCCGCTCCCTATATATATGGAGCGAATCAGGTGAGAAAAATACTCCTGTAAGAAAAAAGAATGAATCATGTCCATTAGATCTAAATAAATCAATGGTTGATATACAATCAAGCAACAACTTAAAGACAATCAAGCAACATAATAATCAAGCAACAATTAAAACACAATCAAGCAACTTTAATATGCTGCTTGATTGTGTTTTAGTTGTTGCTTGAATGTATATTAATCATTGATTTATTTAGATCTAATGGATAAGATTCATTCTTTTTTCTTACAGGAGAATTTCTTCTAACTTGATCTCATCTCCATATATATAGAGAGAGAGAGACTTGTAATCATACGTGAACCACCCCTAGATGAGAGATAAGAACTACCAATCAGTCCTTGATTTATTAAAATTAATGTCTAAGATCAAATCTTAAATTTGATTTATTTAAATTTATTTTTCTTTTTTATTATAATCAAAGGGCAATGTTGGTAACGTAATTATGCAGTTGAAATATTTCTATAACAGCTCCTTAATTTCATTCCATAATGTTTTCAATATCTATTCTTTTCTTTTGTATACGCATCCCTTTTTGTTTGCCATTCACGCACGATGAAAATATATTTCCATACTTCATATAATTGTGGTTTTTAACAATTGCTTATTGTTTTTATAGCCATGGAAACTTTTGATGATGATTATGGTACTTTTTCTTTCCGATAACATATATTTTTGTTTCCTATTGTCAGAATGAGCATTTATCAATTTTTTGGGCAATGACGGTGATAACGAAGCGATTGATGGTTGTGGTGATGAGGTCTAGAATACACCATTTAGGGATTCGGTTCTTGCGAGATTCTTGACCTCTACCTCACCAAATCTTCTCATCCAGCGATTTTACTTTGACTACATGTCTTCTGTGTTCTGTGATTTCTACCGACTACCAACAATCCTTTTGGTTCTTGTATTCGGTGTAATTAATTTTGCAACTTTGAGAATCAATTAAAGCGATATGAGCTTCTTCCTATTATCGTTTTTGGATTGTTCTTTAATTCATTGACAATTAAATGTTTCGTATCTCCCTTTTCCTTTTTTTTCTTCTTCACTGACAATTGAATGTTTTGTATCACCACTCCCTTTTTTCCTTCTTCAGATTTCTTATATTTTTGTTGACTGAGATTCATTAGAAAGACTAAGGGATTGAATAATTCTCCGTTTCTTTCATCCCCTTTCGTTGAATTTGTAATCATTGGCAAGTTCTTTATTTTCATATTTAAGTTACTTTACATAAGCTTGTATATATGCATTGTATAAGCCTGTACATTTGCACTGTGTTTCATGGTCTGATTGAAGAAGAAGGGTCGCCACATCTAAGCCTGTATATTTGCATTATTTAAGCCTGTATATTTGCATTATTTGAGCATGTAAACTTGCATTATTTAAACAGGCATATTTCATTATTTCAGCTTGTAACAGGGGCGGATCCAGAAAATTTCCCCGAGGGGGGCTGGAATTTTTTTTTTCGACTTCACCTTAACTTCAATTTTTTTAAATATCATATTTTTCCTTATTTTCATCCATTTTTTCTTCTATTTAAGGGGGGCTATACCATAAAAAACCGGATCATGATACTACAAAAACGAAAAAAAATTCGGGTTGGGGGGGGCTGGAGCCCCCCCTAGCCCCTATGTAGATCCGCCCCTGGCTTGTAAACTTGCATTATTTAAGTCTGCATATTTGCATTGTTTAAGGTAGTAAACTTGCATTATTTAAACCTATTTTGCATGCATTACTTCTACGTGAACTCATACTATTAAATTTCATTAAATACACCTGTAAATATGCATCATAGTAGTATTCATAATTTCATTTTTTCATGATTTTAGTTTTATGTCTTGCATGCGTTAGTTCTACGTAAACTAATACTATTAAGTTACATTAAATACGCTTGTAAATATGCATTATACAAGTATTCATACTGGCATTATATTTCATTTTTCATGAATTGAGTTTTATGTTTTGCCTACATTGGTTCTACGTGAAGTTGTACTATTAAATTGCATTAAATACGTCTGTAAATATACATCATAGAAGTAAACATCCTCACATTACGTTTCCTTTTCATGGTTTTAGTTTTCTATTTTGCATGTGTTGGTTATACAGGAACTCATACTATTAAGTTGCATTAAATACGTCTGCAAATATGCATTATAGGAGTATTCATAATTGCATTAATGCAACTATTTTTTATGATTAATGCAACTACATGCAATTGTTATCTATTATAGTCATTTGTCATGTTATAAGATAGTGTAACAAACTAATTTATGTAATGCAACTATTTTTGATATATAATGCAACTTTCCGTGGAAAATATAATCAAAATTCCTGAAAATGGGGGATAGTGACGTATGAAATTAGAATTTTTTCTTAAAATAAATTGTAAAATTTTGCTTAAAACTCGAGATTAATATCAAAAGAGAAGTTAATTTTGAGATTTGATAATTTAGGGATCATATCCCACAAAATTGGGAAGGAAAGAGAAAGGATAATTTTGAAATGCAATAATTTCAGAATCAAATCCCATGAATTTAAAAAATAAAAAACGTGCATAAATAATTGTGATACCAAAATGACCAAAAAGTCCATATAATGCAACTATTTTGCCTAATTAATGCAACAAATTTTAAATTAAAAATATTTGATCTGAGTCATTAATTTGTAAAATCAATAGTCCAGATTTGGTATTGAATTTTACTATATTTTTTAACTTCTTAATAATTCGGGACTATATTTTTCATTCCTTCTTCTTTCTTGGAATCAGATTTTTCTTTCTTTCTATCTCTCATGATCAAAATTTTTATTTTCTTCTCTCTCGCGCGATCAATCAGATTTATATTTCCTTCTTTCTCACGATCATATTTTTTATATCTTTTTCGTGCAATTCGTCCTTCATTTTTCTTCGCTATCGACTTCTTTAAATTTAAGTTCTGGTTTCATGCTTTATAGTATATTCAAGTTATGTATCTCGATGTTGAAGGTAAATTTCTATCCTTTTTTATTTTTATGTTTGTTGGTAATTGACTTTATGTTTGATTGGGTATTTTGTTATTCATTGACATGAATTATGTTCATTTTGCAGGTTTGACGTAAACGATCTAACAATGCATTTTTAAATCTATTCATGAAATTCAACGATGTTAAAATGCAAGTTTTGAAATCTTGATTTCAAAAATATTATTTAAGTTATAATGAACAAAAATGATCTTAGAATGCAGGTTTTCAAATCTATTCATGAACACCAATAATGTAAAACTGCACATTTTCAAATCTTGATAAAAGACTGAAGATTAAAATTATAATGAACATAAATGATCTTAAAATGCAGGTGTTTAAATATATTAATGAACAACAATAATGTTAAAATGCAGAATTTCAAATATTGATAAAAGGCCCGAAGATTTAAAAGTTATAATGAATAAAAATGATATTAAAATGCAGGTGTTCATATCTATTTATGAATTCCAATGATGTAAAACTGCAATTTTTTCAAGTCTTGAAATGATTGAAGATTTAAGTTATAATGAACATAAGTGGTCTTACAATGTGGGTTTTTTTAATTTTATTAAATTAATTTAAATACACACACCCAACATTTCCCCATTGAAGCTCGAACTCATAACCTCTTAGTCATAGGTAGAGTGCTTTTACCATTGCACCCTGAATAAGGGACTTACGATGCAGGTTTTCAAATCTAATAATGAACAATAACAATGTTAAAATGCAAATATTAAAATCTTGACTAAAGGCCCCAAAATTTAAAAGCTAAAATGAACAAAAATTGTACTCAAATGCAGGTTTGCAAATTACTATGTTACCCTTAAATGCATTATATTGGCCTTAAATGTTGGGTTTTGTATACTGAAAGCATTCATTACAGTGTGTATACATTCAACTTTATTTCCTATCTGTTAACAAACTTAAATGCGAGAACAATGGTATCCTCATACGGCGTATTGTAGATAGCAGAAGACTGTATGCATCGCTTGACCTAGCGAGATATAAATATATTTATCACAGCCGAGACAACATTGAGGATAAGTCTGTCAGTGTAGGCTGCAGCATATTCAGATAGAAGTGATTTTTCTTGATCACTTGATATGTTGGTATGTACGGTTGTGTATTAATTGGACCACAGTGAGATGTATTCATCTGTCTGAGTTCAGAGAATACAAGATCTCATATCTTGATTAAATCTAAACCCTAATGAAGGTTCGGAAGTATACACGAGTTCACTATTGCTTTGACTTGCCATGGTGGAGAGCCTGAGTAACGTGCTCGTATACCTGCATCTTGGGTGACAGCAATTCGTGTAGAATGTCCTGACAATTGGAGTTAGGTTACCATATCCGAGTAATAAGATGGGGACATTCCCTAAGGAGCTCAATAAGGTTCATCGTGCTAAAGTCCTGTAGGCTGATTAAGTTCAAGCATGAGTGATAATGTATGAGTAGTACTGCTCAGGAAAATGAGAAATTAATTAATTGTGTGAAGCATGTCAGAAGCTCCAATTAATTAAAGAATGTTCAATAACCTTAAATATGGGGATTTATCAAGTTAATGCAGCCCGTTCTCATAACGTGGTCATAAAGTGGTAGGTCAGTATTAGTTCAGTGGTGAAAAAGAATTAATATTAAATAATTAATTGTGTCATGGGTTGTGGACATGAGAATTAATTAATTCATAGGTCCACTTTATTATTTTCATTAGGTCCCAGGCCTAGCCCAAATTAATGCTGAAGAGGAGCTCATTAGGGTTTAACCCTAATACTATTAATAGCCCATTTTCTCCTAAGATTTCATAAGTCACAATAACTGAAACCCTAGAGAGGAGAGAGAGAGGGTGGCGCCTCCCTGCAGTGGGAAAATGAAATTCGACTATGTCTCGTGCAATACAATCTTGTGGGATCCTCACCAGTAGCAAGATTGAATGCATAGGATACAGATCTTAAGGGCTAAAGTTGGAGAACATCGTATTCCTATTTTCTAATCTCTTATTCAATTAAATCTTGAGTTAATATTGCAAAATATTAATTTCTCATTCTGCAGATTTAATTGATACGTGTGCTGGAATCGAATTTGGATTCAACACGAAGAAAAACTCAAATCTGCAATAATAAGGTATTCCTATAAACCATCGCATTAAATTCATAGGAGCATGTTAAGTTTTATTATCGATTGCTAATTGTCTACAATATCCATGAATGATCTGGGCTATATTGATTAAGTTATTCAATTCACGACAACGAAATTCCTTCAATTGGTATCAGAGTCTTGATTATATTTCATGGCTCTATTGGATAGATAATTTTTTTATTTATGCATGAATGAATTTATTTTATTGTTGTAGATGGTTTTGATTTTTGTGTTCCTCGTGGCAACCCATTATTTTAATCCAAGGTGGTTTATCCGTGTTTGGATTAAATTATTTTGTAAAATCACGAGAAAATACGTGATTAGATTTGATAGGAAATTCAATTGTATTAGAATAAATCTATTTTGTATTGTATCTTTTCAAATATGTAATTTGTACGGGATGAAGAATACGAAGAATGAAGAAATAGATTGCAAAGATCGTAGCGGAAGGCAACAATGAGAAGGGGGTCTCCGCGGCTTAACCGCGCCTACCTGGAGGGCCGACAATGGTGGCAAACAGTTGGGGATAAAAGCTAGGATGGCGGCGATAGCGAGGAAACTGATAAACTCGTAATTTAACTTATTTATCTATATTATTTTCTAGTGTTTTATTTAGTTTTATCAAGTTTATTTATACATTTTATTCATGAGTCGAAGTTATGAGGTATTATACTTTTTGTGGTGAGTTTTTACAGGCTTTGGGGCGAAAATGGCTAAGTATGAAAAAGTGGCAAAATTGGGAGGTCTACGTTTCAACTGACGTGGATGAAGATTGGCAAAAACACTATTGATGGGTCTTTTGGCCACTACGCGCGTATACTGGTTGAAGTGGATATGTCGGCAAAGCAACCAAAATCGGTGATGCTTGAAAGACCCGGACACTGCAGGTTTGTTCATTTGCAGGTATGTGGGGTCATGGATTTAGTTATGGTTTGCCTCGAAATGTGGTGTGAGAGTGTTATGCTGAAACTTGTCCTTCGTTTGCATACAAGTAGTCGACTATGCACGACTCCTTTCTTGGTAAGACTATCTGCAGCTTCTAATATGATTCATTTTAAGAATCTCATATAGATGCTCTTATTTACTCTTCATCTTGCCAGTCAGATTATATTCATGTCATTCATTTCAAATCCTATAAATCACACATCTGAACCACTATCCTAATCGGATAGAATGTTGTTTTGGTCCCCTCGGACTATTCTTCCATTCCAATTGATTGATTAAAAGCCAGATAACAGGATAGAATAAGAAAAGAATCACTAAATTGACTTCGCTCCTCGCATTTCATCAATTATAAATAAAGAACCACTTTAATGAAGATTTATAGCATCATTCAAGTAAATACAGATTAAGATCATAAAAACATAAGCTTGTATTATAGCTACGCCTAATTCCAGACTAGTTAATGCAAGAACTATAAAGAAAGGACCTGTAGAGTTTTTCAGCAGCAAGCTACGGTCTAACGACCCCCTAACCTAGGTTAGAGCAAAAACTCCATTCGAATGCTCTAGCGCGCGTTGAGCTTTGGATGTTCTATCATCAACAGAAAGTTCTTCATCCAACTCGAAATATCGTACATTAAGAAGGTTGACAGCTCTTCAAGCTAAGAGCTAAATCCCACATTGAAGATCATGGTCTTGGACTCGCTCTTCTCTTAGCATGAACATTCATTCGCAGTTTGCAAAGGATTCAATCCCGTTGCAGGTTTCCCTACGGCTACCTTGTTGCGAAAAGAAGGTCAACTATATATTACGAGGGGTCGTACAACAGACACTGCTGCTTACACGCAAATTAGCTTCCTTGGTCGAGCAATCTCTCAATTTCACTACAGGTCAAATGGCATGAGCTGCATGTGGGGAGACCCGCAAGATTGGTCGAAAGATTGGTCGGTGCCCACCCGACTAGGGGGACTGAGAAATTAATAGAGTACAAAACTTATCTTCAAGATTTACCTTATTCTGATCGTTTAGAGGGCGGTCGTGGGGTCACTGAATGAAGTCCTCCATTTGTTTAGGAGGTGCTGACCCGCAACAAGGCAGAGATGACTTGGGTAGCTCAATTATTCAGTACAGAGATGAGAACGCTAGCGAGAGGGCTTCTTCCATACTTGCCCTTTCCAGCTTTTCTTGCTTTGCAACTCAAACAAAAGGGATATCGATAGTTGTCCGGTCGTTCCCAAATAATAATATTCCAGAGAAAAATGTACCTAAAATCAAATATTTCAAGTCGGCTTCTGTGGAAAATTCAGGCTTTCTTTTTTATGTTGCAATCACATAAAAACTTAAACTTTGAGGCTTAATAGCTAAATACATGGCAATTGACGACGTGGAAGATGTCGTCGACCGATGCAAGTCCATATCAATCGACGTGAAATTCAAAGAAGGGAAATCCGACCTTGATTGGAATATATCGTATTGTTAGCCCTAGATCTCAAAATATACACATCCACCTCTTTAAATGCCCATGTAAACTTGATTTTTATTATCATTCATTCATCTTTCATTCAGTATTCATGTTCTTAGAAATTTTTTTAGATTGAAGACTTGAACAATCTTTATTTTTAGTGTAAGTTTTTATTATGCAAGTTAATAATATGTTTCTTTTGTTTTTTCCCATCATGAGTGACTAGAAACCTTAGCGGGTTCTAGGGGTATGAATAATCCATCTTGATACATGTTTTGATTTATCAACTTGAATTGCATGGTTTCAATTCCTGACTTAATTGATAGAATTTTGAATTAATGATGGATTGAGAGATGAAATTAATTATATATTCATAGTTATTAATTGATAGACCGAGATGAGAAGATTAATAACAGGGAGATGAATTGAATATAATTGGTTTTCTATCTCAAAACGAAGAGTAATCAATTGTAGGGAATTTAATATGATTGTTTATGAGGTTCATTATTATGGTGTTTTTTAGGCCAACCAAGCATATACAGTCACATAATAGAAACCTGGGCTATAATTGCCCGAATCAGGAATTATAGTAATTTAATCTGATTTCCCACCATTGCTGAGTTGATTGATCATGCATGTATTCTGATTGATTATTTGCCCTAGAATCTGTGCTCTTTTCTTTGCTTTTAAAACCCCTTTAAATTTCAGTATTGTTATTGTTATGTGCGTAAAATGACCTATTTTTCGATATGTGAGCGTGCATGTTTGTGGCCATTTTACTCTCATATCATATGCATTCTGCTTGTTTTTGTTGTGTTTTCATATTTTTGGTGTTTCGTATGGTGTAGGATATGTTTTGGGCATAAAACAACACTTTTGGATGAAAATTGCCTGAGCTAGGAGTCAAATGGAAGTAGGATCGACCGAGCGGAGCAGAAAGGGTGCAGGGGCGGCTGAGCCAAGCCCTTCAGAGAGGTGGCTCTGTCGAGCAACCTTTGGCTCGGTCGAGCACTGCTCTTCAGAGAGGTGGCTCGGCCGAGCCAAACCGAGATTTGCCTTGGCGGTCTGTTTCCAATTTTCAATCAATCCCGGGCGAGCCATGGATGGCTCGGGCGATTTGAGGCTCTGTTTGCTCATTATAAAAGGGGGGAAAATGGTTATTTTCATAACTTTTCATAACTTTGGATAACCTCCTCTAAATTCTCTCTACGATTCCCATTTCCATCCCTTCCAAAACCTTACCCAAGGTATCAAGGAGCTAATTCATCAATCCTTGGAGAATAATTTAAGATCCAAGGGGGTAGATCAAGACCAATAAAATCCAATTGGGGAAGATTTCACTATCTACTTATCAATTGTAATGGATTTATTTGATTTGAACTTTGTATTGTTACAATTGAGAGGTATGTTGCTCTAATTCAATTTGGATGTTGATTTGAACAAGGATGCATGAAGATTAGGTTTGATAATTGTTTTTTTACGTTCCTATGAGAGCTTGAATTGCACTAGATCTTGTTCCTTACCTCTTAGGTGTAGGTAATAGCCAGCTTAGGAGGTAGTTGACGTGAACGCTGCAGCCAACACGCGGGCGGAATCGTCGTGAATAGTGTAGATTCATACGATCTTAGTTCCAGTCCCTGTGCGATGCTAGGTCGTAGGGCGATATTTGACGTTCTATTTGGAGTGGTCTAGGGCTTAATAACGTAGCTGTTTGCGAGTCTTAGCATCATCAACAGTTAGCTCGCCGTGACAAGGGGTTAATGAGTGTAGGGTCGATTGCTCAATCTCCTAGGGATTAAAATGTGTTTACATCAATGATTAACCTAATTGGATTAAATCTACGTTTATTTCAACATCCTATCTACCTCATTTGAGTATTTGTTTGTCTTGGTATACCATTGTGTGGAGAGAATTTATTGATGGTTTTGAGACTTAATATTGGTTGTAAGTTTAATTCATTACTTGTTATATGTTGTTAGCATAGGTTTAAATTGATTGCCTAGTTGATAAAAATAACTCAACGATTTTATCTTGCCTAGCTATTAAACTTTACTATAGTATCCCGGTAATCTAGCAGGCGAAGCGAAGAAGGACCTGGATTGATAATTAAACCTTGAGTGTGCAGTGAGAATTTGTATGAATTTTTATTGCGCATCAAGTTTTTGGCGCCGCTGCCGGGGACTTCATTTAGTAGGTTGCTAGATATTGGGAAAAGAGTGAAGCTTGTAGGCTAGGTGTTTGTGTTTTTGTTTGTGTGAATAAATTTGTTGTTTAAAGTTGTTTTTTTCGTTGTTGCTTGGAGTTTTTTGGACTCTTGTAGGTTGTACATGTTACTATATCCAAAGCTCAACCAATGGAGAATCAAAGAGGAGTTGACAAGGAAAGACTTGAGAATGTGCAAAGGCAAATGGAGGAGATGAGAGCCCTAATGATGCAAAGACAAAGACAGCGAAGGCCTATCCGAGACGTGTATGAGGAAAGGTTTGAATGTAATAATTAATGGCTGGAAGAGGAAAGAGTTTATCAAACGGTAGATTTTGTTAAGGAATCTCAAGAGAATGATTTGTGGACGAGTCAAATAGAGCTCATGCAAGAAAAACTTAATGAGATGCAATACTTCAAGTTGTAGAAGATGAACCGGCAAGGGAAAGAGATGCAAAACTTCAAGTTGATGAGGTAAATGAGGATATCAAGGAGCCTGTACAAATCTTTGAATATTGGAGAAGGATGAGAGTGCGAGTATTGTGATGAGAACCGAGGAAATATTAGGAGATGGCAAAGAGGAGGAGGAAACCGAAGTAATCATTAGTGAAGAGATAATGGGTGTTCATCAAGAAGAGCTCGTGAAGGAAGGCACCGAGGAGACAGTGAAGAACATTGAAGGAGGAAGAATTGAGGAGCCTTCATTTGAAGAGATTCCAACAATACCGACATTGGCACATTTCATGGAAGAGAAAGAGCCGAACATAAGCAAAGAGTATGAGGATAGGTTTAAGCGGGGAATGTCAACTTGGGAAGTAGAAAAGGTTGAGGAGAGAATGGTGAGTGCATTGGATGAGTGGATCAATGAGTTTCTTGAAATGGGGATTAGTTTGGAGAATGGCTTGAAGAAGATAGTCAATCCTCCTTGGAGAGATGATAGGGGTGAAAGAAAAATCGCCTTGGACAAATTGCTCCCATGGAAATGCAGATTAAGGGAGAAAGGTGTATTAAAAACCTACAAGATTTTTGATAATGGATGATGTGGTAAGGTCGTCTAGCTACCGATAATAAGGAAGCGCTCGTTGGGAGGCAACCCAACCAATTTTCTTTCTTTTGTTTAATTGCTTTTAGTTGCTTTGATTTTGAATAAATGTCTAGTTTGTTTGGTTTTGTTTTTGTAGGAGGAACTACAAGATCGAGAGGAGTGACAATGCACCGTCCACCGTTTTGCAAACTTAGTCTAACTTGACTAAGTTTTGGGGGATGTGCCGGTAGCCGGTGCCTTGGTTTATTCTTCTCCATCTCCTATCCTTTATCTTGCAATTAGTTTAGTTGTTGGATATTGTACCTTTATTGGATTTGATTCGATTTGGTTGTATCTATATTGATATTCTACCTTGGATGAATGTTTTAGATTATGCTCATCTTGATGATATGTATGGATATTTTCAAGGGTTTGAGTTTGTTGAACATTGGTTTTGAGGGTATGTTTGGTGGAGCTAGTGGAAAAATGATTTATTTGTATAGATTTTTGGATAGTGGAATGATGGTGGAAAGAGGTTTTGGAAGTGAATATGGTTGAGGATGTTTTGATTGTGATTGTGGATGGAATTATTAATGAGTTGGCATGATTGAATATTTTCTATTATGCATGGTTTTTGGTTTGGATTATTGGTTTGGTTTGTATGGTTGAGCTAGTGGATATTGTCTTATCATTGTTGATATTTGGTTTGTGGACAGTTTGGTGGATATGAGAGCTTTATTGGTTTGTTTTATGCTCAAGTGTTTGGTGGTGTTTGTGTTGATTTAGTAGGTACAAATAAGGTCTTGGAGAAGCGGTTCGATCGTGGCTACCGATGGGTAACGTATTCTATTGTTTCTCTTGCCAATTAGTTGCATTTCATTTAGATTGTTGTTAGATTGTTGTATGCATGTAGATTGTTTTTAGGTTGTTGTGTGCTTGTGTGTGTGTGATGAACCCGAACTAGATTTGAGGTTTGAATCATGATTTACTTGGTGAAGTTGGATGTTTATCTCAACCAATGATAGGGCGGAATCTAGTTGTCGAAGCATGTTTTAAGTTTAACTTTTGAATTGCCGAGTTTTGTGTGTGGTTAATGCATAAGACTTGACAAAAAGCTGTGAGGTTTGAGCCATTATATTGTCATATCTATATTGTTTGTGAGTGGCAAGATTGAGAGTACGAGATCTAGAACTTGCATTCGTTCTCTATCTATTGGCATGAGTGTGTAACTAGAAAATGATCTTAGGCCATCGATTCTTAGTGCTACCTTTCACACCGGGAGTATAAGGTGGTTGTTATCATTAATTTGCCTTTCGTATCTTTGACCCCCGTGATTGAGCTTTATTGGTGAATCTTCTTTGATATGATTAGTACCATATTTGGGGGGAAAGAGTGTATGAGGGTGAATACGGTGATGAGAGTTGGGTTGGGAATTGATTGGATTTGTATTGATGGGAAATGTTGAGGCATGAAAGATATGAAATAAAGGATTGGTTTGAATCCTAGAAAATGTGGCACCAACGAAATTTTTGGTGTAAGTATTTGAAAAAAAAAAAAGAGGGCACCGACAAAATAAATGAATGATGGTGCAATTGAAAAATTATGAAAAAGAAGATGAAAAGAAAAACAAAAAAAAAGTGTTGTGAAATGAATAAGCCTCGGGGTTTGAAGTGGTTCGAAGAGAACAAGTTTGGGGGGTTTTTGGAAATTGAGAAGTTTTGTCACTTTAGCCCAAAACCACCCACCTTTTAGTTAGCCACGTTACAACCCGTGAAAAGACCTTTTTGATTCTAGAAACTAACTCGTTGTAGTATAGTGGTGAGAATGGATGCAAGCCTATGGAAATCAAGCTCGATATCTTGTGATTGAGTGAATCTCATCGTCCCTAAACACGTGAGGGAGTGCTTTCGTTTCTTATATACATTTTTTATGAGTGGTTCTGTCCTTAGCATTAACCTTTTCACAAAATTAGGTGATAATCTCATTTTACTTGAACATGCTTAGATAATCTTGATGAGCTATGAGGTATTGCACGAAGTAGATTAACGGCTTTACTTTGTTTTGATTGAGGACAATCAAAGGTTCAAGTTTGGGGGATTATGATATGTGCGTAAAATGACCTATTTTTCGATGTGTGAGCGTCCATGTTTGTGGCCATTTTACTCTCATATCATATGTATTCTGCTTATTTTTGTTGTGTTTTCATGTTTTTGGTGTTTCGTATGGTGTAAGATATGTTTTGGGCATAAAACAATACTTTTGGATGAGTTTTGGATGAAAATCGCCCGAGCTAGGAGACAAAGGGAAGCAGGATCGACCGAGCGGAGCAGTAAGGGTGCAGGGGCATTTCAGAGACTTCGCCCGGCCGAGCCAAACTTGGCTTGGTTAAGCCAAGCCCTTCAGAGAGGTGGCTTGGTCGAGCAACCTTTGGCTCGATCGAGCACTGCTCTTCAGAGAGGTGGCTCGTCCGAGCCAAACCGGGATTTGCCTTGGCGGTCTGTTTCCAATTTTCAATCAATCCCGGGCGAGCCATGGATGGCTCGGGCGATCCGACGCCCTGTTTGCTCATTATAAAAGGGGGAAAACGGTTATTTTCATAACTTTTGATAACTTTTGATAACTTTGGATAACCTCCCCCTAAATTCTCTATACGATTCTGATAAACTGTAGAATAGCGGTTAAACAAATAATATTTTTACACCCAAGGGTGGTCGATCCCGCAGGGAATGTGCAATGAAAAATCCAAAGTACTAGTTATAATTTCTAGGACATAGAAGTTTGAGGAAATAGAAAACTGGGGTTTTGTTTAGAAATTAAAGATGACAATGCGATAAAATAAAGGGTTTTTGAAAACAATAAAGAAAAGCACAGATCCTAGGGCGGATAATCTAATCATCAACATGCAAATATCAATCAACTCAGCAATGGGGAAAACATAGATTTTTGTGGATTAAATTCCTTGGTCAGGCAATTAAATCCTAGATTATTAATTAGTGACTATCTCCTCTCGGTCTCAAGAACACCAAATAAATTAATCTCAATAATGATCTAATTATTCCTATGTAGGTTTCTTCCTTTTGAGACAGAAAACAA
>JAPKLW010000645.1:0-21267 GCA_026898455.1 Plectranthus barbatus | reverse complement strand
AACATTTTGCTAATAACGATATTAAGTGCAAGTGACTTTGTTATATTTCGCTGCATTTTGTGTTAAGACTCCAACACGACGACTCTGATATTTCGGGACCAACAAGTTCCATTAGTGGAGAGCAAGTTCGAGATTGATAGGTAGATAAAAATAGTGGCATTGATGATCAAAGGCACTTGAGTGGTTAGTTAAGGCTAAGCTTGAAAATATACCAGCTATCTTGGCAAATTGTTTGTTTTGGAACTTTGGCTTTCAAACTTGATTGGTGTATTTAGTTAAACTTGTGAAACTGTAGGAATTCAAGCTCGATTAAATGAAAATTGTTCATTATGCTTTCTTTATGATATTTTGCTGAGGGCTTGTATTGAACTGGGAATGACTAGATCGAAATAGCATTTTATTTTATATCTTTTGTTTGAGTCCTAGTTTAGTTTCTTGAGGACAAGCAACATCATAAGTTTGGGGGGTGATAACTCTCATAAAGAGTTATCTTTTACTCTTTTCTAGCTTCTTTAAGATGTTGTTTTAATAAGATTTATCCCAGTTTTAGGTCTTTTGTTGGTTTATTTATATCTTTATTGCATTTGTGTTTTATTTCACTAAATTAGGTATTTAATAAGTTTTTGCGAGTTATTGTGAAGATTTTCACCAGGTTTGGAATGCTCGAGCATGGAAGTCATAATAAGGTGGTATGAAGAAGATACTTTTCGGGACCACTTGAAGACAAAGATCAAACACTTTTTGGATCCTTTCTGCTGATGAGGACAGGTATCGACAAGCGAGCCAGAGTAGTGTTAGAAGAGAAAAAAGGTGCTTCCACGTGTAATGATCCAAGGTGGTGAGGCATGATTGACGGAAGGAGTGCAAGATAGAAAATATCAAAGTAAGGTACAACAAAAAAATGAACATAGAACACGCGAGCTAAGAGAGGAAGGTGGAGAGCGTGCGGTGAAAGCCAGGAGTTCAATTGTTTGTCGATCATCGCCCGAGAGTTTATATTTTCATTTCAGCTTTTTATAATTCAAATCTGAAGAGGGTGAATGATATTGTGCTCTCTTTTGTTTTTCATTTGAATATGAACTAAACTACTTCGCACTTGGGTTGTGGGATTTTGCTTGAACTCGAATATATGTGAATGTTTATTTTGTTCAACTTTGAGTTTACTCATGATTTTGAATTGTTTAATCTCTTGAGCACGGAAATGAGTGGAGATTTATCACCTATTGAGACCGAAAGGGTAGATAGGCCGAGGAAATCATAAGTGACTGCAATTGTTTCATAGGCATATGAATGATTTTTGCTTATTTTTTACCCTTGTTAGCATTATTCCATCTAACTGCCATTTTGAGCATAGGCATATGTAGTCTGGTAGAAGAATGCAGATCTAGTGGAGTGGCAACTTACTAGATATATCGTGCGTAGTTTTAAATGTCAGATGATAGCGAGACTACTGCTTTAGCATTTTGGAAGGTGATAGTGAAAACTTCCCATAACCCCAGTGTGCTTCTCAACCTCATTATTGCTTAGTTGGATTTTCCATGATCATTTTGTGGCAGGAAGAATTGTTACACTGCAGCACACAACAACTTCCCATGAGTTCTTCCATAATTGATGGATTGTCTATCTCTTTCAAATTGCCTCTATGTAGTGGATTTTTTACTCTTGATTGTGATGAATCTTGTGAGACATTGCACTTTGACTACATGTTCTTTTGATTTCTTTCTAGCCTATTGATTGAGGACAAACAAACTTTCAAGTTTTGGGGGTTTGATAAGCTCGTATTTTGAGTCACTTATCTATATTATTTTCAAGTGTTTTATTTAGTTTTATCGTGTTAATTTATACATTGGGAGGTCTCTGTTTTGATCGACGTGGATCCACATCGACCGACAGGGAAGATGCACATCGACCAATGCAAGTCTGTGTTGACCAACGTAGAAGATTCATATCAACCGACGCAAGTCCATATCGACCGATGCGGAATTCAAAGAAGGAAAATTTGACCCAGATTGGAATATATCTTATTTTTAGCCCTAGATCTCAAAATATACACACCTACCTCTTTAAATACCCACAAAACTCGTTTTTTATTATCATTCATTCATCTTTCATTCAGTATTCAAGTTTTTAGAAAGTTTTGAAGATTGAAGACTTGAACAATCTTTATTTCTATTGTAAGTTTCTATAATGCGAGTTAATAATATGTTGTTTTGTTTCTTCCCATCATGAGTGGCTAGAAACCTTAGCGGGTTCTAGGGCTATGAATAATCGATCTTGAATGCATGTTTCAATTTATCAACTCAAATTGCATAGTTTTAATTCCTGATTTAATAGATATAATTTAGAATTAATGATGGATTGAGAGATGAAATAAATTTTATATTCATAGTTGTTTATTGAAAGACCGAGATGAGAGGATCAATAACAGGAAGAGAAATTGAATATAATTTGTTTTCTGTCTTAAAAGGAAAAGTAATCAATTGTAGGGAATTTAATATAATGTTTTATGAGGTTGATTATTATTGTGTTCTTGAGGTCAACCAAGCATATACAGTCACATAATAGTAACCTAGGCTATAATTGCCCGATTCAGGAATTATAGTAATTTAATTTGATTTCCCACCATTGCTGAGTTGATTGATCTTGCATATTGATTATTTGCCCTAGAATCTATGCTCTTTAATTTTCTTTCAAAATCCCTTTAAATTTCTGTATTGTTATCTTTATTTTCCAAAACCAAAACCCAATTTCTGATTTACTCAAACAATAAATCTTAGAACTATAATAAGTATATGAGATAATTTTGTTATAGAATTCCTCTGGGTTCGACTACCTTTGCGTATCCTATAAATTGATTTCCCACTCTATTTGCACCATCAGCGGGGTTGGACGGTGGGCAAGGGCAGCGAAGGGATGGCCGCAATGCACATATTTAACTACGTGCATTTTGTGGTTGTTCTGCAGCCCCTCTTTGTGCAGTTTCTGGCGATCGGTGGAGGAGTTCTAGCTAGGGATGATGACGGGATCTCAAATCCCTATCTTGGGTGAACACATCCATGGGGGTGATCGGGATTGTCGTCAAACGGAGAAGTGGTGGCAGCAGCACGAAGTTCCCTTGTCAAAAGGGAAATCGTGAATTTGTTGCATTGCACCACCTTCGCGCATTGATTCTGGTGAGCTCCAACCACATCCGATGACAATGATGGTTGCGAATAATAGAAGGGACATGGGGCTTCAATGCCCATTGATCTGTAGGCGACAATCTGGCTGAGTAGTGAGCAGCGCCCAGGTTGCACGCGGCGAACATATTGTTGCTGCTATCTTTCGCATTTCTCCTGCCGGCAATGACAGCTGCTCTGGCTACTAGCGATGTAGGCGACGACGGGTGTGTGGCCACAGGCGGTGTCCGGGCGGTGGCGGTGGCGGCTGCTTGCATTGGTGGTGGATAAGGTTTGCTCAAACCCTAGGGTTGGCTACTCAGGCCGGAGCTCAAGCTTGTTGGCCCGGAAGCGGCCCGCAGTCCTAAAAAATTAGGATTTTTTGTTGTTTGGGTTTGAAACCATAATTTGAAGCCTAATTGTTGTTTTTCCAACCTGATTCAGATTTTAAGTCCAACGGAGGCCTAGTTTGAAGATCTGTATTGAATTATATTTTGTAATAGAAAAAGAATTTACTTTGGGGGCCACAAGGACATTTTTGGTTGTTTTAATTACTCTCATATATCTGCCTGATTTATTAATTGAGCAATAAGCATGTTTTAGATAATAGGAAAGCATGTATTACTTTTTTTATTATTTATTATTTTAAAAGCAGGCCTATGTGTTTATTTTATGTTGGAATTATATTTTGGATTTTTTGGACATGTTTAATTATATGTAAAAATCTAGTAAAATATTTACATAAAATTATTTTTGCGCAATTGAAAACTTTTTCAATTAAAAATATTAAGCAAGATTTTTTAATTAAAATCAACATACCTTAAAAACAGTCCTAGTTTGTAAGTGTGCCTCTCGTCTTAGTACACATCTATGAGTGTAGCTTGCTAATTATCGGAGGTACATGGGTTGCAGTTGTTGGGAATTCTAAACAAACAATTTAAATCAAGTGAATAGTGGGAGCGTTTGTGCGTAAATGTCTATGAGTGTAGCTTGCGTACTTGTGTTTCTCACTGGTATTCTAGGATTGATTTAAATTAGAGATAAAAATGCCATAAGGTTCATGCGGTATGGGTCTCGTATGTATGCCAAATTGATCCTTTTTAGCTGGAGTTAGATTTGTGGTTAGTTGCTAAGAAGCATCTGAGGATATAATGCAGTTGCTGCTTCCCTGCTCTTGGTTGATGGCTTGGTCTAAGTTTCACACTAATTGCTTATTTCATGTGTCTAAGGATTCCTGACATGGTATGAAGTTAAATGATAGGGCACAACTCGTTGAGGTAAGCCTATTGTTTGGTCGAGGATGACATCGTAAAAGTCTACGAGTGTAGCTTGCAATGGGATTTCTTGGGCAATTAGTGGGCATTTATTTTACAAATGGTTTCATTGCATTTGTTTTCGAATGTTCTGCATGTTTGTTCTTATTTAATTATTTCGGGTATCTCTATGTCTGTTGTTGATCTAATTGGTCTTATTTTTGTGTTATTGAGGTTTGAAAAGATCTCATAGGAACATACGGGGAGGTGGATCAAGTTTTCAGTCTTTTAAGCTTATAAAAGTCCTTATGAGCAAGAGAATGACTCATGGGAGTTTGGTGACACTGCGAATGATGAAAGATTCATACTGTGAGGTGGAGATATTAATATCAAGGATAAGGTAAATACATCCTAAACTCACATCCATATCTTTGATGATTTCGAGAAGATTGCCACCTAAAAGAAATGAGCATGTCTTATGAACAGCTAAAGGGATTTTGTGGCGGAGCAATTATCTATGTCTCCACGGAACATTGCTATGACTATTTACAGTGCATGTTCGACTACATGCATAATGTAGTTAGAGTTGATAGTGTTATAAGCAAGCTCAGGCATGCATTTAGTTGGAGAAAGTTAATCAAAAGAAGATATTTGGAAAGTTGCTCCATAGTAAAGTATATAATCCATCTAATATTAATAATAATAGAAAGAGAAATTTTTATTCTTCTGATGCGATCTCAGTAAACCATAAGGTCGTTGATGTAGTGTCTTCACTTGCTAATATGCAAAACACCGCTCAACATAATTGGCAACCTCCTTTGTCATGCCTTCCCACCAGAATTTCATCTTTAGATCATGATACATCTTCGAAATTCCCGGGTGAGTAGTATAAGGTGTATCATGAGCTTCACTCACGATTTCATTTCTTAATTCTTACTAGTTTGGTACGCAAGTTCTTCCTTGGAATCACCAAGAATTATCTAATATTTCCTTATACTCTTTGGTTTTCTCTTTTGAACTTTCTAACGTATATTTTCCAGCTCATCACCCTTTCTTTGGGCCTCAACTATATTTTGTCTTAAATCAGGCATAATACCCATGGTAACTAGTATACCATCATGTAATTCAAATATTAATACTACTTCCAGATGCAACCTTTCAAAATTCATAACTAGTTCACTTTTACTTGTATGAATCGAACTTAACCTTGCTACACTTTTCCTGCTTAAGACATCAGCCACAGAGTTGGCTTTTCCAGGATGATAATGTATTGTCAGATTGTAATCATTCACTAGCTTAAACCATCTCTCTGTCTCATATTAAGATTGTTCTGTTCAAAGAAATGCATATGCTTTTATGATCTGTATAGCCGACACATTTGACTACACACAAATAGTTTCTCAATAATTTTGGTTCATAAACCGTTGTTGTTAACTCAAAATCATGGGTAGGGTAACTCACTTCATGAGGTCATAGCTGACGTGATGCGCATGTTATCACTTTGCCCTCTTGCATCAATACAAAACCTAAATCATTCTAGATGCCTCTGTATAGACCACATATTTCTAATCAGCTTTTGAAATAGTTGACAATGGTGTCATCGTTAGAAGTTGCTTTAGCTTTTGAAACTTTCTTCACGCTCCTTGGTCCATGCATACTTCACTCTCTTCTAGAGTAATTGTGTCATGGGTTTCATATTCATAGAACCTTGTAATGAACCTTCTGTAGTATTTAGCTAATCCAAGAAAACTCATAATATCAATAGGCTTCGTTCGTGATTTTCATTCTATGATCGCCTCTATCTTTGCTGGATCTACCTTGATTCCTTCATCCAATACAATATGACCTAAGAAAATTACTTCTTTTAGCCAAAATTCACACTTAATGAATTTTGCATATAACTTTTTGCTTCTCAATGTCCGCAGAACAATCCTGAGGTATTGTTCATGCTCCTTCTTGCTTTTGGAATAAATAAGAATATCATCAATAAACACCAGAACAAAATTATCTAGGTATGGATTGAACACTCAATTCATTAAGTCCATAGTTATTGTTGGATCATTCGTAAGTCCAAAGGGCATAACGAAAAACTCATAATGTCCATACCTAATTCTGAAGGTTGTTTTCGAAATATCTTCCTTCCAAATCTTCAATTGATGATACTCTGATAGAAGATCAATCTAGGAGAATACACTGGCTCCTCTGTTGGTCCCGGATTATCAGGGTATAACTTAGCAGCGGAAAATGTGGATAATCGTTTTCTTGCACTTGCTGGATAACCAACTGACTGGGACCTTGTCAGTTGGTAAGTCAACTTGCACTCTGCGTACTCAGCTGACTGGCGACTGGCTCGTCAGCTGGTAGCTCAAGACTTAGAATATTTTTAGCCTTGTTACACAGTTATATCAGTTTTTAGATATACACCAGCACTTGGGTGCTGGGTTTTAAATCAGTATGAAATGCAGAAAGCTGATAAAAGACAAAGGATTTATAGTGGTTCGATCAACTGATCTACGTCCACTCTCCAGTCGTAGCACTGGAAATTCACTATAGAGTAATCAGGTACAAGTTGCCTACGATCTATCTCTAGCTGGTGCGACCCTTGTCCACCACTTCGCTAGATCAACCGCTCCCGGTCTTGTTTCCTTCTTCAACTCTGATCAACTGGTGGAGTGCGAGCATGTCACTTCAACCTCCACAGCTTCACTGGGTGTTTAGTTCTCCCAAGAACGTATCTTCTCAATACGGCAAAAGCCCATAATAACTCAAGTGCTGGCTGGCACAAGAGCTGCTGTGAACTTCCTCAGAAGAGAAAGAACACCAAAGAGATCAGTAACTTACAAGCTGGAAGCTTGAAGTCTCGTGTTTGAATAAATCAACACACGGATAGCCTTTAGAAAGGCCTCGAAAGTGTTTTGCTTCTACTTGCTTGAGCGTAATAAATTTGCAGTCTTTCGGTAGTTGAGTATGGCGAGAAGAGTATTGAATGTTGGTGGATCCCAGGTATTTATAGCCGAGGGATCCGATTCAAATCTTCTAGCCGTTTGGACACATCCGGAAAAGGTCTCTGTCCTCGCATGTCCTTCAGACGGCGGCAGGTAGGAATTTCCGGAAAGCGCCATGCTTTTGTCCACTTTATCTGACATTGATCTCTTTATGTCAGAACGGCACTATTCGTCAGTACGAGGAATCTGAACTGGTGTCTTGAACTGATAGACTTTAAGGTATCCTCCCTTAAAGTCATACTTTGTCAGTTTATTCCTCAGACGAATCTTCTTTTTGTCTCTAAGACTCTGGGAGAGAGAATCTGGAATTCTGCTGGTAACATCCGACTGGTAGATCATTCTGGTGATCTTGTGCTGGCAGTCTCTGCTGGTGACTTGCGCTGGCACAATCTAAGTCTACCAATATGTCTGATGTTAACTCTTGGAATCTCCCATGACTGGTGGCTTCACCGCTGGTGAATAGTGTCAGTGAGAACACGTATTCTGCTGGTAGGATTTGTCAGCCGCCTGCTGGTGAAATCCTTCCCAAATGATGAACAGTAACCAGTCATTAGCTCTTCTCATGCTGGTGAACAGTGTCAGCACGAGTCTTTGTCAGCCGCCTTCGGATGAGACTTTTCCAACTGGTGAATAGTAACCAGTGGTAAGCACTTCTCATGCTGGTGAACAGTGCCAGCATGAGTCTTGATCAGCTGCGACTTACAACTCAAAAGACCTAAACAGGACTTTACATTTGAGATTAGAGCTATTCTAGAGACAAACTGACGCTGGTAGGACTTAGGATTTGATCCACCAAAACACCAAAACTAGAATCTAAACAAGTAGCTACTGGGGAAAGGAAACTTAGCCAAATTTCCCAACATCCTCTAAGCTGATTAAACAAGTTGTCTATTCTTTGTAATGGATACCGTTTCTTTAATGTTAAATAGTTTAATTCTCGATAGTCGATACACATACTCATCAAACCATCTTTCTTCTTCACAAACAACACAAAAGCTCACCAAGGTGAAGCACTTGGTCGGATAAAACAAATATTCAACAACACTTGTTACAGCACCATCAATTCTTGCATTTCTTTGGGTGTCATCCTATACAGTGCCTTAGAAATCGGAGTCGCCCTGGTTCCAAGTCTATGACAAACTGAACTAGTCTATCAGGTGGCAATCCTATGGGTTTATCCAGAAATACATCATCAAACTCACTCACCACTAGCACATTTTTTACTGTTACCTTTTGACTAGATTCACCTTTCACATACACCAAATATGCCTAGTTTTCCTGTTTTTGTAATAACTTACGATCTTGAAGTGTTGTTATTACTGGAACTCTCTGCCCTCTACAAAAACCATATATACATTCTTGTTTTTCCTCTTGTGATGTTAAAATGACTTACCTCTCATCACAGAGAATAGTAGCTCAGTTCTTCGCTAACCAATCCATTCCTAGGATCACGTCAATGTCATTCATCTCCATCACATTCAAATCATTCACAACTAAGCATTCAACTAAATCTCCAGATTAGAGCATACGTGTGTAGTTATAATAACTTCTCCTGAAGGTATAGCTACTTTCAAGTTTCTATCACCTTCTACTACTTCAAGATGAAGATTGTGTGCACATGCATGAGCAATGAAGGAATAAGATGAATTTTAATTAATCAAAACCATAACAAACATGTAACTAGAAATTCTCATTCTTGCTACACTTCCTTCATTCCTTTCATGATTAAGAGCATACATTCTAGCTGCTCACATTGGCAGTTTTTTTTGCTGCTAATGGTCCTTTATAGGATTATGAGGTGGTATTTATCCATTTTTTCCCCTTCCTCTTTGATTCCTAAGTGCTCTGAATCAAGGTTGAGGTTATCCTCTTATTGCTCTCAACTTATTATTTAGCCTTTATAAGTTTGGTCTGCTAACAATCTCTTATTGTCAATGTGGGCACTGTCTAGCCATATGCCCTTTACCACCATAGTTCAAACCAGTTATTTCCCAACCTACACACTCTCTTGTATGCCTTCTCTTACATCTTACAAATTACAATATCATTGATCCTCTAAATCCTCTTCCAGAGTTTGTTGGTGCAACATTTCCTCTGTTCGGTGCTTACAAGTTTCTCCTCAGCAGGTACTGGTTTTTGCAACACCCTTGTCTTCTCTGATTGATTAACAACCAATAATTTGCACGCTGAACTTCTTTAAGCCTTCTTTTCAGAGTATTGATTTGTCGTTGTACTCTCTAGTATTCAAATTAGTACTTTACCTTTAGTTGAAATGACTTCTACATCCAAAGCCAAACTCAAATATTTTGGGTAAGTCATCCCCTTATTGTAGACAAAGGGCTAGAATATTTGTTCATAACCTGAATCGGAACTTCTTTGCTACCTTAACAGGTGTATCAACTAATTGCATAGCATACTGTGACAAGTCACATGATTGCTTGTAAATTTTTGAATCAGCTTATTACTTAACCGATGCTGCCTCCAAACAATCACATTCCTTTATATACCAATTCCTCATTCAGAGCAATGCATGCTCAACTTGTTTGCCAGCTAGTAAATATCAATCATGCATGGCATAATTTGGAAATATACTTTTGTTTCAAACAACATTCACAGTTTCAGATATCACTAATCAGAACACTGCACTTCGCAGTCCAACACAACCAGCTAAAATCCCAACATAATTTATATACTTGGATACATCATTCGCTGGCCTTCATAGGCTCAATTTCGTAAATCCCTTTTTTAAATAGGAACGATTATTTGTGCTTTCCATATAACAAACCACTTAGCTCAAATAACATGATAATCTCAAACACATTTAAGGCTCTTTCAGAAGCCAATCACATTTTCATAATCTCTTAAGAAATAATTTCTTATTCTCACACAATTTGACTCATTAGTTGTATCACAAACATCATAAGTTCATATTAACGAGATAATCTTAAAGGTTTCTCCAAACACAGTGAGAATCTAACACCATCTCCTAACCAACCGCAACAATTATGATGAGAGTCAAGCTCCATCGTCACACAAATGATACAAACAATAGTGAGAGTCAAACTCCATCGCTACTCCACTTACACAAACACATCAATAATTCAGCGCCACTGTGCACTTATGTCTTTTTCTATTAATCACTTAAAACTCATAAGTGAAAATAACATCACTCAAAAGAGATTGCTATTTATATGATACTAGCCACTCGGACTGACGTCACACAAATTATCAATCAGGAAGAGATCTGTACTACAAAATAAGTATAATCTCCATTGCTAGAAATATCCAACCTTGTCTAGCCATTGACCTAGCCAATATATTAACAACAACATATCACTCACCTGCTCCCAACATGCCATAATCCTCACCTCGAAAGGATCCCCCTTCTCATCATTGTCTTCTTCAATCAAATCATCGGCACACTTATAATTTGACTCACTAGAAGTAAAAAGTTCCTCTTGCTCAAACTCCATATGATAGTCATCATCACTATCATCCCTAGAGGTACGATATCTGCATGTCCTCTTATAAGGGGTATTTTCTAACCTCTCATAACTTTTTCGCTAAGCTCTATAGATGGAGGTACATACCACATATATAATTGTTGGCTCACTGTCAGATGGAACTATTTGAGCTACATGTATACTGAGCGAAACCATATATAGAGTAAAATAAGTGATGACGCGTGAAATACAAGTGACATAACCTCAAACACAGGTGCTGAAATCTTAAAGATTGAAGATGTAATATAGATCATCAGCTATACTGACCCAGGCGTAAGAGCATGTCCAGATTCACCAAGAAATCCAAAACTGGAGGCACAACAAGTGCAACTCTAACACACCCAAACACAAGCAAAATAGAACTATCAATATCGGGCTCAATCGAGTCACTAGGAGGACATTCTAATGTCGCAGCTCCATAAATAATAAACCCAATATTGCCCGGAAATTACCTAAAAGTGCAAATGTATGCTGATAAACACTCGTTTTGTGCATTTTACTGATATGAATCTGCTCACTTTTGACCTTAGATTAGATCATTACGTGGTGTGCTCATGCATTATTCGTATTCTTTGAAGAATTATTACGTTTGGGTTGTTTCTGGTTGTTTATGCAGATTTCATGCACAAGTGAGTTGTTTTCAAGATATGATCGAGCACCATGAAGTTAGTTGATGTGTCGTTGCACTAGGAAGGTGAAAAAGTGAGAAAAGATCGATGAAAAAGCTTCAAAAACCCAGTCGCGACGTGAACAGCGACCCAAATTACATGATCGGCGGTCGTCGATCATGCATTTGGGCCGCCAATCACGTAAATTCTCATTTTTCCTTTCGGCGCATGAACGACGACCTAATTACATGAACGGCGATCGCCGTTCATGCTTTTAGGTCGCCGATCATGCAATTTCTGGAATTCTGCTACGGCACATGGATGGCGACCTAACTACATGAACGGTGATCGCCGTTCATGCCTTTAGGTCGCCGATCGTGAAAAATCTCAGCTTTTGCTACGGTACACAGATGGCGACCCGAGCGCACGCTCGGCGGTCGCCATCGACACATTCTGGGTCGCCAATCGTGACTTTTTGGGCAAAAATTGATCCCAATCCCATATCTTTTTGGGTTTGAACAAGATAAGTATAAATAGAGGCTCCCAAGACTCAAAGAAGCGTACTTACTCTGATTTTTCTAATGGACTCGGGGAGAGAAGGAGAATTCAAGGTCACAGAAGTTTCAAGATTGAAGAATTGGGTTCTTAGTTCCATGTTTTCTAAGTTTTCTTCTTCTTTAATTCTCTATTTTGTGGAATTTAGCATGATTGGCTAAATCCCTTTGTGGATTCTAGGGTTTTGAAACTTGTTGACATTCATTCAATTGTTTATATGATTTGATTTTCCTGTTCCATTGATGTTGTAATTACTGCTGGGGTTTTCTTTAATTACAAGATATTGTCCATTGATTGTAATTTGAATTGGTAATTTTTGAACCGAGAGGTCTAGGTTATTGATTAAGATGCAGCGGAATTAAATTTGATAGGGCAATTATCCGAGAGGAATTTGAACTGTTAAAGGGTTTTGAAATCTAAGGATTTATCAAGAGTAAAAGTACTTTTGCGCATCCGAGAGGAGTCACTAGGTCGTTTATTTCCATGTTATAGTTGAGAGTCCGAGAGGGTCGCCTGATAACATTTATGAGATTAACTCACATCTTTGGAAATTAAATTGGAATTGGATTGTATAAATGATTGTTTGATAGTTCTTCAAAGTGGATTACCCTGGAATCCTAGTTTTCCAATAGATTTTCTAAACTTAATAAATTTTCTTTACTTGTCATTATTAAATATTGCTTTTCAATATTGCCTAGAAATTAATAACCAAAATCAATTACCGATTTGTCTAGATAGTAGTAAGGTATCTATGTTTTAATGCTTAGTTATACTTCGATCCTGCAATCTTCGAGATCAATAAATTATTACTTGCCCTCTGCAGTGGTCTGTACACTTGCAGAATAGCGCGTTGTGAAACGAGCTATCATATGCCAGTGTCTAACATAAACATTATGGCCTCAATTCTAGCCCAAATTTCCAAAACTGTAACAACCATTCAATCAATATCATCATGGCTTCATAATTCCATACTCCTCTCATATTCACCATCTACCATTCCTGTCAATAACAAGCTAGGAACTTAAATAACTCGTGATAGGGAACATAGAACATAACTCCTAAACTTCTGGATCATGTTATGGATCCACCTGCCACAATAATATAGCTAATCGATATCAATCCAGAATAAATAATACATGATATGGTGAATGATCGCATCCTTGCCACTCTCTTACTAATTGTGACACTATTGGGTCATCACGATGGTAGACATTTCCCAAGTATCCACATTTACGTTCAACATTGAGCAACATGATATATCTCCAATTTATTGTTGTTAGTTGTCAGCGGTATCGCCAGTCTGACTCCTTAATTATCAGACTTAACTCATAACAGTACACTCATATGAACAATTACATACCTTAGCTTACCTTCCACTAGTCTCTGAAGACTAGGGTACAACCTTTCCAAAAATCAAGAAATAATCACAACTTGTGCAATTTCAAACAAAATCACAAATCAAACTCAAAAGTTCAAACCACAATTATAACAAATCACAAACTCAAAATTAAATCACAAAACAATCTCAACTATCAAACCACAAGATCAATTTAATTACTCCAAATAGCCAATCATTCCAAATAAATCCATCATACCAAATAACTCATCATTTCAAATTCAACAATCATCTAACCAATCACAAGAAAGTCAAGTCATTGCAGGAGTCTCGCTCCACCACTATCACAATCAACTCAAGCCATTGCGGAAGTCTTGCTCTACCGCTTAACCAATCCAGCCATCATCGATACCACAAACACCCTAGAGAGAGCTAAGCTTCCATCGCTATACAGCTTCAATCATCTCAGCCAACACAATCACCATCACAACCACATTCACATCAGCGAGAGCTAAGCTCCATTGTTATACCACCTCAATCAATCCAACCAACTAAAAGAATTTAAATCAAACAACACATTAGCGCGAGTTGGGCTCCATCGCTACCAGATATTCAATTACATCTATTATTTATCAATTAAAAACATTTAATCACATAAAAATGAGAGGAATCCCATCACTCAACAACAAACATTACAATCTAAAAAACTTTACCTGACTGAGCTGAGCAGGAGGGAGCAGAATGCGGAGATTATATATATTATATTTTAAAGTTTTAGACCTTAGACTTCCGATTCAAAGGAAATCTTGTTATAGAGAGAATAAACACTTCTCTGATACCACTCTATCATGCCCCTATTTAGCTTCCCGACTTATGAGAGTGCAATGGGTTATCTCGTAAGATTTCTCACTAAGTAAACATAATCATGAAATAAGATTAAGGAAAAGATGACATTTGTAGAGGTAGTGATAGGGTTAAAGTTCATACAATATGTCAACATCCAGTGTTGGTTCGAATAACAACAGAGTTCAAGCTTAAACAAAACATTGGGAAGTTAAGTTTTAGAGGTTCAATGCAGCGAAACTGTTATAGTGGAGATATGTACATGGAGATACATATCTCAGAATCAAGCTCTAATTTGGACTGCTCGCACATTCCTGCTACCACCTTCATGCTCCAAGCTTTAACCTACATGTTTTAGTTATAACATGCAGGGGTTGAGTACATCGTATACCCAGTGAACACGTCCCCGAAAACATTACAAATATAGATTGCTACGACATTAGCCTGATAAAGCATGAGGTTTTACTTCAAAATTCACTCACGCTTATCAAAACATTTTCATATACTCTGTAGAGTTAAATATTTCATGTGTGGTCACTATTTGTTTTAATAGTGTGGCTTGGAAGCAGGCCTACTTCCAAGACACAATGTATAACTGGGAATGACATAATCCACTCAATCACTGTCATCAAAGTGCACTGATCTTGCAACACACAGCATCGAGATCCGATCGACTTTAACCCATCCTTAAAACCTCTTAGTGTCGACCCGTGGTTGATCCACTCTACAATAAATGGACTGGGGTATCGAACCACCAGTACTAGCATACCAAAGTTTAAGCTCGTGGTACTGCGGCTCAAAGAAATCTATCTCGGCTCACAATCAGTCAAAACCGCTCAAGGTTTAAAACCTTGGTGCATTTTACTGACGCCTCAACTCTGTGGGCAACTACGTCTGGCTCAAAGGTACATATAGGATCCACAAAAATATTTTTGCCATAGCAATAGCTTTAAAACAAAACATTTTTCGTACTTTTGATTTTTGAAAAGAAAACATTTTTTATGCTTTAAATTTTTATATAATAAAAGCCCACCTTGATTTCTTACGGATTTTGAAGTGGTGCAGCTGCTCAAAAGCAAGACCTCGCTAAGCATGATTTCGTTTAAACACAAATCAAACGTAATACACAAATAAGCTTAACATTTATGCCAGACTTAACAATTAATATCATCCATTCATAACAACAAACCACGATATATTACTTACACATATATCATCTCAACTTCTCAACCATTTCTCTTATCACGAAAATTCTACTTATTCCACAACAATCATAGCTCGTCTATTTTCAATTCATTATTAGATAATGATCTTAATCATTGTTGTCGTTCTATTTCACATGTAAGGATCAACCAATTCTCGAGTTCTCAAACTATGATATAGTTCCAAATACCTTCATAAATATAATCAATCATAACATAGAAATCATGATGATATCATTACTCACCTCATATCATTCAGTATTCAACATTATTCTATCAACTCTTAGTCTTTCTCCAACCAATCCAATATTCTTAGCCAAAAAACTCATACTCCAATGATTGTGATAACATAAGATCTAGCTGATTAAACTATCATATTCCACGTCCAAATCGTGTTATAACCTCATATAGTATATATGGTGTGATCCTCAAGATGATATCTAAGTTTAATCATCGAGGGCAAACAAAATGAGCAAGGAAATTGGAGTTTCTCACATACGTTCGTCTCTGGCGTGGTCCAGCCTCGGCTGCGCCCTGGCAATGTCCTCAGCCCAACCAAATAGGTTGTTACATACAACATGTCTCTGACGCGGTCTCAGCCCTCGACAGCGTCAGCAACGGGCTGAGATCATTTCTCGCCTTCGGCCATTTCCAACCATTTTTAACCATGATCAACAGTCATATATTAAATTCAACATAAAAACACATGCTAAAAAACACAAAAACATCCTTGCATATCAAAGATTTAAGTCTCGTGATGCACATATGAAGAATTTCTCAAGGTTGAAACCCTTACCTTCTTCAACTCAAACTTGATCCACTAATTGCGACAATTCAACCCCCAACAATCCATCCAATTGCTTCAATTAAGTTCCTAGAAACGTTTATAAACATCTGCTAGAGTTTCAAAGAAAGAGCATAACTCACCCGTTTCTGCACCAAATAGGGCTAATGAGTAGTCAAAACATATCTACTCTCGAAGCTCTATAATATTGTCTCTCATGTCCATCACCCAAATCATCGTCATTTGGCCGGAATTCACATTAGAAGATGGAAGGGGTTGGGAGGGTTTTCTCAAGAAAATGGAGAGCGATATTGTGTTTCTCTCTATCTTAATTGTGATACACCTCATACCCTTATTAGATGAGTCATAAGCTTGATTCATGAATTTAGGACAAATTGTCATGCCACTATCTCAATTTAATCATTTATTATATGCAAGTAACATTAATAATTACATATAGATGTACATTTTTGCATATATTGCTTATAATCCCAACCACTCTAAATCGTATTCCTAAAACATCGAATAATTATAATACTCAAATCATATTCATAATCATTACCTCCAAAAATTTTCGACTCAAATACGCATTAATAAATTTAACCGCAATTTGCTGATCAAACCGATTAATTGAGCAATTAATTGCATGATTAATCATAAAATAATAATATAATAACATCATTATAATTAGTCATATTATTACACTTTTTCATACTCACCAATAAATTATTAATTCCACTAATTCTAGAGTTAATGCATTGAGAATTGGAATAACAATTGGACATATTCAAGAATTGACCAAAAGAAAATATTTAAAAATAAGAAATTGCATGAACTTAGATCAATCAAATAATCTATTTCTCTGCAATAATCCGCGCTAATCAATTTAATTTACTCATTTAGATTGTATTCCGTTGGAATAATCATAAACAAAACGGAAAATAATTTTCAAAAACGGGATTCCTAAAAAAATGGATTGATTCTCAAATCCGGTTGAATCTAATGGTTTACGTTATGGCAGAAAGACATGTATATGTGATATTAGATATTGCTAGTTATATATGAACTAAAGGAATATTTCATTTGCCCCACCACTGTGTGTGGGGTTCCAATAGAAGTCCTTTCATATCCTTGTGGCTGTTGAGGTTCGATTTGAGTATGGATCGGAGCCCCGAGAACTGGAATATAGTACGAAAACTTTACAGGGAAAAGGCGAACTTAAATAATTATACAAGTATGCAAGAAATGCTAACGGCTGATCTATAGACTATCTGCTAAGTGTATTGGAATAAAAAGACGATATAAATGTGGTTTAGAGAGCTGATACAAGTATTCTTGATAGTCAAAAATTCCATCCTTTTTCCCTGGTTTGAGGAGTTATTTATAGGAGTCTTGTTACCCTACGGTTTCCGCGCCGTCTTCAACCGCCTGGAGTCGAGCTCGTGATTATCGGGGTGGTTGGCTGATCGTGGGGCCTGGCAGTTACGAATCCTCCACGTAGCAGCCGTTGGTCTACCCGTTGAGATATTTAAGGGGGCGAGGCGCGCGGTTCTTTTGTCGAGCTCCTTCTTTCGTTGAAATTGAACTAGATCGAGCTGTGGGAGGAGCTGATCGGACTCCTTTCGATACTTTTCGAACTGCTTCCGTCGTTCGAACTGCTCATTACTTGATCCTATCCAGTTCGAACCGGATATTTTTCCTGTGCTTGGGTGGATAACGGGTCTGGCCTGTGGTTCAAACCCAGCCCAGTACTTTGATCGGGTCGGATCGAGTTCGGACCTCCAACAATAGCCCCTTTTGACTTAGATGATCAGCTTCGTAGCGGTCGGTTAAGTCAAAAATTAGTGGTCCGGTATACGGAGATATTTCCCAGGTTGTGGCCCTTCGAACTACTTCGGGGGTGGTCCGGTATTATTTGGGTGCTTTTTAAGCACCTCTCGGCTCCTAGGACCAGTTCCTCTGTGGGGGTCCTGACCCGTGCAGCCCCAGAAAGCTGCTACGGGTGTCGTCGCCGTGGGCCCGAATCTGCGGCATTTAGTTAGGGCAGTTCGGGTTCTGCCTCATTAGTTTTATGGCCACCTGGTGAGCCCCTGGTGAGTTAGACTCATGGTTATGGGGTCTTATATGGTGTCCGCCGGGGTGTGTGTCCCCAGGGCCGGTAATTTTTCTTGTCACAAGACATCGCTCGAACTACTTTGAGCGAATTTGTTCATGTCGAACTGCTTTCGGCGAACTGCCCTTTATGTGTTTGAAATTTGGGCGGCAAAAGTCAGTGGCAGTTGCGTGATTTCCGCAAAAACTGGGGGCAGTTTTGGAGAAGTTGAGGGGGCGTTTCGAGTTAATAACCATCATTTGGGATTCGTGTCCCTCACTTTCCCCCAAGAAAAACACTTTTCTCTCTCTTTTCGTGCGATTTTCGGCAAGTTCTACTCTCGTTCCCCGACGATCAAAACACTGTTGTGGCTACGATTCTTCGGGTGGTTCTCCTTCTCTCTTCTATTTCTCAGGTAGATTTCCAAGCATTCCTCTTTATCTTCGATGGATTTCTTTATCTTCTCTGGGTTTTTGCGGTTCTTGCTCCGCTGCGGGGGTTGGTTTTTGGTGGGGAGTTGGGCTGACCGGGGATCGCACCTCCCCCTTTTATTTTCCTTTTAGGGTAATTTAACTCGAAGTTTGAATTTTAAGACGAGTTCTGATTCCAATAACCATGAGGGTTTGACACCCCCCTTCACGCCTTCACCGCCTAGGGCATCGAACGCCCAAGACTTTGTTGGGCCCGACTGGAGTTCGTTGTTCCAGGGGCCAGAGAGGGCCGGTCCGAGCGCGATCCAGGCGGCTCCGAGTTCGGATTCGGATTCGGCGGACGATAGGGTCCTGGCCGAAGCGTTCCGCGGGTTAGAACGGGTGACTTTCAGTGGAGAGGCTGGTGGGTCTGGCCGGGCAGCCAAAGTCGAAGGATACGGGGAGACGACGGAGGAGCCCGAGGTGGCCGGTGATTATGTCCTCCCGGAGGATTGGTGCATGCATTGGGTGTTGGGCGCCGTGTCTACGGTTACCAGGGGCAATCCGGGCCCTCGCTGACACTATCCCGGTCAAGGACGTGCGGTTTTGCGATCCGCGCCCGTCGAACCACTGTTTCAATCCCCCTTTGGGCTACGTGGCCTTCTACACGGCGGTGATGGAGAATGGGGTCGGGCTGCCCGTGCACCCCTTCTTCTCGAAAGTCTTAGCCTCCTACAATCTTTCCCCTTTCCAGCTCGCGCCGAACTGCTGGTGCCACCTGGTCGGGGTCCTTCTGATGTGGATGGACCTGGGGCTAGGGTGTCCGTCGGTCAGGGAGTGGCACTACATGTACCACTTCAACCAGTGCGCGGACAAACACTACTATTATTTCACCCGGTGGTCCACCGGGTATTCGACATTGATCAAGAAGCCTCCGTCGAACTCCCCGGGCTGGTGGACGAGCTTCTTCTACCTCAGGATGAATGAGGAGCATCCTGAGTTCATCCGACATGGCGGTGTCCCTATCCGTGGGTTTCTGGTTCCTTGCGAACTGGTTTAGTTATTTAAATCAACCTTGTCTGATCCTCCATTTTGTTTTCTTGCAGATCACCCCCATCCGGAGCTTACCCCAAAAGAGCAGGCCAGGGTCAATCGGGCCTACGACATTACCGTGGGTGATCGGGAGTGGCCTATTGTTCAGAACGGGCGCTTTGTCACTTCGACCACCTACCTCAGTGGGAAGGGAGAACTATACGCTCTTCCGGCTGAAATGACCCGCCGTCGCCCTTGAGTTTCTGCGGACTGGGTCGCGGCCGCCCTCAGGGATAAGAAGAGGGCGAGGGACGAGGAGGAGTCCCGTCATCGACCTCCGAATCCCCCGAAGCGCCCAGAGGTCGAGAAGCCACCCCCACCTCCACCTCCACCTCCGCCGCCCTTCAAGCCCCAGGAAGGGGTGACGGTCGAGGTCTCTTCCTCTCGGTCCCGCCAGGAGGCCCCGGCGAAGGTCGATGAGCGGGAGAAGCAGAGGGACAAGAGAGCGGAGGAGTCCGACCGCTGCAGCCGCCACTGTTCCGGGGATCATGGGTCGAGGCGTGAGAACCCCGACAGGGTCGTGGTCACCGCCACGGCTCCACCGGATCCGGTGGTGGACTCGTTCCCGGTCCGCGCCTGGCAGATGCTGACCAACCCTGTCACCGTGGACCAAGCAGGGACTGCCCAGGCGCGCCTGGCGCGGTACCAGCTTCTCCAGCTCCAGGTTCGGATTTTAACCTGGGCCATTATACTTACTGTTGTGCATTGTTTCTGATTTCTGTTATGGTTCGCAGGCTCAGGTGGAGCTCGACGCCATTCGTCACGAGCTCGACGTGTTTGGTGATAAGTGCATCGGGGAGATCTTCAATCTTCACAAGGAGCGAGACTCCTTGAAGAAGTATGGGGACTCCCTGAACGAGAAGCTCGCCTGGGCGGAGGATCAGGTGTCCGCGGTGGAGGCGAGGGCAGAGTCGGCGAGGAAGGAGGTGGATGCCATGCAGGCGGAGCTCGAAGATGCTCATCGGATGGCCTCGGAGGCCAGGGCGGACTCACTCAAGCTGGTCGCGGACTTAAAGGTGAGCAGCGATCAGCTCCTCTCCCTCGACTCCCAGCTAAAGACTCAGCGTGAGAGTTATTTGGCCGAGGTGTCGAAGTACGAGGAACGGATCGCCCTCATGCAGACGGGCGAGGGGCTAGACTTCGAGGCTCTCATCACCTCCCCTCACTTCGCCGAGAGGTACGAGGTACGCCCTCTTTCAGGCCCTCACTTGTTCGAACTTCTCGTACTCATCTAACCTTCTTTTAGACCCTCTCCGAGCAGGTCGAGAGTGAGGTCCGGGAAAGGATTTCTCAGAAGTTCCCGGACCTCGACCTCAGTGTGCTGGATAAGCTAGAACCGGAGGAGGAGGAGCAGGAGTGGGAGCAGGAGAAGGACTCCAAGCAGCAGCACGCCGAGCAAGATCAGAAGCTGCTCGAGGATTCCTCC
>JAPKLW010000644.1:373434-409213 GCA_026898455.1 Plectranthus barbatus | reverse complement strand
ACTTGATAGCGCGTTTTTCAACACGCTAAAGCTGCAAGTGTACAGACCACTGCAGAGGGCAAGTAATAATTTATCGAACTCAAGGACTGCAGGCTCGAAACACAACCAAGCACTAAAACATAGACACCGTACTACTATCTAGGCAAATCATATAGAAGTTTTGGTTTATTTAACTAGACTGATTTAAAAGCAGAAACAAAATAAAACGGGTAATTAAATATTTTAGAAAACAATGAGAAAATAGGATTCCAGGGCAATCCACTTTGAATATTAAACAAACAACGTTTTCATGCAATTCAATCCCAATTTAATTTCCAGTGATGTGAGCAATCGCGAAAATGTTATCAGGCGATCCTCTCGGATTCTAAACCATAACATGGAAATAAAATACCTAATGACTCCTACCGGATGCGCAAAAGGACTTTTACTTTTGATAAAAACCTTGGATTTTAAACCCTTTAAAAGTTCAACTTCCTCACGGATAATTGTTCTAATAAATCTGATAAATTTGCGTCTTAATTGACAACCTAGACCTCTCAGTTCAAAAACTATCAATTCAAATCACAATTAATGATAATTAATGCAATTATTGAAAATCCAAATTAAATCATAACATCAGAGGAAAAGGAACATTAAATTTGCATAAATGTTGAATGAATAAATACAAAGTTTCAAAACCCTAGAATCCAAAAAGGGATTTAGCCAGACATGCTAAATCCTAGAAAAACAAAGAGATGAAGAGTCATAGAAACAGAAAAAGGAAATTAAAAACCCTGTAGTCTTCAATCTTCAATTCTTGTCATGCTCTTCAAGTTCCCCATGAATTTCTGTAGAAAACTCTCTCTCTAGCCTTAGAAATAAATTGGGAACGTAGGAATTCTGAAAAATAAGAGTTGTGGAGCCTTTTCTTGGTTTCTGGAACTTATATTTATAGGCTGGAGGTCTTGATTCAAAAAGATATGGGATAATAATATAACTTGGGCAAAAAGATACGAAGTTTACGTCAAATCTGCGGAATTTGCGAGCAGGGGGATCGCGACCGGCGATCGCCGGACGGGGAGGGGCGATCGCCGGTTTTGCTTCGTAGCCAAAAGTGCAGAACCGGCGTTCAGCCGGCATGGAGGCATGATCGCCGGCTGGAGGGAGTTGATCGCCGGTTGTGTAGGTGCAAACGCCGGGAAGGGAAGTGGTCGCCGGTTTTGAGCTGCAACTGCCGGCTGTGCATGCAATCGCCGGCTAGGAGGAGTGGAACGCCGGTTGTGTAGTTGCAAACGCCGGCTGAGAAGATGGCTCGCCGGTTTGGAGAGGAGGTCGCCGGGCAGGGCTGCAGTTCGCCGGTTGCGCACCTCCCTCGCCGGATGCGTCACGAAGCTTCATCTTTCACGAGCATTCTTGATAATTCTATCTCTTTCTACTCTCAGTACAAGCCAACATGCTTAACTCTGGAAATGCTTGTTCAATTATCTCATTTAATCCTCAGAAACGCATAGAATCTGTGCAAAACAACATCAAACGAACCAAACGTGATATTTCCTTAAAGAATAAGAATCACGCATGAAAAGATCACATAATGGCTAAATCTGAAGTATAATCTAAGCATAAATACATCAATAAAATGCACAGATTGAGTGTTTATCAGTACTCCCCAGCAAAACGGTGTAGCTGAAAGAAGAAATAGGACTCTTCTAGAGATGGTAAGATCAATGATGAGTTATGCAAACTTACCAATTTCGTTTTGGGGCTACGCATTGGAGACAGCAGCTTACGTGCTTAATGTGGTGCCTTCTAAATCAGTTCCTAAGACGCCTTCTGAGCTTTTCCTTGGTCGCAAACCTAGTTTGTGCAAGTTTAGAGTATGGGGCTGTCCGGCACACGTACTGTCGAAGGAACCTGATAAATTAGAAAGCAGGTCAAAAGTAATGTTGTTCATAGGGTATCCCAGGCAAACGAAAGGTGGTTACTTTTACTGTCCTGAGAGTCAAAGAGTCGTTGTTAGCACCAACGCTAGATTCTTGGAGGACGAGTATGTGAGTAATCACAAGTCAAGGAGTGATATCGTTCTTCAAGAAATTGAGAACGAGAATGCAATTCCAAGGGAAGGGGAACGTGTAGATGTGGGTGCACCTGTGAGAGGTGCAGCACCACAGACACATTCTTCAGTGCAAGGTGCAGGACCACAAGTAACTGCACCTACTACTGACACGGCACCGATGCCTCGTCGCAGTGGGAGAGTTATTTTCCAACCGGAAAGGTACATGTTCGTGGGTGAGTCTTCGGACTTGAACCCGAAAGACGGACATGAGGACTCTGACCCATTGACTTACGAAGAGGCAGTGCAGGACAAGGATGTTGCCAAATGGCAAGTCGCCATGGATTCTGAAATAGAATCCATAACCGCTATGGATGTATACCAGAAAACTGAATTGTCGGATGGCTTTAGGGCCATAGGGTGCAAATGGGTATACAAACGAAAGAAAGGGGCGGATGGAAAGATTACGGCTTTCAAGGCCAGGCTGGTGGCAAAGGGTTATAGTTAGAAAGAGGGCATTGACTATGACGAAACCTTTTCACCCGTAGCCATGCTCAAGTCCATCCGGATACTCCTTGCCATAGCTGCGCATATGGACCTCGAAATCTGGCAGATGGATGTCAAAACCGCTTTCCTAAACGGTTACCTTGAAGAAGGTAGGGACATCTATATGCAGCAACCCGAGGGTTACATAAGCAAGGGCGAAGAACATCTTGTCTGGAAGCTTAGGAAGTCCTTGTATGGACTTAAGCAAGCTTCAAGGTCGTGGAACTTACGTTTCAACGATGTGATTAAATCCTATGGATTTGCACAGTTGGAAAACAAAAGTTGTGTTTACCGACTTTGTGTCAGTGGGAGCGTGGTCTTCCTTGCACTATACGTTGATGACATACTCCTATTTGGAAACAACGAGGGAGTGATGTCTGAAATCAAGGTTTGGTTATCCGAACAGTTCCAAATGAAGGATCTGGGTGAAGATGGCTACATTCTTGGGATTAAGGTCTCACGAGATCGTAAAAGAAGAATGTTGAGCTTATCCCAGGCGTCCTATGTGGATACTGTGATAGCCCGGTTCAGCATGCAACTCGCCAAGAAAGGCTTGCTACCTTTCCGACATGGCGTTCGTCTTTCTAGTGGGCAGTGTCCTCAGACACAGCGGGAGAAAGACGAGATGAGTCTTGTACCATATGCTTCGGCTGTGGGTAGCCTCATGTATGCGATGTTGTGTACCAGGCCAGATATCTGTTATGCCGTGGGCATGGTGGCAAGATATCAGTCTAACCCTGGACAGGCACACTGGACTGCTGTGAAGCATATCCTCAAGTATTTGAAAAGAACTAGGAATTTCTGCCTAGTTTATCAAAGTGAGGATCTGTGCCCTGTGGGTTATACGGATTCGGATTTCCAAGAAGACCAGGATGAGAAGAAATCGACCTCAGGTTATGTGTTTACCCTGGGAGGTGGAGCTGTATCTTGGAGGAGCTCAAAGCAGAAATGCATTGTTGACTCCACCATGGAGGCGGAATATGTCGCCGCCTCCGACGCCTCGAAAGAGGGGGTGTGGCTCCGGAACTACCTTTTAGAGTTGGGCATGATCCCGAGTTTGCCGAGGAGCATCACAATTTATTGTGATAACTCTGGTGCAGTGGCAAACTCAAAGGAACCGCGGTCTCACAGGGCAAGCAACGCATAGAGAGAAAGTACCATATCATACGAGAAATTGTATCGAGGGGCGATGTGCAAATTAAGAAGATTGACACTACTGACAATCTTGCTGATCCATTTACAAAGATTTTGCCGCAGAAAGTTTACGAAAGACATATTCGTGAGTTGGGTCTGAGGTGGATGCCGACCACTGACAGTGGTTAAAGAGACAGCAGACTAGATAGACGGACTGTATACTCTGTAATAGCTTAGTTATGCTTTAAGTATAAGTGGGAGATTGATGGGTTTTGTATACTGAAAGCATTTATTATAATGAGTATACAACGGTTTATTTCTCCTATCTGTTAACAATCTTACATGTATGAACAATGGTATCCTCATGTCTCACTGATAGGGACGATCATACGGCGTGTTGTAGATCGCAGAAGACAGTATGATCACTTGACCTAGTGAGACATAAACCTGATCACAGCCGAGACAGTGTATGAGGATACGTCTGTCCAGATGGCTGCGGCATTGTCGAAATAAGTAGTCTGTCTTCGTTACTTGACATGCTGGTACGCAGAGGTGGCGTATTGATGGACCGCAGTGAGATATATTCGTTGTCTAACATCAGCGAATACAAGATCTCGTTATATTGATTGAGTCCAAACCCTAACGAAGGTTCAGGGGTTTGCACGGGTTGTCTGTTGCTTTGATAACTCTGGTGCTGTTGCAAACTCAAAGGAACCGCGGTCTCACGGGCAAGCAAACACATAGAGAGAAAGTACCATATCATACGAGAAATCGTATCGAGGGGCGATGTGCTGATAAAGAAGATTGACACTGCTGACAATCTTGCTGATCTGTTTACAAAGAGCTTGCCGCAGAAGGTTAACGAAAGACATACAACGTGTATACAACGGTTTATTTCTCCTATCTGTTAACAATCGTACATGTATGAACAATGGTATCCTCTTGTCTCACCGATAGGGATGATTTTGCTGCGTGTAGTAGATCGCAGAAGACAGTATGATCACTTGACCTAGTGAGACATAAACCATAATCACAGCCGAGACAGCGTGTGAGGATACGTCTGTCCGGATGGCTGCGGCATTGTAGGAATAAGTAGCTTGTCTTGGTTACTTGACATGCTGGTACGCAGAGGTGGCGTATTGATGGACCGCAGTGAGATATATTCGTCTGTCTGACATCAGCGAATAAAAGATCTCGTCATATTGATTGAGTCCAAACCCTAACGAAGGTTCAGGGGTTTGCACGGGTTGACTGTTGCTTTGACTTGCCATGGTGGAGAGCCAACACAGCGCGCTCGTATATCCGCATCTTGGGTAACAGCAGTTCGTGTAGTACCGCCTGAGACTGAACTTAGGTAACCATATCCGAGTAATAGGATGGGGACATTCCCTGAGGAGCTCAATAACATTCATCGTGCCAAAGTCCTGCAGGCTGATTAAGTTCAGGCACGAGTGATAAGGTTTGAGTGGTACTACTCAGGAATAATAAGATATTAATTAATTGTAGTGAGAGCTTGTCAGAGGCTCCGATTAATTAATTAATGTCCGGTAACCTTAAATATGGGGATTCTCAATTAATGCAGCCCGTTCTCACAATGTGGTAATAAAGGGGTAAGTCAGTATTAATTCTGTGGTGAAAAAGAATTAATATTAATTAATTAATTGTGTCCTGGGTTGTGGACATGGGAATTAATTAATTGGAGGCCCACTTTATTATTTGCATTAGGTCCCAGGTCTGGCCCAAATAAGTGTGCTGAATTGAGCCCAATAGCCCATCAGGGATAAAACCCTGGGTCTATAAATAGACCACTCTCTCTGGAAACCCTAGCCACCTTTTTGTGATTATTCAAATCAGTCAAAAACCTAGGGCAGAGAGGAGAGGGGCGCCGACTGGAGATTCAAAGGAGGAGAATTTTCGAATTCTGGTCCTGCTCAAGTCACAGATCTACGGAGTCCTCACCAGTAGTAGATCTGAAAAGCACCGGGATACAGATTTTCTTTCTTTCCTCTGTTGTTTTCGAATTTTGTTTTGAAATTAGATTGCTAATTTCTGTTTCCGCAGACAAATTCGAATCGCGTGGTTGAATCGAAGTTTGGAATTTAAACGCGAAAGATCGGTTCAGAGACTACAGAATAACGGTAAACCCTAAATCCACAATCTTGTATTAAATTCATAGGAGCATGCTAGGGTTTTGAGAATATTAATTATGAGCAATATCCATAGATCCGATCCGGTTCAGTTTGGTTTTGGTGATTCGGTTCACGGTAAAACCCTACACCGGGGTGGTCCTGACAGATCCGCACGGAGAAAATTACAAGCGAGCTATCCAGCTCGATTTCCCAGCAACAAACAACGAGGCCGAATATGAGGCGCTCGTCCAAGGTATGCAGCTAGCCCTAGAACTCGGGGCTCGTAGAGTTCGCACCGAGAGCGACTCCCAACTAGTGGTCAATCAACTAGATGGCACTTACGCTGTAAAGGAGGAGCGTCTAAAATTGTACCACTCCGCGATCGAGAGGCTCAGAGAAAGAATTGAGGAGTGGGATCTTCGCCACATCCCCAGGGAATCGAACGCCCGAGCAGATGCTTTAGCGAGCTTAGCTGCCACGAGCTCCTCCCAAAGTACCCGACCAATCCCCGAGGTTTGGTTGCTAGCACCGTCCGTCTCTGCCCAAAATAGTGTTGCGCCCGTCGATCAAGACGGGATTGACTGGAGGATCCCAATCACTCGGCACTTATCCGGGGAACCTCCAACCGGCAATAAGAACAACTTGACAAAAATCGAGAGAGCGGCTACTCGTTTTACCCTCATTAACGGTAAGCTATATAGGCGTTTGCTCGGAGGACCCCTCCTTCGGTGTATCGTCTCTCCCGAGGCAGAAGAAGTACTCTCAGAGGTGCATGAAGGTGACTGCGGGAACCACGCCGGGGCTCGATCATTATCTCACAAAATAATCACGGCCGGTTTCTACTGGCCTACTCTAAAGCAGGACGCGACCGATCACGTAAAAAGGTGTGACAGTTGCCAACGCTTCGAAGCATCCACCCACAGGAATGCGGAACCACTCCACGCTTCAATTACCCCATGGCCCTTCATGATATGGGGAATGGACCTAGTAGGACCCCTCCCGAAAGGGACCGGGCAGAAGGATCACATCCTCATGGTGACCGATTACTTCACCAAGTGGGTGGAGGGCGAAGCCCTAGGGAGAACGCGCGATTTGGAAGTCATCAAGTTTCTGTGGAAGCATGTCTTGTGTCGCTTCGGAATCCCGAAAGAAATACGAACAGACAACGGACGACAATTCGCCAGCGAAAGGATGCAGGCCTTTTGCGACACCTACGGGATAAGGCTGGTGTTCTCAACGCCACGATACCCCGAAGCAAACGGCCTGGCGGAATCAACCAACAAAACGGTAATGGCAACACTGAAGAAGAAGCTAAGTCCACACGGATCCAGGTGGGTAGAAGAACTCCCCGCAGTCCTTTGGTCATACCGAACCACTCCTAGAACCGCCACCGGGGCTACGCCATTCTCGCTGGCATACGGGGTCGAGGCCGTAGCACCCGTCGAGATCACTGCCCGCAGTCCCAGAGTAGAATTCGCAGACGAGACAAGGAACACAAACCTACTCGAGAAAAATCTCAAACTCTTAGACGAGATACGCGAAGACGCTGCGATCAAAGCCTCCCGAAGGCGACTTCAGGTAGAAAGGTTCTACAACAAAAAACAGAAGCTCAGGAGCTTCCAAGAAGGAGATCTAGTCCTAAGAAGGGTATTCCAAAACACGAAAGAATCCGGAGCGGGAAAGTTAGCCCCTAACTGGGAAGGCCCCTACAAGGTATCCAAAGTGGTGGGGCGCGGGGCTTACCAACTAGAAACTTCAGAAGGAGGAAGGGTTCAAAATAGTTGGAATGTCAAACACCTGAAAAAATACTATCACTAGTATACAGATACGCATATTCCTGTTCTATTCTTTCTTTCCATTTTGTCATTATTTATTCATAACACCTTTACTAACTTGAGCGTCGGAGGGGCGATGCCTAGGCATCGCCCAACCTGACCTCATATCGCTTGTTTCGCAGCCAAGTCAGAGGGTCGATGTCGACAAGATAAGCTGCTCGGCACCGACCCCCTATGCTCCTCTATATCGAACCGTTCGCTCCAACAGAAGCTCCAATTCAATAAACAAGAAATGAACTACGAAACAGGCATACAAATTGCAACACGAAAGAAGCATAATGTGGCAGAAGCCCAAAAAGCACGGTAGACATTCAATTCGAAGGTAACAAAGCAGTGGCGGCGTAAATGTACAACAAAAGGAATTACAGAATGAATTACAAACAAGAAATGAACGCCTAAGGAACTAGTCTTCAAACGGCAGGATCCTCGTCCATCTTCTTCTGAGTTTCCCCACCTCCATCTTCATTGATGAAGCTGTCCGCCTCCTTCTCCTCAGCACTCTTTTCCACCTCGGTCTCGGGGATCGACTCAAGGCGGGTCGGTTCCTTGTTAACCTCCTGCATCTCGGCGTCGAGGAGTGCCCCCTCGGTCATGACCGGAGGAGAGGACGGAGGCGTAGCAGGGCGCTTAATGTTGTCTAGGTCGAAATTCGGACACCTCCGACCGACCAAGGCACAGATAGATCCAGTTACCATCTGCACAAGTAAGTCGAAGGTCGACTTGAACTCCGGATTCGCCACAACTTCTTGGTAATCAACCCCGTAATCTTTCTTCAGTGCCTCCACCTCCTCCTCGTGCGCCTTTTGCTCCTTGAGCCTCTCCTCTTGGCTTTTATGGAACCGACCCTTGAAGGAATCGAGCTCCATCTCAGTTTTGCGCTTTTCCTCCTCGAACTTCGCGGCGGAGGCTTTCAACTCCCCTTCAAGGCCCTTGCACCGACGCGCAAGCTCCTGCCTTTCCTTCTTCAGACCCTCGTACTTTTCCCTCCATCTCTGACCTTCGAGCTGCGACTCCTTCAAGTCCCACAAGACCGAAGCGAGCTTGCTGGCCAGGTCGGCCCGTTTGTCCCTCTCAGCCTGGAGCTCCTTCCTCGACTGACCCAGTCCCTCGCTAGCTGAGTCCAAAGACTTGAGGAGCTGCTCGGAGTAGATGGCAAAAGTCCGAGTAGTCTGCACAACAACGCGGAACAAATTAGTAAGAAAGATCATGATGCAAAAAATTCATCGTAACACGACAATATTCATACCTCCTGGAGAGTCTTTTGCATGCCAAAGTTCTCATGAGCATACTCACTGTCGAAGTCTTCAGCTCGGAGGTCCCCATCGAGGACCTTTTTAACATGCATTGCATAGGCCGCCGTGGAGGAAGCGATACTCGTCGATCCAGAGCCGACTAGCACCAGGTCCGCTTCCTTAGGCTGGCCGGTGGATCCCGACCGAGTCCTGGAATCAACGCTCGCATCGCGAGCCTTCTTCTTCCTCCTCTCATCACGTACAGTCCGAAGAGGAGGGGTCGCAGCCCTCTTCGGTTTGACTGGAGGGACGGAGATGGGGGTCGGTACCGAGACGATAACGTTGTCAGCCTGCTCAGTCCCCACTCGCTCCTCGGTTGGCACAACAGGAGACGCAGGAGACGTCTCAACAGCAGCCTTCTTCGATGAGGGGCCCTCAGCAGTAGGGGTGGAGGACGAGACCTCTCGTGGACGCTTCTGGGCCTTCATTGCAGCCAGCAAATCCATCGGAGATAAGCCCGCCATGTCCGCAGGGATCTTCTCCTTTTTACCGCTTTCGTTCACCCAAAACTCGGCTCCAACACTCCTCTTGCCCTTGACCGAGGAGAACTTACGATCCTCCCTCGAATAAGCAATATCGATCCGGCCCTCCTCCTTGTCGGTAAGGACCGTCTGCTTGTATCCTGCAAAAAACAGACATCGGTGAGTAACCGTAAATGTCGATATCGAGCCGTGCACTTGAACGAATGAACTAAACCGCACTTATTGGGACGCCCCCCTCGGACAAACACTCTGGGTCAGAATGACTCATAGGCACCCACACCCACTGGTTCTTCCAACCCGGGGTGTTTTGCCTACAACCGGTGATCATCGCTTCAGACAAGGAGTCTCTCTTCGACAAGAAGTAATAGTCCGCCTCGTACCGCGCACGAGGAGCGTCCCCAACATATGGCACCAGCTGATCGGTGCAATCTGGAATAGAGCCAGTCCGTACGAAAGTAGAACGGCTTGAAACCACGCATGGAGGGGCCACCCAATCCCATACTTGATCACCAGAAGAAAGAACGCCACCTCATCGATGCGGGGCGGTAGGCAGCACCTGTCCTTGGGATGGGGCAACGTATAGACCATCTTGTGATAAGCCACTCCAGCCGCACTCCTCGATACGGACTCCTCGGTCGCGAGAGACACAGCAGTGCGCACCGGATCGTCGGGATTGATTTGATCCTTCTTCGCGAAAGATCTGTCAACCTCCATTGGGACAAACGAGTCACTGCTACCCTCGCTGTCCTCAGCGGTACCCTCCTCCTCCGAAATCTCCTCAGGGTCGATATCGAGAACTGGCTGCTTGACAGGATGCCGACCCTCTCCAATACCTGAAGAGGCATCCTCTTGATACGGCGAACCCCTTACCGCCGACTCCTTAGAACTCGACGAAGAAGAAGGTTCCTCCCAAATCTCAACCGGTGAACTCGTCATGAAAACTGTAGCTATACAAAATCCAAAGAAGGAAATTGACAAAAAAAGAGGCCCCCCAAGAAGCAAGGAAACGAGAGAAACGCAATTGGAAAATACGCACGCAAGAAACGAAAGGGATAAGACCTCGTAAATAAAAGTCCAACACTAAACCAGACGCAAACGACCCATCCATGCAACCAACAAGCATCAATCTCAGGCAAATCAGAAAAAAAGTACACATGCATGAACCCACAGCCCCACCAAAACACGCCATTCAGCCCCCAGAAATCGAGCCAGAAGCACACTCAAGGCTAACTTCAAAAAACCAACGCCAAGACTGACCACGCGCCCTAGAGTCCGATACACCCCATGACGCGTACATATAACCCAGAAAATGAATCAAACTAGCACCCATCAAAATCGGCCGATCTGAACGAGGAATTAAAGGCAAACAAGCGGTTTACGTATGAAACATTTACGATAATCTCACTACAAACAGCAATCGACGAAATTCATAAAATCTTAGCCCGAAGACCCCAAATTAAAGCACGTACAAATCCGACGAAAAGGGCGAACACGATCAACGTAATACATACGAAAGGGAGGGAGAGATTTACCTGATTAGTCGCAAAGAATGGATGAGCGGGGGTGAGCGCCAAAACTGTCGAAAGAGAGTAGAAGGAAGACGCGATTGCCAAAATTGCAGCTGCCGGAGTGATCGCCGGAGTATGAGCACTTGCCGTCGTTAAAACAGTAGCGGTTGAGAAAGCAGAAGGGAAGTTCGTGGGCGTAAAATGACGAAATGAAACAAATACCGCATATTTATGAGAAACTGGAAGAAAAAATCGTTCGCGTCCTAACTTCACCCCCGGAGCTGGCCGAAATTACTATCATGCCACTCCAGAGGCGGCAAAATTTTAAGTCCCAAAGGAAACACCTCGGTGCCGAGGTGCTTGAGGAATCGCTATAGACCCATGAAGCACCGCGAAGGCGAGCCGCTCAAAGAAACTTCAAGCAATAACATTCCCCGGCGGGGAGAACTATAACGCGATCGACACCCTCTACGGGAACGTGAGGCCTTCCCACGGGAACTCACCAGGTGTCCTACGATCCGCTATAACTCACCCCGCTAGCGCTCTACGGAGCCAAAACAGAGTGCACGCACGAGAGCCCCGCTCCGTGCAAGAGAACATTCCCCGGAATAGTTCTAACCCGCGTGGTCCCCGAGCTCACGCCTTAGCCCGCAGAACAATACCCCGGTATTCCCTGCATGGTCATACGCGTTCCCTCGAAACCTTCGTATCGACCAGGAGTAGTATCCCGGCTACTCCCGAGCGGAGTTACTCTCTCCGGAAGTATCTCCCGGGCCCGAGGGTAGTCTCTTGGACACCTCGAATTTCCGCACTCTGTGTTGAGTCCTAACTCGAAGTTTTGATTCCACGACCTGTCCCGAACAGGCCCTCAACCAAAAGGGGCTATTGTTGGGGCCAAGCCCACGGACCCAGGCCCAACAGACAAGTCGGCCCGTACAAACAAGTCCAACCAGGAAAGCTGGCCCACCTAAGCCAACGAAATGCCGAATCCACCTAAGTCAAGGCCTCACCATCGAGGATCGGAGAGCCTCGCCATCGAGAAGCTGAAAGGGTCGATATCGAGATGTTCCAGAAAGATAAACCCTAGCTTGCTGGCGGCGTCCGATCGTTGGAAGCCCTAATCTCCCCCAAAAAACTCGCAACCGGTCCGACATTCACGGCGAGCCGTTGCTGCTAGACGGTTAGGGTTAGCTGCTACCTGTCTGCCCCTATCATGTCTATAAATAGGGGCATAAGGCTCTTTTTTGTATTCATTCGATCTGAGCGAAACTTAGCCGTAACTCTGCCAAATTTTCCGTAGATTCATTTCCCCTTCAGCAACAACTGTATTCGCGACACATCACTCGTTATTTATTTAATTTTTGTCTTTAATTCTCGTCTGTTATTCCTATTTTTTGCTATTATTTGTGGTGTTCTCATGAAGTTCTAAGGGCTCCATTTTCTCGTAAAATCGAACCTCAACACATATAATATTAGTTAAAATGAAAGATAGAATTTAATTAAACTAAAATGACATGGAATTTATTAGCTCTTTGAACCTTGGATCAAGTTTTGAAAGAATGTGATTTATTCTTATTTTTCATTATAAAAGACTTTTTTTTTTTAATCAATCGCCATACAAATAATATATTAATTTATGTTATATATATTATCATACAAGTTTATGATATACCCATAGAATAATACATTTCATTGGCTTATAAAAAATATTAAAGTAATATTATTTTAATACAAATAATTAAAATATTTCACGCATCGCGTAAATGTAATACTAGTAATTGCCTAATTGGTTAATTTGTACCCGGTTTGTTGATGGATTCGAACCGCTTGGGGTATCGACTTGCTTTTTCTTATTCGTATCATTTTGAATGGCCATGCGGGTCGATCGTGCCATGTGGTATAACAATACCCATCCATGATCCACCCCCCCCCCCCAACCAAGGTTCACTCCCGCAATCAAAAAACATTTACAACAAATAATTTGTATTATTTTTTTTCAAGAATGCAACCACGATTTTTGTGTGCCTAACCCATCCAACTCAATCAAATTTAATTCACTCCAATAATTGAAACCACATTTTGTCGGGATATTAATAATCAACCAAAACCATCTCCCACGCGGCCTCACTTGAATGGCGCACAAGAGTACCCATGGCACAACCCTGTGGTGCTGCTGTAGGCGAACAACGAAACGGGTCGCCTCGCCGGCAACTCGGGCACGGGTCTCTCAAAATTCAAGTACTCCACCACTTCCTCCATGCTCGGCCTCCCTTTGTTATCATTCAAGGTGCACATCAACCCCACTTCAACCACCCGTATCGCCTGATCCAAGTTCACCACCACACCCATTCTCCGGTCCACCAGCGCCGCCTTCTCGCCGCTCTCGTGCATGGCCCATGCAAGATCCAGCAAGTCAAGCTCCCCCGGGTCGGACTTCCTCCCCCGACCCGAAACAACTTCCAATACCAACACCCCAAACTCGAAGTTATCCACTTTCTGACTCACCGACGACTCGAAGCGAGTGGAGTCCGTGGATGACAGAACAAACCCAAAGTCTCCAAGAATCGCCCTAAAGCTAATGTCGATGAAAACGCTGCTAGCTTTCACATTCTTGTGAGCCAGCCCCTTGGAGTGGAGATAGCTCAATGCCTCCGCCACATCCTTGATCACCTTGAACCGCCGAGTCCACGGCAGAACTCCGAATCCGAACAACCACTTGTCAAGACTCCCATTAGGCACAAAGTCGTAGACAACAATGGTTTCTTGATGATCGAAGCACCACCCTCTGATGGGGACTAGATTAGGGTGACGAATCTTGCCGACCGCCTTGATTTCTTGAATCATCCTTCGTCGATCTGACCCACGTGGAGTGAACAGCTCCCTCGAGAAACGCTTCACCGCCACATTGCATCCATTCAATAATGTGCCCTTGTATGTAACGCTCTTGGCGTCGCTTCCCAAAGCTTGCAGCTCACCAAAACCTCGTGTGGCTGTGGAGATTTCGGCCAAATTGAATTTTCGGGCCCTGTTAGGCGGGCTGGGCCGCTTTATCTCGTTGGCGATGACGGCGATTTCGTCGGAGTCGTTATTCTTCTTGGGTTTTCTGTTGAGGTACAGGGTGATCATGACCACTAGCACGAGAATTACAACAGCTACAAAGATGTAGAAACTGCTCGGCGTTTTGTTGGGAATGTTTTGATAGTCGTCGACGATGATCTTGCTGGCGCAGCTTTCCGACGATGGGACCCGAAGAAGGGCCCGACTGACGGAAGTGAAATTCCATGAGCAAACACTGTGAATCTGCGTCTGGTATTTGTCGCCGGTAGAGCCCGAAAATCCGATGAACATGTATTCATTTAAGAAAGGTGAGAGATCGATATTGCCGGAATAGATAGTTCTGCTAGGACGGGCTGCTTCATCGGGCCCGAGATAGATTTCAAAGAATTTTGTGTTTCCGTCATAGTTTATCCAGGCCCGATGAACCTCACCGTCGTTGAGCCGGATTCCAAAGCTCGAAACATTGATTACCGTCGTGGAGACTATGCTTCCAAGATTGATGCCTATATGGTTATCATTGGGGTCCCCGAACTCCGGATTCATGCGAGTGTCGAACTCAACAGCAACCACTTTGTATTCGTCGCATGCATCGTTCAGCATGCCGAGCCACGGGCCGGGCCTTCCGACCGTGAACTCGTCAGGGACGATAACGAAGCTGAGCCCACCGGAAGCTGGGGCGGAGGCGTTGGCGGTGGAGTCGCTGTGGATTTGGAAGGAGAAGGTGGTGTTGAAAGATGCTGGGGAGTGGGAGTTGGGGTCGAAGAGGCGGATGGGAGAAGAATAAATAGCTCTTCCAGCAGATGATGGGAGATTGCGTTCTGGGATTTGGATGCATCGTGTTTGGGGTGGGATTGCGGCGCTGCCCAAGAGTGTGATATCCTGATCGATGATGTTTGGGGTGAATTCCGGGAAGGAGAGGCGCTTAGTCAGGATGATTTCGGGGCCGGGATTGAGGGTCTTGTGCTTGGATTGGAGTGAGCTTGGGATTGTAGTAGTGAGGATGATGGATAAGATGAGGATTTTGTGGAGAAACATGGTTGAGAGTTAATGAAGAAGAAGAAAGAAGAATAATAATGTTGTTGCTCTTTATGGTCGATCATGTGAGGAAGAGACGTATGGTTTTAAATGATTAGTGTGGCCCTACAGATTGTTTTGTCTGAACATTATTTACATGATGAGTTTTCAGGATTTTCTTTAGCGCAGGGGAGATTTGCATTTGGTTTTATCTAGTAGAAAATCTTCTTACACTAGCGGAGAATTGTTGAAGAATTTTGATGTCTATCCATGCCCCCATTCTCCAATGTTTTTTTTTCATAATAAATGTCAAATCGTGCTTGAGATGATAAATTCTAAAGTTGTGAAAAGATTGACGAAATACAGTAAAAAAAATGATTTTTCCGAGCTATGCACTGGATTCTTCTATGGTAGTGAAGACCACACAAGACGAATGTAGAATTATATTTTAAATATTTGTATAATATTTTGTAATTGCTATAAGTGGAAGTTAGGTAACATTTTAAATACAAAAGTTGTTTCACGCACTAGTAAAGTTGTCGTGTATGCTTAAATAAAAAAGAATATTATGTAAGGTCAGAAATAGTAGATGAGTTAGATGGTCTTTAATAACTGATAGTAGTAATATATTTGGATTGATCGAATTTTAGAGAAAGTGAAATAAAGATAAAACCAAATCAGCCAAGAACAAATGAGAATTTCTTGGATATGCGAGGATTCGATTATTAATTATTATATTTATTTGATATCAATTTATTATGTGTCTAGTTTAAAAAATAATCAAACTAGGAAAACATAAATGTATATTACTTATAAATTATATTAAATGGTTTTAGTTTTACTACTTGTATTTAATTTTTATTTCTTATTAAGAGAATTAGATAAAAATAAAATTGAAATGATTAAAATAGCATTAATATAAATTGAAAAAACTAAAATCAAATTTATTATAAAAAGAGAGAGAGAGAGAAAAAAAAAAAAAAGGTGCAAAACCATGAACTATTGCTAAATCATTCCCATTTTGTTTGATAAAAAATAAATTTAAAATAAATTATTAAATAAAAAATAATTTTTTTAGTTGTGGAACAGGGAATGGATCAGGGAATGGGATAGAGGATCTCAAGCCATTCCCATGAAGACAAAGGCAACCGCAATCATACAGAATTTACAAGGCATGAATTAAGAAATTTATTATTATTTCATGGGAAGAAATTTTAGCACTAGAAATATATAAAATAAATTAATAGGTTGCATAACGCCATGCTCTCAAAACGCATTGAGGAAAAAATATTATACTCTGCGATATATTTTTTTAAAAAAAGTAAGTATATACCATCAAAAACATGAATAAACAATACCCTCAATCATTATTTCTATAAAACATGAAGAGAAAAATATAGAAGAGCAAGTGACTTCAAACACTTGAAAATGGGCACAAATGTTGAAATAAAACTGCAACAAAATACAGAAAAGCTCTGTTTCTGACGGCACAAAATTTGTAGATTCATCGTTGAACATGTCTTAGAAAAAGGAAAAACATGAAGAAAATGCAGATAACTGATCAAAACATGGTTTTTTAAAGATAACTCCAACCTCATTCTTCATCAGCAATGGCTCCCTTCTCGCTGACATAAATACCATCAAGAAACTTCCTTATATCTTTGTTCTTGACATGGCATTTCTGTCAAACAAACAAAATCAGTTTCAAGGGTGATTAAAAAGTTCTGACCGGGATCTTTCGATATGATTACACAATATATTACCTGGTTTATCAAGGCACAGGATCGAGACACAAGTTCAATGTCGTTTCCTTCCAAAACCAATTCATCCTTCACCTTCTCAGATCGCACAATCGACACTCCCTCAAGCATATCCACCTTCCTCACCTGTAAAGGAGATGAAACCCCCAATTGATGATGAAATTACTACACCACTACAGTAATGCATGCACCAAATCAAAACCCAGATTAAGTTAATTCATACACAAAAATAAAATCTTCACCATTTCTGTAACCAATGATAACAACATAGTATCAAACCCCAACATAACTAATCAACAAACAATAAGAATATGCCACAATTGTAAGGTCAAATCAACAAACAATGACGGGCGAAAATACAAAGGATGACATTACACTACATTCGGAAAGAGGAAGACTAAAACCCTAGCTTCATACCTAGACCTTTTCATAAACTAGAATACTAACAAATCAATCTCAAACTAATTTTGCACTAATTGAACACATGTACCTGCAGCGATACTACAATTTGCAACAAATCTAGTCATTCAGCGTTAAAGTTCAACATATTTATCGATAACATAAACATAGTAGAACAATACTATCAACTAAATTAGTCAAAACGAAGGATATGAAATAAAAAAGTATAAAAATCGCATACAATTAAAATGCAGCAGACCTTAAAATGGATATATCAAAATTAGGGAAAAGATGAACACAAAAAAATATTTTTTAAAAAAAAATCACACCTTTTTCTCCCCGAGGAAATTACGGATCTCAATGGCTGTTCCACTGTTAGTGATCGAAGCGTTAATCGGAAAGTGAGCGTAGACAAAACGCATCTTGTAGCGGTAACCCTTGGTGACACCGTTGATGAGATTGTTGACGTGGCTGAGCGCCGTGCGGATGGCAGCGGTGGTTTTCCGGCTTCCGAACCAGGCGTCGATCTTCAGCTTCTTCGTCCCAGTTTCCTCGTCGGTGATGAGCTGAAAATCAAGGTTTAAGTGTTTAAAGTTGCGCGAGAGTTTTCCCCTAGGGCCCTCGACTTCAATCACTTTGGCCTTTACTTTGATCTTCACGCCGTCGGGAATATCCATCGTGTCCGACGACAAGATAGTCTTCATTTTTGTGAGAAGTGTGTGAACTGTGGTGTGTGCGTGTGCTAGTGAGAGAGAGGTCGCACTAGAGAGATGGCAGAGAGTCGACACAACAGTTTATACTAGCGAGGGTTTGGTGATGAAGAGGGAAAACCCTAATTCTTATCGGGCCATTTTATTTGGGCCTTTTTTGGGTATCATTTTTTAGTTTTTCCGATAACAAATATTGGGCCGGGAATGACCATTTAATAATTGGCTGTTATTTAACCCTGGAAATAAAAATTGGAAAACATGTTTAGGGGTGAAGTATGGCCAAATTAATATGTACAATTTCATAATTTTTCAAATCAAATTGGATAAATTATTTTAAATCGGTTTGGTTAGGCTGATTCAACAATTTGAAATGTCAATTGAACAATCATAATTTAAATATTGAGCATTTTTTTATTTTGTAAGAATCAACTTATGAATCTATGAAATAATCTTGAAATCACGACGACATAAACAAATAATAATGCAAAAAGTCCCTATTATATAATATTATAACTAGAAGGATCTCACAAAAATATTTAATTACGAAATAGAATTACCTTCAACATAAGTTATACTCCATTATTTAATATAAGATGTCAATTTGACAAAAATGAAATAAAAAATAACTTATACATTATTGATATTACTTAATAATAATATGATGAACTAAGCATATATTTAAATGTTATATAAATATTGTGAAAAAAATATTGATTTTACTACATTATAATTTGATATAATATATAAATTAAATGGTATTATAAAAATGATCTGATCGGGCCAATACGGCCAGCTTCAGTTTCATACTACAAACCATTTACCGGTCAAACCAAATTATATAATTTGAAAAAATGACGTGATCCGGTATTAATATTTAATCTTTAAATCGGCAAAATTATTTCGATTCGGTCGATTTGACTAATTTCGGCCAAACCATGTTCACACATATGTATTAGTAATTAAATGCATTTTTATCAAAAAAATTATATTCAAAACTTAAATTTTGTTTGGTAATATTAATGTAACGGAATTGTTGGTTTACACATATTTAATTAACTGAAACAAAGTTAAAATAAAACCACACAATTCTTTAAAAATGTCTTTATTTTAAAAAAAAATGATCAAGATTGAGGTTTAAGAATTGGTTGAGTTAAATCCCAAAGCTCTATTTACGAAAGGTTAAACGAAGTTGAGAATTTACTGAAAAATGTATGATCCATAATTTGATAATTTGAGGTCATTTAATATTTGAAGTACATAGTGATTATGAATTAGATTTTAAAACAGCCAATTGATGGTATATTTTTTTAGAATAATTTGGATAAATAATAAAGAGAAAGTACTAAAAATAGATTAATTGTTTTTATTGCTAAGAAATTTTGTGTGTTTAAATGCTTATAAATACCGGTTATTTATAAATATTTAGTGAATTGATATATTACATATCTTGAGTTAATATCTCAACATGAATCGGTTTTAATACTCCGGCTCCACAATCAGATCGCTCTAGACACGTCGGTTGACTTGAAGAATGTCACACTTTGTACTATCCTTCATCAATCAATGTGACTTTACCCAAAGTTTTTCGATCTCGAAACACCCATAACCCCTCGAAAGGATAATATTTGAGATGGTTCTCTTTCGAGATGATGTTCCTCGAATTTGATCTAACAACTCACTTGAGTCTTGTTAGGAAATTTGTTAGAATTTTTTTTGTTTTATTTTATTTTGATGGTCAAAGTGTAAAAACCATCTTAGTAAATCTCTAGATTAAGTTCTAATATGGTCTAAAAATGTAAAGTCTTGTATAGGTTTTTTTATCGAGTTGTGAGCTGGAGCTGAATCGAATGTAGACTCTAGGATCAGTCTGTAGATGCGCAAGACTCAACAGACTATGGTTCAAACAAAACTTACAAGTCTGGGATACATGAATCTGGAACTGACAAGTTTGGACTCACACCAAGTATGAAACTGACCAGTTCGTAACTTACCAGTCCAGGATACCAAACTTACCAGTGTGGGGACACAACTTTTACTGAATGATGATGTCAGCCAGCAGGGACTTGCAAGTATGACGACATCAGCATGGAATCCTAGTTCTAGTCCCAGCGCATAGAGACAAGAAGAATATTCTGAGGAATGGTACTGACAAGAACAAACTTTAATGATTAGAGATTCCTTAAAGTCTACAAACTCGAACTTAGACTTCAATATAAGTTTCCTCGGATGATTGGCCAGTCTGGATTCCTCGGACTGACCAAATATTGTCGTTCTGACAAAAGGTGAACAATCACTATCGCTATCAGACAAAGGACGAAAAAGCGGGAAAAGCACTGTACCTTACTTGGAAAATGCTACCTACCCGTGCAAAGTGAGAGAACATCTGATTGGTCGTGTTGATGCACGAAATTTCGTAAGACCGAATACTTAGAAAGAATGAAGAATTTTTTATCAAGAACGATAAAAAGGATGATGAAGTCTGAAAAGTCCTGATTTGTTTCCCAAAAGAGAAGAAAAACTCCCCCCTTAGAGACAAACATGAAGTGGCTATTTATTACATCTCTATATTTACTGCGTATAATTACATTAATGACTAGTTGTTACGACAATCAATACAGCACCCTTTGGTCAGCCGTGAGATCAGTTACAAGTAGAAAGGCGTGTCTTGACAGCTAGGCAGACCCGCTTGTCAAACTAACAGGACCATTGAGTTTCCCCCGTGCTCGTTGAACTACTGATAGTCAGAGGGCCCTCGCTCGTCGAATCAACATGACCATTGAGTATCCCCTTTGTTCGTCGAACTACTGATAGTCAGTGGGCTCTTGTTATCTTCAGCAGTCGTTGAGTTTCGATATTGCGGGTTCCGATAGCGTATGATAGATTTGACTCAAAATTTTGAGAATCGACATTTTGGAGTATAAACCCAAGCGAGTTCTTGAGAAGTTTCGAGTCGAGCCTATGTTGTTCGAACCGATGTTCGCATTCGTTTTATTTATCGATTCGTCACTACTTGAGAGATTTCACCTCCTCCTTCTCAAATTTCAGTTGATTGTGGTGTTGGCAAAAAGGATTTCGACCAACTCCTCTTTCTACCGACCCGGGCTAAACCAGAGGAGATTTTACGTTTCTCCTCGCTCTATCCCATGGCGCGATCCGAGTTTCACAAATGACTTGTAATCGGGATCGGCCCAGTTACGCTTCGGCAGAAGTGGACCCCCTCCACGACCTTGCTGAAACTAATGATTAATATGTTCTGTTACTTCTGAATTTGAGATTATTCGACTCATGTTAGTACCCAGAAGAAGTTTGATTTTGGAGTTGGCATTTGGGGCTGGTGGGTGTTTGTGAATCTAAGATTTAATGGTATTGATCTTTAGGAGTAGAACATCTCCTTGTCTATTTCTTGTAGGACTTTAAGTGATGTTGAGTTACGTATAACCTGTCGATTTATTTTGTTGAGACTTATTTGATTTAGCCTCTAAGAGCTTTGATATTTGACTACTCCTATTGCTCTGCACAATCAAACCTTGGTATATGAGCTTTTCATTTATGGTCTGATAGTGATGCTTAATCTCTTGTTGCTGATTCAATTAGTGAGGAATTTTATCTATTTGGTTGGCGTATTTTATATTGTTAAAAGACGTTTCGCCAAGTAATTATTAAGAAAAGTTTATTAATGTTTAGTTGTGTTGCCTACCTTGCTATCATTCTTCTTCGCTGACTCTGTAAACACTGTTTGGACTAACTTACTTGCAATCATTATGCTAGTTATTGTGATTTGTTGATTGCACAACAACTATTGGATATTCTGCTCAATAAATAGTTGCTAATATTAGTTGGTGTTTAATAGTCTTTGGCACTCAACTCTCTAGTCGCTGCATTAATTGCTTATATGAGTGTGCACAGATTCGCTACAACTGAGTTTCAAGGGAGCTTTTTACATGAATCTAGGAGTTCATGGAGTTCTTGCAAAAGAAATGCAGTATAATACTTGACCCCAACTCTCCCACTGCCTTTGCAGGGAAGTTTCTATTCTCAATTTTTAATTAATTAACTATCAGTGAAGCTTGATTTAGTTTTGTGACGAATCTAGTCAAATATGAACTCTATTTCTGAAATTTAGAGACATTCTGAATTAATGACTTCTATACATTGTATGATAAATCAAAATATAACAATAAGGTAGGAATGCTTCCTAACAAAATGCTTTATTTATGATGAAAAGATTATGAATTTGGGAAATTTGAAAATATGTGCATGTATTAGTTTTAAATTAACGTATTTTATGTAAAAAAAAAAAACCAAAGATTTGATTTACAGCAATCCTATGATTTTAAATATCTTAATTACGGTTGTACAGATAAATTCATTAGAATTGAGAATGTCGATGTTCAATTGGACCTCCCTTTTCCCCTAAATTAATTAGTTAAAAACAGTCGAGTGCAGAGTTAAATAATTGGGACCTCAAACTAAAAAATTGAAGACTTTCTCACATTTATTGTGAATCGAATTTAAAGAAATGAAAGTTAAATATTAATACAAGAACTATCCCATGCATTGAATATAGATAAATCGAATCAACTATAAAATCAAGCGCAAACATTAAAATATTAAATTTAATTATTTGACAAGTACATACTTTAAGCACTTGATTAAAAAATTTTCTAACTGATCCCACAATAAAATTACTTATTACTATTATTAATGGCATAAAATAATTTGTTTATTGTGAATTTTGTTAACGTTTCTCAAGATCAAGCATGATTAAACTCTTCAATCTCTTGATAAATTAAAATTAAATTAAAAATTTAAAAGAAATGCTAAAAATGCTAAAGATACCTAACTTGGTTGATTATATCTTAATATTATAAAATAAAATGTCATATATTTAATTGGCGGACGGCATACATAAAATTTAAACAAAGTTATAAAATAAAGAAATTATTACTTTGTAATAAATTCTCGATGTGAAATATTTAATTTCGTCGTAATTAAATATTACCAACATAATTTACGCGAAGAGTAGATGATCGTGGTATATTTATTTTCTCAAATCCAAATTCCGGTGAGTGAGAAATGAGTCCACGAAGTGATACGGTTGGTGGGTTATTACACAAGTAAGATGTAATAAGTGAAGTGTCCTACAAAGATAGATTAATGTAATTAATCTATATTTTGAGGTGTGTAAACATGTGTTGCAATTTGAAAACATGTGTTGCAATTTGAATGTGGGAGTTACACCACATTTCATGCGTGGCAATTGAATGTGCACTTTTCGCACATGTTGAATTACACAAAGAAGTGCAACGACGTGTTGCATCATTTGAATGTGGGAGTTACACCACATTTTACACATGTTGAAATCCTCACCATGAAGAGCCTTGAATGGTTCGTCGGTTACAAAACCGTAACGTCTCCAGCATTGATGGAGAGACATGCTCCCCCTAGTGGAACTCGCCTATAAATAGACATGCATCATGTTGTCTCCTGTTCCCCGGTTCCCCAAACATTAGACAACTCACGTAGCCAGAGATACTGCAACTTTTCCCTCATATTGCTGCATCTTTTTTGTTGTTCTTCTGCAACTCAGTTTCGCCTCTCATTCAGTTCGCCGGAGCCTTTGCGACTTGCTGTGCTGCCTCGTGAAGGACGAAGCCGTTTTATCTTTGGGGACAAACTGCCATTAGACGAGCACTATGTCGGCGTATTTGTCTTGCGGGAAGAGGGCTTCCTCGACTCGGTTGTGCTTTTGCACTTCTTTTATTTATTTAATATTGTTATTTCATTTTATTTAATTATTCTCGTACTAGCGGTACCTGCAGATATAGTTGTAAAAACCTGCTGTACTAGATATAATAATTTGCAGTGTTTTCAGTTATTCTCCACAGATCTTGTAACCAACAATCGCAAGACAAATATTACTACTTCTCAATATCAAGGATGGTTGATCACACTGTCAATGGTGGTGGAGGAAGCAACTCCAACAATGGACCTAAACTCCCTCCTTATGCTCAAGCCGAATGATGAACCCTCCAACAATCGAATGATTGTTTTGATGTTTAATCTAACATTGATTATTGCTCTTTGTATTTTTGTGGAAAAATATTTTATTTTGACATGTTCCTTGTGTAGGATGATGTCAATGTTGTGGAATTGAAGGGGCAACAAGTGCTCCACTCATGTTCAAGATTGATTTTGGGGCTTATGTGTGTTCTTCCAATGTCTCTTGCAATCGTGCAATTGTGGGAACTTGTGGAATGATGAGTCCATCATCTCTCCAAAGTTTAAAATGATGAATGGAGAAGGTGGATATTGGAGGAAGAGAACTTGTAATTATTTTGTTTTCCTCCATGTTGTCAAATTTTTTTTTTGATAGTTTGGTAGATTCATAGTGAATGAGCTATTGTAATGTAATTGTAAACACTATGAAAGAGGGGAAAAAAGTGTTGGCACGACTATGTATGTCGTGGCCATGTACCTTGAGTACAAAATGGTAGACTCTCGGTCGGTCATGAAATAAGTGCATTATGCATTGTGTTTATGTCGAAGGGATGGTCTTACCGGATGAGTTCACCATTGTGGTGATGATTGAATCCTTCGTGGTAGAATTTCAAGAGCTAACTTTTGCATTAAGCATATGTTTGACTCTTGAGGGTGTTATTGTCAAACTTCAAATTGAAGAGGACAATAAGAATGGTAATCCTAAATTCTTGATTGAATGGGATGCTAAAGCCAATCAAAGGTGGGTCCTAAGCCGAGTGCTATGGATGCCAAGGCTAGTTTGATGGAACGTGTTGGTCCATCAAATAAAAGGAAAAGACCCAACTCGTTGAACAAGGGGATTGTGATTCAAGAACCTAAAGTTCAAGGGTGTTTGCTACAATTGTAGCAAAAGTGGGGCATATGGCGAATCAATGCAAAAAGCCTAAGTATAAAGGCAAAGCAAAGATGGATGCCAACAATGTTGAAACCGATAGTGATTGGGATGATGACTTGTGTGCCTAGATAGAGGTTATCTCAAGTTTGAATGTAATGGCACGGCGCCTAGCCGGAAAGAATATCAATAAAGTTGAATTTATTTCTTCTTATTTGATTGAGTGCTCTTCTTTGTGGCATGTAAGATTGCGATGTGTAAATCTTAATGCAATAGAGAGTTTAGTAATTTACTAAAAGTGGCTGAATTATAAACAAACTAAATGTGAAGTTTGTGTTGAGGCAAGAACGCCGTTTAATTCAGTCGAGAGGAGCACTAAACCTCTAGAGTTGATACACATGAATTTGTGTGATCTCGAAATGGTGCAAACTAGAGGTGGGAAAGAGTGTTTTATTACTCTTATGGTTGCACCAAATGTTGTTATTTCTACTTGTTGAAAAGTAAAGATGAAGCGATTGATGCCTTTATAAATTATTATAAAGAAGAGGCTGAAAATCAATTGTGTAGTCGGATCAAGATGATTCGAACAAGATATCTCTTTAAAGGGAAAGAGGAGACACCTTATGAGTTGTGGAAAGGACGAAAACCTTCCTACAAGTATCTAAAGGTGTGGGGTTGTTTAGCAAAGGTCGAAGTACCTCTACCCAAACAAGTTGCAATTGGACCTAAGACAATTGATTGCATCTTTATAGGGTATGCTTTGAATAGTGCTGCTTATCGATTTTTGGTGCACAAATCGGATAATCCGAATGTGGCCGCAGGCACCACTATAGAGTTAAGGAATAATATATTCTCTGAGCATATCTATCCTTGTAAAGAAAATGAAGATGTACCGACTATGTCTAGAAAAATGACATATGAAGAGGCTATTAGTTCTACTCCTATAGAGGAAGAACTGAGACGTAGTCAGAGGGCTAGAGTGGCTAAAAGTTTTGGTCCGGACTTCATCACCTATGTGTTGGATGATGAGCCTCGAACCATTAAAAATGCCTTAGCTAGACCCGATGCCTCTCTATGGCAAGAGGCCATTGATAGTGAGATTGAATCGATGATGCAAAATCATACTTGGATTTTGGTCGATCTCCCAAAAGGTTGTAAGCCCTTAGGATGCAATTGGATCCTTAGAAGAAAGTATAAAGCCGATGGTTCGGTTGATAAGTAAAAAGCTCGCCTTGTGACGAAATGCTCTAAACAAAGAGAGGGAGATGACATGTTGATCATGAGTAGGAATCAACAAATGAGTGTTGATACCAAACGAATGGGTGTGGCTGATGTGATTCTTGGAATCAAAATCATAAGGCTACCTAATGGAATTGTCCTATCACAATCTCATTATGTTGAGAGAGTGCTAAGAAAATTCAGTGCCTATGATAGTTCACCAGCCAAAACACCGTTAGAGCTCAATGTTCACTTTGTTAAAAACAAAGGTGACCCTGTTGGTCAAGAGGAATATGCAAGGGTCATCGGTAGTCTAATGTATCTGACTAACTGTACTAGACCGGATCTTGCATATGCGGTGAACAAATTGAGTCGATACACGAGCAATCCCAGTAGTGATCACTGGAAGGCTCTTGTGAGAGTTTTGAGATACTTGAAATGTACTCTTAACTTGGGTTTGCATTATACAAGTTTTTCACCTGTACTTGAAGGGTTCAGTGATGCAAATTGGATCTCTGATTCAAATGACTCCCACTCCACAAGTGGATACGTGTTTACGATCGGTGGGGGGGCAGTGTCGTGGAAGTCCACGAAGCAAACTTGTATATCTCGTTCCACGATGGAATCGGAGTTTATCGCTCTAGATAAAGCAGGTGAAGAAGCGGAGTGGCTTCGACCCTTTCTAGAGGATGTTCCGTGTTGGAACAAGCCTGTGCTGTCAGTAATGATTCATTGTGATAGCCAAGCGGCTATTGGTCGTGCACAGAATAATATGTACAACGGTAAGTCGAGACATATACATCGTCGACATAATACCGTTAGACACTTGATCTCAAATGGTGTGATATCTATTGATTATGTGAAATCAATTGATAACCTTGCGGATCCTCTAACCAAAGGGTTAAACCGAGATCAAATGTGCAAATAGCTAGAGGGAATGGGATTGAAATCCACATTATGAATGAGTGTAGTGGATACCCAACCTAGATGATTGGAGATCCCAAGAACTAGGTTCAATGGGACAACCAAGCTACACAAGTTCGAGTGATAACACCGACAAGATAATGTCTTTCTAGTGGCGATGCCTTGGAAAATGACTTATCTACCCTTCCCTAAAGATAGCAAGTGAGGTGTTATGAACCTGCATGTGGTATAGGTTAAGTCCTAAGTGACTTTTAATGACTCCTGAAAACCTCGTGATGGTTGAGCTAGGCAGGAATGCTCGGAATAGGAGGTCACCTATATAAGTGGAAGTGGGGCCGCTTCAAATGAACACTTATGAATCCAAAGGGGGTGTCCATGGCCTGTAATGGAACCAAACGTGAGAACGAATAGAGGTTGAAATGTTAATGTTTCAATGTTGTTGTCTCGGTACACACGATGGAGGATTAGTTCAAGGTATCATTACCACTAAGCCGCCAGTGTGCCCGACGACATTGAAGATGAACGGTTCAAAGCCATAAGCTACCTGTTCAGGTGCATTAACATCTCTTGAAACTGAGTTGGCTTAGCATCATGCATTTTGGCATTTCCACTCATGGGGGGGATTGTTGGTAATTCGGGTACTTTGTAATAAACTCCCAATGTGAAATATTTAATTTCTTCGTAATTAAATATTACCAACATAATCTACGCGAAGAGTAGATGATCGTGGTATATTTGTTTTCTCAAATCCGAATTTCGGTGAGTGAGAAATGAGTCCACGAAGTGATACGGTTGGTGGGTTATTACACAAGTGAGATGTAATAAGTGAAGTGTCCTACAATGATAGATTAATGTAATTAATCTATATTTTGAGGTGTGTAAACATGTGTTGCAATTTGAAAACATGTGTTGCAATTTGAATGTGGGAGTTACACCACATTTCATGCGTTGCAATTGAATGTGCACTTTTTACACAAAGAAGTGCAACGACGTGTTGCATCATTTGAATGTGGGAGTTACACCACATTTTACACATGTTGAAATCCTCACCAATGGTTCGTCGGTTACAAAACCGTTACGTCTCCAGCATTGATGGAGAGACATGCTCCCCCTAGTGGAACTCGCCTATAAATAGACATGCATCATGTTGTCTCCTGTTCCCCGGTTCCCCAAACATTAGACAACTCACGTAGCCAGAGATACTACAACTTTTCCCTCATATTGCTGCATCTTTTTTGTTGTTCTTCTGCAACTCAGTTTCGCCTCTCATTCAATTCGCCGGAGCCTTTGCGACTTGCGGTGCTGCCTCGTGAAGGACGAAGCCGTTTTACCTTTGGGGACAAACCGCCATTAGACGAGCACTACGTCGGCATATTTGTCTTGCGGGAAGAGGGCTTCCTCAACTCGGCTGTGCTTTGCACTTCTTTTATTTATTTAATATTGTTATTTCATTTTATTTAATTATTCTCGTACTAGCGGTACCTGCAGATATAGTTGTAAAAACCTGCTGTACTAGATATAATAATTTGCAGTGTTTTCAGTTATTCTCCACAGATCTTGTAACCAACATGTCATACTATGATCAAATCGGCGGGTTACACTTACACGCACTAGCTAAAATAGCTTCATGTGTATATTCTTCATGTTTTTATATCGCAATCAATGTATAAATTAAATATGTATATACACTCACACATAGCATACCTTAAAAGAAAAAGCGCATGGAACTCCGGGGCCAAAGAAAAATCCAAAGATTGTGCATTAATGTAGCTACTTCAAAATAAAAATGAAAATGAAGAAGGAGTTGGAGAATTGGATTATGGATGGAAGAGTATTGGTGGGAATGCTGCTGGTACAAGTCATTTCAATAGTTCTGCAGATTCTGTCTAGGGCAATGTTGTAAAAATTGGCGCCTAGGACCGCCTAGGCGCCGACTAATCGCTAGGCGGAGGTCCACCGCCCCGATAAATGCGAAATCGGCTAGAAAAACCGTTTTTAATTTAGTCAGCGATTAATCGGCGATTAATCGGTCTAGGCGGATTAATCGAATTAATCGAATTAATCGCTGATTAATCGGATTAATCGGTTGATTAATCGGAAAAAATCGGTTGAAGTAAATTTTAATTGTAAATTCAATTTTTAAATTTAAATTTCAATGGTAAAATCATTTTTTAAATTTTAATTTCAAAAAATATTTTAAAACATAAAAATATAAAATTAAATAAAAGTGTAACCTAATTTTATTCCCAAATCAAATTTCCCCAAATTCCCCTAATTTTATGGATTTTGCTTTTAAATGTAAAAGTGCTTGTTGCAGGAATATTTATACGTTTGGATTTAAATGTGAGGATGTTTGTTGCAGGAATATTACTTGAGATACATATAAAATGCTGAAATTTTACTTGCTTTTTAAATATATAATTTGTGGGTAAGATTTTTATGTATTACTTGAGATATATAAAAAATAAAAAAATAAAAATAGGTAAACCGCCTAGAATCCGACTAATCCCCGCCTAGACCGCTTAAGCGCTAGGCCCCCCTCGGCCGCCGGACTAGCGCCTAGCGATTTTTACAACATTGGTCTAGGGTGATCTTGAGTGAGAATACCTTCATCTTCGCTCTCCTCACATATCGTCATCTCGTCGCTGCCATTGCCATCGCACCTTTCGCTCTCTTTTTCGAGAGGTCAGCTTTCAATATTCATTCGCTAGCCTAAATATATATAATTACTTTCTCACAAATATTTTTGTGATTTTTAACTGGTTTTCTTTGATTCCTGTGGTCAGGGGTGCTATGAGGAAAATCACTTCCCAAGCCTTCGTCTACCTTTTCATGGTAGCACTAACAGGGTAAATTAAATCAAACTTTATTACCTTTCTTCAACACAAAGTTCTTGAGAGTTGAGCATCTCGAATGGCCAGTGATGGATTCAAAAAAAAATAAAATTAAAGTAACTTTATTCTCTGTTCCTCAAGCCTATTTTTCTTCATTTTTAACCTTTTTTTTAATAGTAATTAAATAGAATTATCTCATAAAATATTGAAGCATATTACTACTAAATAAAATAAAAAAATTTATGTTTGAATGTTTTATATATGTGACTCCACCACTGAATAGGCCAAACATGATGTTTGATGAGTTGGTTTGATTAATATAACTAATATCTATATTAGTAGTTTTTATCATAATTCTATTTTAAAAAAATACATTTAATATTGAATGTTATAATTTTTTTATATTTTAAAGCAAATATTATAAAGATGTTAAAAATTACATGTATGTATATAATGAATAAAAAATGTATATATATATATATATATATATACTTAAACTAATTATTTATTTTGATATTTATTTAGTTCATAAGCAATTGCTCGTTTATTTTATAAAGCATAGTCAATCTATTTACAGACATTGTAAAATACTTAAATTAATTTATTGAAATGATGTATTTCTTTATTTTAAATGTTATATTTCTTTGTTACAAATAATATAGTTTTTATATAGGAAAAAAATAATATATTAAAAAATAAAATGATGTATTAAGATCTGTCTCACGACTAACTCATTATAATTTGTAAATGAAATGATAGTATAAAAATAAAGATCTTCATAAAATAAGATTTATAAAATGGTCTTTTAGGAGACTATCTCTAGAAACTTTATGGGAATATTATATATATATATATATATATATATAACCACAAAATTAAGTATTTAAATATTTGAAGCATATACATGCAGGATAATGATGGGGATGGGACTATTTTATTACGGTTTGAAGGATACAACAGCTACGTATGCTACCAACTTCCTTAACCTCATTCCAGTAGTCACCTTTCTATTCTCCACCATTCTTGGGTATTAATTTATACCATTTCTCCATTATATTCTCATATGTATTTACAATACATATAATTAATTATATTATTCAACAATATTTTAAGAATAGAGAAGGTGGGGCTACATACTAAGGGAGGGAAGATGAAAAGCATAGGAGCAATGCTATGCCTTGCAGGAGGATTGACAATGGCTCTCTACAAGGGCAAATCCTTCAACCTTGCTCATCACAATCCACATCAATTCCACATCAAAACCAACCAAAATAAGACTCGAGGAACTATCTTTTTGACCGGAAGCTGTATTTCTTACGCTTTTTGGTTCATCTTACAGGTAATTATATCGATCGAATAACTCGTACGTCCAAATAAAATATTTTCCTTGTATATTGTATGGTTTGGGTTCGTGTAATGGACTAATGAATTTATGACTTTTATTATGGGCAATTTTCATTATATATCAATGTATGGATAATATGAATAAATTGAGTTATTATGGTAATTCAAGTACATTTAACATTAAAAAAGCGATAACTTTCGGTAAGGAATTATATTAATTTAGGATCAAAAGATGAATTATGAATTATATTGCTGTAGTCACTTGCCATATTCTCATTAAAACTTAAATATTAGGTGATAATTTAGAAGTGCAACTATCAACTAAATCAAAATAGATCTAACATGCACTATTAGTTTAAATCAAGTGAAAATAAGAAAAACAATATGATATTACAAGAAACTAAATAAGAGAATATTGTGCATTCAAAATAAGATTTAATAAGGAAAAAAAATTAATTATTTAATATTCAGGATCCTTGTTTTTTGTAAGTACTGCAATCAATTTTGGAGTATTTAAAAATGAAATGCATGCATGATTACATGGATAATTGAGTGGTTTTATTTATATATACAACAGGTGAAATTATTGAAATTGTTTCCCCATAAATATTCAGCAACTCTTGTGATCTGTGTGATAGCATCAGCTCAAGCCACTGTGATGGGTTTATGCCTCAACAGAAAACCTATGTCTTGGCGATTGGGGTGGAATCTCCAGCTCATTACCATTATCTACTCTGTCAGTAATCTTATTACATTCATTCAATCCCAACTAAAATGAAGTAATTAATTATATTAATTTCATAACTTAAAAATAAGTAACTAAGTTTGTTTGGATGAATGATCTAGGGTGTATTTGCAACAGCTGCGACGTTTGCTTTGGTGTCGATGGCTATTAGACGAAAAGGGCCAATATATCCTTCGATGTTCAATCCTTTATCTCTCATCTTAATCCTTTTCATTGAAGCTATTTTCTTTGCTGAGAATCTCTATCTCGGAAGGTACCACAAAATTGCTATTGATAAAATTAAATAAATTTTGAAATCATTTATAATAAAATATTGTTGATGCAGCTTGATAGGCATGGTTTTGATCATAGCGGGGCTCTACGCATACTTGTGGGGAACGCGTGAGGGAATGAAACACGCGCCGCCTCCTGTCGGAGACACCTTCGACTGCAACGGCGGCCGAGATGCTGAGGAGGCCTCACCGGAATCTGGAGTGTTGCAATCCTCCAAAGGTTGACCGATAAATGGGCCTTAGCAAATTGGTCCAAGATGTAGAGCCCACTGGGCCATGCATTCCTTTTCTTACCGGGCCTGATCGAGTAGAAATGATTTAGCCCAGTTGAAAATTGGGCCCAACAAAATGTATACAAAAGGAATTAAATTAATACTAGGTGAATGAGAAAGAAATGCGAGAGGAATTAAGCAGTTGTGAATTGGAGGAAAATCCATAAAATTTATAATTAATTACTAGTGACAAATGTGTGAAGATATATATTGATGATCATGAAGTAGAAAAGCGGAGGCTGAGGAAAGCCTCCTCGATAAAATCATGAACCTCACTGGAATTGAGAGCAATGTAGCAATATATCAACTCTTCCATCTCTTTCCAGTCCCGAATCCCCATTTTCTGTATCATCTCAACTATGGATTCTCTGATCTCCGACAACGGGTCAGTCGAGTACTTCACAGCGCACACACAGCAATCTTGAAATGACTCGACGACGTCGTCGGGGAGCTTGGCTGAAAAGCTCACGATTCTCGACCTCCTCCTCTCCAAGTACTTCTTCTTCATCAGTTTCGTAAATGTGGCCGTTTCTTGATTCTGAATCGTCATAGTTTTGCAGAGAAGCCTTGGTTATGGTTGGCTGATAATGTTTTGGTGTTAGAATTCAGACATTTATATATATGTCATGAGATTGTGGTGGAAGTGATAATTGTTGGTAATTCGGGTACTTTATGGTAAATTCCCGATGTGAAATATTTAATTTCGTCGTAATTAAATATTACCAACATAATCTACGCGAAGAGTAGATGATCGTGGTATGTTTGTTTTCTCAAATCCGAATTCCGGTGAGTGAAAAATGAGTCCACGAAGTGATACGGTTGGTGGGTTATTACACAAGTGAGATGTAATAAGTGAAGTGTCCCACAATGATAGATTAATGTAATTAATCTATATTTTGAGGTGTGTAAACATGTGTTGCAATTTGAAAACATGTGTTGCAATTTGAATGTAGGAGTTACACCACATTTCATGTGTTGCAATTGAATGTGCACATTTTTGCACATGTTGAATTACACAAAGAAGTTGAATGTGGGAGTTACACCACATTTTGCACATGTTGAATTACACAAAAGTGCAACGACATGTTGCATCATTTGAATGTGGGAGTTACACCACATTTAACACCTCACCATGAAGAGTCTTGAATGGCTCGTCGGTTACAAAACCGTAACGTCTCCAGCATTGATGGAGAGACATGCTCCCCCTAGTGGAACTCGCCTATAAATACACTTGCATTGTGTTGTCTCTTGTTCCCCGGTTCCCCAAACATTAGACAACTCTCGTAGCCAGAGATACTGCAACTTTTCCCTCATATTGCTGCATCTTTTTTGTTCTTCTTCTGCAACTCAGTTTCGCCTCTGTTCAGTTCGCCGGAGCCTTTGCGACTTGCGGTGCTGCCTCGTAAAGGACGAAGCCGTTTTACCTTTGGGGACAAACCGCCATTGGACGAGCACTACGTCGGCGTATTTATCTTGCGGGGAGAGGGCTTCCTCGACTCGATTGTGCTTTTGCACTTCTTTTTATTTATTTAATATTGTTATTTCATTTTATTTAATTATTCTCGTACTAGCAGTACCTGCAGATATAGTTGTAAAAACCTGCTGTACTAGATATAATAATTTGCAGTGTTTTCAATTATTCTCCACAGATCTTGTAACCAACAATAATTAATTAAATCAATGTGGGTTCATGCATATGGTCGTGCATGGCGCGGGGATGTCTATAAATGAGAGCATGTGATGAGTGTAGGTATGTTTGGGGTCAGGTCATCAGAAGGAGTGGGTGTCATATTCATGTGGGCCGAGTAGCCTATTCGGACTTTATTCGATTTTTACAGATAAATTTTTCTCCAACCTTCATCCTCACTCTTTCAAACCTTATTTTTCTTCGTACTCAGCCCTCAATTCAGGCTGTACTTATCACATCTCACCTCATAAACAACTTTTCTCAAGTTTAAAACCAATAGATAATGGATATATCTTATTTGCTGGCGAAAAGAAGTGTAAGGTAGAAGGAATTGGTGGTATTAAACTAAAATTTGTTGATGGGTGTTCTTATATGTTGAAAGGTGTTAGATATGTGCCTGAGTTATGTTTCAATATACTATCATGTTCCTCATTAGAAGATGATGGGTTAGAAGGTAGGTGGGGAAAAAGGATTATGAAGATCATACAGGGTTCTATGGTTATTTTCAAAGCTGAGAAAAGAAACAACTTGTATGTTTTCCTAACTGAATCTGTGTCACATGTTAATTCTGTGAATTTGAGTAATTTAGACATGTCAAATCTATGGCATACGAGACTAGGGCATATAAGTAATAAGGGACTTGAATTCCTTAGAAAGGAGGGTCTGTTTGGTAAAGATAAAGTGTCTGCTCTTCCATTATGTGAACATTGCATATTAGGCAAATAAAGTAGGGTCACTTTTCTTGCACATACTCCTCATAAAAACCCTTAGGACAGATAATGGTCTTGAGTTTTGTAATAAACAAATGGATGACTTGTGTACTAAATTTGGCATTAAAAGACATAGAATTGTCCCCAACTCTCCTCAACAAAATGGGGTTGCTGAGAGAATGAATAGAACTATACTAGAAAGAGTAAGATGCATGATGTCAATTAGTGGTATAGACAAGTCTTTCTAGGGGGGAAGCTCTCATGACAGCAACCTATCTAATCAATAGGTCTCCCCCAGTACCTCTAAAGGGTAAGTGCCCAGAGTCAGTGTTTATAAACAAGCCATTAGGTCTGTCAAACCTTAGGGTGTTTGGTTGTGTAGCCTATGTCCACCAAAGAGGTGATAAGCTTGATCCTAGGGCCAAAAAGTGTGTATTCCTAGGTTATCCTGAGGGAACTAAGGGATATAGGGTCTGGATGTTACTGATTTAGACTTTAAAGTAATAATCAGTAGAGATATCACCTTTAATGAAAATGATTTCCCCTGCTCTGTTAGTATAGGGCCTCCTACTATACATGAGGGTACAACAAGTGAGGTGGAGCATTCCAAATCTGATAAAAATGGCATTCAGGGGGAATTGACTCAAAATGAAGGAATTGACTACAGTGAAATTTTTGCCCTTGTAGTCAAATTCACAACAGTTAGGATAATGTTTGCCCTTGTTGCTCATTTTAATTAGGAACTCGTGCAAATGGATGTCACTACTTCATTTTTATATGGTGATTTAGATGTAAATATATACATGAATCAACCTGAAGGCTTTTGTGACTCCAAATATCCTAATCATGTCTATCTTTTGAAAAAGGCCCTGTATGGACTTAAACAATCCCCTAGGCAATGGAATATCAAATTTGACACTGTCATTAAGTCGCTCAATTTTGTTAAGAGCATCCATGTGTAATACCCCGTGTTTAAATTCAAGCTTGTCCAAATTATTCGGATG
>JAPKLW010000644.1:353825-368434 GCA_026898455.1 Plectranthus barbatus | reverse complement strand
CCTTCCTTGTTCATCTCAACATATTCGTTATATAATGATTCTAGAGAGCCCATCACCTTGTCAATATTTTCTTTGCATACACTTTCTGGAGTATATATCAATGGAAAACATATATTGACAAAATGAAACTTGCACCTAGGATCCAAAACACTAGCAATTGCCATCAAAAGATTGCATTCACCCCAATATTTGTCAAACTTCAGCTTCATTTGCATTGTCATCTCTCTCATAAATTCATCTCTATCAAGAACAACTCTATCGATCTCTTGTTTCACTCTCCAAACTTCAGCAAGATACAAATTAAAAGTAGGATAATGAGTGTCTGAAATTATGTGAGTAGCAAGATTAAACACCTCCAGAAGTTGACAAACTTTCTTCACTTTCTCCCAATCTTCATCTGATGGCAAATAACTATAATGAGGCTCTCTTTCTTTATAAGCTGGATAAGCAATCTGAATCCTTGAAGCAACTGATAACATATGGAATGTAGAATTCCATCTTGTTGGACAATCAAGAACAAGTTTTACTTCTTTCAAGTTCTTTTGTTCTAAGACATCAGGAAAAATACTTCAACCTTGAGTCGTTGTGATTGATGTATTTCACAGTTTCACTAATATTGTGAGTGATATCCTTAATCTTACCAAGACCATCTTGCACAATCAAATTTAAGATATGTACACAACATCTCACATGGAACAAAACACCATCAAGCACCAATTTACTAATAAGGGAAAGATTTTCTTTAAGAAGTCGAAGGCAAGAGTCATTGTAAAAAGCATTATCTACTGTGACAGAAAACACTTTACTCTCAATCCCCCAAGTCTTTAGACATTTAAAAATGGCATTTGCCACATCAATCCCTCTTCTAGGAGCTGGCACTTTCACAAAGCTCAAAACTCTCTTTTGAAGACTCGAATTCACATCGATAAAGTGAGCAGTTAAAACCATGTACTCAGTCACCTGATAGTTTGATTTCCACATATCAGTGGTTAAACTAATCTTGCTCACATTTGCTAACAAAACATTCAATTCTTTCTTCTCTGTCTCATAGATTGTCAAGCAATCATTTCTCACTGTTTTACGTGAGACCTTTTGAAATTCCGAATTAGCATATTGAAATACCCACATCCAAATTTGATCCTCAACAATGCTAAATGGATACTCATGAACCATGATTGATGTAGCAATGATTTCTCTCATTTTTTTCATTAGAGTATCTTTTTCCCGGAACTAAAAAGGGATTGATAGTAGAATTAGAAGGCTTAAAAGGAAGTGTAGGTTGTTGTTGGGATTATATACTGAAAGTATATATGATTAAGTGTTTTGTACACTGGTCTTCATATATGTGTTGCTGCAACAATACTCGCTATCTGATGAAACGAACATACAACGAACCTTAAAATCCTATTATCTCACCTATAGGGATGATCATATGGTGTGTAGGGGATCATAGAGGATCATATGAATCGTTTGACCTAGCGAGATAAATAAACAGTATCACGGCTGAGACGGTCCCTGGATAGGCTGTCGGTCTAAGCTGCGGCACATCGGTTCATAAGTGGGCTTATCCTAGCTACTTGATGTGTAGGTACATAGTTATGTTTTGATGGGATCAACAGTGGGATGTGTCATTCTCATTGACATACGAATGAGCCAGATCCCTAACATACTTCCTGTGATCTTAAACCTAACTGAAGGATAAGGGGCACACACAGATTGACCATACTTTGATTTACTAGAGTGGCGAGTCTTACATGTACTCTAATACTTGTATTTTGGGTGTTGGCAATTTGTGTGTGGCTTGCTTAGTCTGGACGTTTAGGTAAGCATATCTGTTTCAGGATGGTGACATTCCCTGAGGAGCTCACAAGGTTCATTCTGCTAAACCCTGCAGGTTGAATTATTTAATTCAGGCATAAGTGAAAAGAAGTGAGTGGTATTACTCAGGAAATAAGAGATTAATTAATTATGGCTGATTTTCATAAGCCAAATTAATTAATGAATGTCTAAAACCATAAATATGTGGATCATGTTAGTTTGGTGCAACCCGTTCCTAATGACGTGGTAATAAAGGGGCGAGTCAGCATTGTTACCGTGGTGAAGGTTAAAACAATATTTTATTAATTAATTATGTTCTGGGTTGAACAAGGAATGATTAATTAATAAAGAGGGCCCACTTTATTATTTGCATCTGGTCCCTGGTCTGGCACATGAACTTCTCAAGCCCATTAGGGTTAAGGTTTCTCAAAACCCTAACACTATATAAAGGCCTTCTCTCTATCAGATCATTAATAATAAGACTTTTTAGTATATTGAAAAAGAGGGAGAGAACGGCGGCGGCTGATCTGTGGGAGGAACTGATCGATTTCTCCAGATCTCAGATCCAACTTGTAGATAATCCTCACCAAATTTTCAAGGAGCAAGGGAACAGATCAGAAGATCAGATCTGTAGGAACAACTGTTTATTGCCGGCGTTCAGATTCAGATCTAGATCTATTTCATAGTTATTAGCTCCGATCTAGATCTGTAGATCACACGGTGAAATCAGGTATTCCTATAATTCCATCCTCTGCAATTAATTTTGTAGGAGCATGCATAGGATCGCATGGTTTATTTAATTGAAATTTATTCCTGGTATCCCAAGAACGATCCTTGGCAAGAAATTATTAATGGCAACTCGTGTTGTCCATGGTAGACTCAAACCCTACAATTAGTATCAGGCGAGATTGATGTTCTTAGGCTCTATCTTGGATAGATTGAAATTAAATGAATATGTATGTTCATGGATGGATTTAAATTGTCGTGGATATTTTTGTTCTCGTGGCCTTCTCATTTTTGGATCTGTTTTTCACCACGAGAAAATCCGTGGTTAGATTTAATAGGGAAAATCATGTAATAGATTTAGATCTATTTTTGTATTTTCTATTTTTTTTAAATCTGTAAAATTGAGATCCAGAAGAACGAGCTTTGAAGAATGAAAAATAGAGAAGGTGACATGAACTAGGGTTCAGCCCTTCACCACCAGATCTCATCGGCGGCTACGCCGCCGCCGGCGGCGATAGCGGCCGTGGGTGGCGGCGACAGGGTTTCCCTTCCCTGCGGCTGGGCCGCGCCCATCTTGCTACTGCTGCTCACGAATCCGGCGAGCATGGTGGTCCTGGCAGCATTCGAGCTACTGCGTGCATCCGGTGAAGCCCTTGTGGCCGACAGTCGCGCGGCTCAAGCGAGTGGTGGTGGCAGGGACTCTTCCCTACAGTTGGGCCGCGCTCGCCTCTCTCTCTCCCATCGTGTTTTGCTCCAGCGACATGGCTGGGGGAGAAGCAGCAGGCCGCGCGCAGCGTTTCTGTTGCTGCGTGTGTGCTCCGGCGCTGGGTGTAGGGGTGGCAATTCGTGCGTATTGGGTCGTTATCGTGTCGACACGATAGTGACACGACCCATTAAGGTCCGACACGAACACGATCTGTTAAGGATATGCTCGACACGAACACGACACGACCCATTAAGCCTCAAACACGAACACGACACGGACACGATACGAACACGATATTGACCTGTTAAGAACTCGATCTGATAACACGATATTGACACGAACACGATACGTACACGATATTGACCTGTGAAAATTGTTAAATTAGGTTGATAAATGAAAAAAATAGTAGTAATAATAATAATAAAATAATAAAATATATTATTTATTAATTTCTTAGTGGGTAACACGAACACGAACATGACACGAAACACGATATATTATCGTATAACACGAACACGACACGAAACACGATACGTTATCGGATAACACGAACACGACACGAACCCAACACGAACACGACACGAAAATTTCGTGTCCTTATTGGGTTGACACGATAATGACACGAACTCATTAAGGCTCAACACTAACCCATTATTATCGTGCGGGTTCGTGTCGGGTTATCGTGTCGTGTCGAAAATTGCCACCTCTAGCTGGGTGCGACAGCTGCTGGCAAGGTTTGCCGGCGACGGGGTCGCGTGTGCTTTGCACGCTGCGACGAGGGTCGCGGGCAGGCACAGGGCCGCGCACGGCCGGGCTGAATGCTCGACCAACAGCGCAGTCCAGACTCTGCGCGGCTGCTGCCGGTGACGGCTTGACGGTGGGTGGCTGCCGGAAAGGTGCCGCCGGCGGTGCGTGACGGTGCCGGAAAGGCGGCACAGCGAGCTGAAACCTAGGGCTGGCGGCTGGTGCTGAAACTAGGGTTTCCAAACCCAAGGGTTTCCAAGCCCAGGCTGGAAATCGGGCTTCTCAGCCCGGAGGCGGCCCGCAGTCTGAAATTAGGATTTGGCTGCTATTTTGGGCCAGAAACCCTAATTTGAAGCCCAAATGTTGTTTATTCATTTCAAATCAGATGTCAAGTCCAACGGAGGCCTAGTTTGAAGATCTGTATTGGAATTAAATCTTCTCAAATGACTAGTACTAGCTCCTTTTCCACCAGTAGCATATCTAGCTTTACAATACTTGCCAACAACCTTATTTCCTACCTTAGGAATATCGACCTCATCAAAATCATTCCAAACCGTTGATTTCTTAGGCCTCTTTTTCTTTATGATAGACTCCTCCTCGTTTATTTCTTGAACCTCTATGTTTTCACTATAAATTCTACTATTTTCTGCCTCACTTGATTCATTATGTGCAAGCAAATCATTATTCTCCATTTCATTTGACATTTATCCTATTAATCAAAGTGAAAAGTAAACATGACTTCAATATTTATTTAAACAAACAATCTTAATTTATACATCAACACCATTAATAGAAAACGACTATACAAATAGAGTTTAAGATCAGCAAAACAACAATAACATCTAAAATAATACTAAGATCAGCAAAAGAATAATAACATCCCAAATAGTCCTAGAGAGAGAAACCGAGAAAAAGATGTATTTGATTTTCATCCAAATTAACCAAACCTGCCTCACCAAAAAAACAGATAACTGCTTCCCACAAATGCAGGGCTTTTTTTGCCCTTTGCCTTGGTTAAATTTTTTTCACCGAGAAAACACACAAAAGCAGGGAAAGAACCCCCCTCCCTCCCCTCTCTCTCTACCCCCTCTATTTTCTCTTTCATTTATTGTCCTATCTATCTCTACTATATCTTATTTTTCTTTAGATACAAATCCCATTTCTTTAGTGCTGCCTGGCTGCCTTACAAATTATCTTGTTTATCCCTTTCTCCGCACCCAATACTATTCACACCCACAACACATATAAATTTTAATTTGCATCTAGATGTATATTTTTACTAATTTACACGTGCTTGTTTTTGTCTAATTGCATGATGTAAATCGAGAGATGAAGAATGAAAAGAAAAAACTAACCTGTTGTAGCAGTCAAGACTCAGGAGTGTCTAAAAAAATTACAAGGCACTTGAAGGCAGAGAATGGAATACCGCCGCACCGCGAACAAATGCAACTCAAATTAAAGAACCCCTAAACGTTTTGTTCCTGAATTTATGAGATTCACCAACAATTTACAAAACGTACAATAAAAAATAAAGCCTCAAAGCAGCAAAAAAAGTTCGCGAGAGGGAAAGGAAGCAGGATGCTGGGAACAAATGAAAAGAAAAAATAACCTGTAGGCTGTAGCAGGATTCTTCACACAACGTGCACCAAGAACAAATACAAATTTGCGAGAGGGAGAGGGAGCGGGTCGCTGCGCTGGGAACAAATGCAAGTGGGAGATGACAGATGAGCGGCGCACTGTGAGTCCGTGATACACATTTAGGGATTAGGGTTTAATTTTGTTATGTCTTTTCTTTCTAAATTATAATATATTATTTAATTTAAAATATATTTAATTATTTATAATATATATATATATATATATATATATATATATATTAACAGGCCGGCCTATCAAGCTTTGTAGGCCAAATGTTAGGCCTAGGCCCGAGCCTATTTACACATATAGGCATTGTCGAAAGCCTGAGCCTAGCCTTTTAAACAAACAGGCCAGGCCGAAGGCCCCTGTCGGGTAGCCTGGCCTATTCCCACCCCTAGCTACAACCTATAGTTGCCCTATCCACTATTGAAACTGAGTATACAACCATAATAGATGCATTTAGAAAAGTCATATGGATTAAGGGATTATTGTCTGAAATCCAATTTCTAAGCATAAAGCATGTTCTATTTTGTGACTCCCAATCAGCAATTCAATTTTGTAAAAATTATGTCTTTCATGACAGGACTAAACACATAGATGTAAGGTTCTATTTTATTAGGGACATACAGTAGAAACTCTATAAATTAATACTCGATTAATTAATAAACTCTTTAAAATAATAATTTTTGTCGGTCCCGACTCGGGGATAGGGTGCTAAATTAATAATTCGCTAAAATTATAAGATAATACATTTTTTATAATTTCTATAGGTCCCATATAAAATATAAATTAATAATTTCATAAATGCGTACATATTACATGAATAATTTATGTACACTTCTTGAAAAATGACTCAATTGTCGTTTGTTTTTTGTTGAAATCAATTTCAACTTGAATCCCATCTCTAATTTTTCTTATCATTGTAAGAACTTCTGGTGTTGTCTTCTCATAACTCAGCAAGAAATTATTCAATGTGATTGCTGCTCTAATTGCCTCATTTCGTGAAGGAGGCTCCATGGTAGAACTTTCAGCATCTTCTTCATCTTCTTTATCAGTTCCAATAATGCTCTCAATAATTTCTTCATCAGTCCACAATTGTGCAACTACATTGTCTAGTGGGTGGTTCAGGACATCTTCGACATCCATTGCATTGTGATAACCCAACTCTTTAATCAAATTCCCGAGTTCTTGGGTGCTTTCACCACCTACCTGTTCATCAGAGTTCTCAAAAGCCATGTTATCTATTGATCGAAGTTTACAATGACGAAAGCAGTTTGCAATTGTATTTGCATGAACATCTATAGTCCATGCTGCAATTGCAAGATTAATTGCATCTAACACATTTATTTTTGCTGGATTTGGAACCCCCAATTCATAACCCTCCAAAAGACTTCTATAAAATCGACGACGATAATGCATCTTAAAAGCTCGTATAATCCCAGCATCACAAGGTTGAATTTTTGAAGTTGTGTTTGGTGGCAAATAAAACAATTCAACACTCTGTAATCCTTCAATGGTTTTTGGATGAGCAGGGCAATTATCCACAATCAAAAGAATTTTTCTTCCAACCATTTTTTTTATCAAGTTGGCGAACATATTCTTCAAATAAAGCCCCAGTCATCCAAGCACGTTTGTTAGCACGGTACTCACAGTTCAAACTGCTCAAATTTACATTCTTGAAGCACCTTGGTTTAGCATACTTCCCAATTATCCATAAAGGAACTTTCTCGGAGCCATCCTCATTACAACAAATAACAACAGTTAGCCTTTCTTTGTCTTGTTTTTTCCCTTCAAGTTGCATTGTTGCAAGGGAATGGTCCGGTTGAAGTCTAAAAAATAGACCTGCTTAAGATTAAAACATGTTACATCACTAAAGTATAAAATAAAAAATAATAAAACAATATAAAACAAACCTGTTTCATCCATATTGAAGATGTCTTTCATTTCAAACTGATCAACCTTATCTCTTATGATTTTTAATTTATCCTCCATGCCCTCCATTTCAACAGATCCACTCTCTCCGAAACGTCGAAAATTCTTAATTCCATATCTTGCTTTAAACTTTCCAAGCCAACCTATGGAAAAAGTAAAATCTGGAGTATCTATAGGATACATATCTTTCATAAACTTTTTCGCCTTCTCGATGATCAGCTCACCAGTCATATTCACATGTTCTTGATATTGAATAATCCATTCATAGAGAGATTTCTCTAGATCAGGATACTTTGCCGATTTGTGTCGCTTAATATCACCTCTTTTGGGAGCAAGTGAGAGATAATCTGAAGAACGCTTGATTGTATTAGAGATTGTACCTTGACTCACGTGCAAACCATAGTTACTAAGCACCCATTCTTGCAATTGCTTTTGAGTGAGACTTGAATTATCCTTGGCGTGCTTGCATAATGCTCTTCGAATCTCATCGGTCATTGTTGTTTTCTTTACACCTTTAAGATGGGGAGCCATTTGTGTATGATTTGTTTATGGTGATATACATATTTTATCTTGCATTTATATACATAATATTTTTTTAATGTTCATAAATTGAGACATTGAACATTAAGAATATAATTATATGAGAGATTGAAGGACTCTTCCAAATTAGGTCCTCATTTGATGTACAAAAATTAAATAGAAGTTTGAAAGGTAAGTGAATTGAATATTTTATTATAAATTAATAAAATATTAATTAATGTATAAATTAATAATTATTAATTTATAGTTTAATTAATAACTCTTTTAATTAATAAATTCTTGAGTTCCCAAGAGTATTAATTTATAGAGTTTATACTGTACTTGAAAAAGGTATTGTGATTTTGAAGAAAATTGCTTCTGAATATAACCCAGCTGATATGGGCATGAAATGCTTTGCTCTTGAGAAATTTTTAGCTTGCCAACTAATCTTGAACTTTGATAATGGATGATTGCTTGAATGCTTCCCTGTCTTGCAACGTTGTTATACTGATTGTGTTATCTTTATACTTAGTATGCTGCAAATTTCTGTTGGTAATGTTTTATTTTTGTGACTACGTGTTTTTATTTTTGGTTTACTTTCTAAAGTTGCTTTTGTTTTAATGGCTTTGTGCAAGTACTTATCTCTCGTGATTGTGTGCCTTTGCCTTGCTATAAAAAAAGTCCTAGTACATGTATAGCTAGGCAATCGGCAATGATGACAACCTAATAAGTGGTTCGTCTCTGCAACCCCGACCAAAGGTGGAGATTGTAAGTGTGTTGGCCTATTGGGTTTTATCGGAGCCCATTTGTTTCTTGGTTCAATTTATGGACTGGATTCTTTGGTTTGGGTTTTGGGTCGGATTCAGTTGGGGCGGTTACACCCAACATGTCCCTATATATCTGATAGTGATCTGGTTCACTCATGCTATGCGGTACAAACCCTAACCTTACTTCCGCCGCACACCTCTTTCTCTCTCTATATGCTCTCCCTTCTCTCTAGCCTAAACACGAGTTTTGTGGCTGGAAATCTTCTCCGGTGAGTGAATCAGTGAGCGTTGGATGTAGCCCTAGTCATCTACACCTTCATTCAACACCCGCAGCCAGTTGGATGGCAGGACTCACATCAGGTGAGCTCTGAGCTAACAGACTCGACGCTAATCTATTCCTGGCAAGGCATCGGAGCACCTTCGCGAGTCCAGGGGCCCAAGAAGTAGGAGATCGACCAAGAAGCCGGTCCAAGCATCAAGAGCGGGTCTCAACTGTTGTGTTTTGTATGAAAAAAGCATTTATTAGGATGAATAGACATGCAATGGTATTTCCTATTTGTTAAATAAACTTACATGCGAGTAACAATGGTATCCTCTTATATCACCGATAGGGACGATCATCTTGTGTGTTGTAGATCGCAGAAGACAGTATGATCACTTGACCTAGTGAGATATAAATCTTATCACATTCGAGACAACGTATGAGGATAAGTCTGTCAATGTAGGCTGCAGCATAGTCGGAAAGAAGTAATCTGTCTTGATTACTTGATATGCTAGTACGTGCGGTTGCATATTGATTGGACCACAGTGAGATGTATTCTACTGTCTGACATCAAAGAATACAAGATCTCGATCTTGATTGAGTCCAAACCCTAACGGAGGTTCAGGGGTATGCACAAGTTGACCATTGATTTGACTTGCCATGGTGGAGAGCCTGAGTAACGTACTCGTAAACCCCATCTTGGGTAACAGCAGTTCGTGTATTACAGCCTGAGACTGGAGTTAGGTTAACATATCCGAGTAATAGGATGGGGACATTCCCTGAGGAGCTCAATAACATTCATCGTGCTGAAGTCCTGCAAGCTAATTAAGTTCAAGCACGAGTGATAAGGTTTGAGTGGTACTGCTCAGGAAATAAGAAATTAATTAATCGTGGTAGCTTGTCAGAAGTTCTAATAAATTAATGAATGTCCAGTAACCTTAAATATGAGGATCCTCAAGTAAATGCAGCCCAAACTCATAACGTGGTAATAAATGGGGTAAGTCAGTATTAATTATGTGGTGAAACGGAATTAATATTAATTAATTAATTGTGTTCTAGGTTGTGGACCTGAGAATTAATTAATTCTTAGACCCAGTTTATTATTTGCATTAGGTCTCAAGTCTGGCCCAATTAAATATGTTGAAAAAAGGCTCTGTAGCCCTTAGGGTTGAAACCCTAGGTCTATAAGTAGACAGTCATCTCTCTCAGTTTGTAACACAATTCAAATCATTAAGAGAGAGATCGAGAGAGAGAGAGAGAGTGGACGGCGCCTCTTGTGTGTCTGGGAGGAGGAGAAATTCGACTCCAGCTTTCACATTCACGGTCTTGTGGAATCCTCACCAGTAGCAAGATTGAACAACATTGGGATACAGATCTGAAAATCTAATATGGAGAACAGATTTATTCCCTTCTCTCTTTCCTTTTGATTAATCCTTGAAATTAGTTTGGTTCTACTTTTTGTTTCCGCAGTTTTAATCAAATCGCGTGGTTGAATCAAGGGATTGGAATTCAAACGCGAAAGATCGGATCAGATCCTATGGAGTTAACGTAAACTTGAATATCCACTGGATTTAATTCATAAGAGCATACTAGGGTTTATCTTATGTTAATTGTTCTCAACATCCATGAACGATCCGGATTTATTTGGATTTGGCGGTTCGGTTCGCCATGACATCCCTACATCAACCTGTGCGTGGAACCCTAACCCAGTCAGGGTTAGGTCGGGCTCCGACGAGCAATAGGTCTGTAACGGATCCAGCAGGCTCGATACCCAAGAAAATGCACCAATTGTATTAACTATTTATTAGATCATACCTTTTCCTTCTGCATTTTAATTTTTGGCTTCTCCCTCTGTATTGTGAATTTTTTTTATTACTTTATTCTCCTAGTTTACTTTTGAAGGAGGCAAAATTAAACAAAATGAAATGCAGGTACAAAGTCAAAAGGCATGTATAATTTTATCCCAACTGCGTCTAATTACAATTATTTTTTAATGAAGGATTCGTACCTTTCGGCTCATCAAGAGCCAAAAAGAAAACCCTCCAACCGTGATTAATTAAGGCAAATTAAACTCAGTTAATTCCATAATAATAATAATATCGTCTTTAGTGTTGTTGGTAAATGTAATTCGAATCATAATTTGATTATAATTAATTACAACCTCAAACAATTAAATAACGCAGAATTTCCATGTTCATAATCGGGGCGAATACAAACATTAACTATCGTGGGGTCTCGATTATATTTTTGGGATTGATTTTATATATATATATATATTTTTAAAAAATAGAAACATATATATGTAGATTTTTTTTATATATATAATTTTGTGGGGGCTCCAGCCCCATGCTCTTAGGGTTGGCGGATCCAAAAATTTAAAATCGGAGTACAATTTATAAATAAAATAAATTGGGAATACAATATATAAAAAAATTAACATATATAAAAGAAATAATAAATATATGTATTTAATAATAAGGAAAAAAAATTAAGGGTACAAGTGTACCCAAGACATCATATAAATCCGCCTGTGAGGGTTGCCTTCGCCGGTATACAAAATATAAGTCAGCCTTATGAATGATCATTTGATCGTTTGTATATTTTATTTATGATCAAATAGTTATAAGTTTAATTAAGTTATGTTGAATGCATCCCAATTTTTTATATTTTCGAGATAAAAGAAAAAATATAATATTTTCTCTCTAAAGAAAAATCTCGACATTGTAGTCACAGAACTAACCTTGTGGCTTCTAGAACACTTCATTATTTATTCAGCCAAAAAGGGTAAAACAATGAACAAATTTCCATGGTTTATCTTCAATATTCGTAACGAATGCGTAGACGAGTAAAAATCAATGATTTATATAAATATCTCCATAATATTATTTTTCTTGAGCAGAAAATAATCTGCACGTAAATTTATCACACGAATCTCGTTTCAACGAAAGACAGATGTCGAGCGAGAGCGCATTCCCTTGGCCATGTCGAATAAACGCTATTGTATTATGAATTAAAAAATCACCACGCTTCATGAATAATTTAGTTAATAGTTGCTAAAATATTTTATTTAAGAAAGCGTGGTGTTCGGCATCATGGAATCGTATATTGTTGACACCGGCCGGATTTATGTAGAGCCCCTCGCTGGATTTTTTTTTTCCCGATTTTATAGTGGTGTGATGTGATATTTTATAAAATAGTACTGCTCATGAATAAGAAAAAATGAATAAAAATAAGAAAAAACACGATATGGAATTTTTTAAATGTCAACGTTTTGCCATCGGATTCTTGATACCATTATAACTTTAACAAAAAATTAATAATTTAAATATTTATTTAAAACATAAATACTCCCTCCGTCCCTTGGCATTAGTCTCATTTTCCATTTTCGTCTGTCCCGCGGAATTAGTCAAATTTCCTAAAATAGAAAAAAATCTCCCCACACCAATAAAATATTAATTTCACTACACTCACAAATATTGGTAACTGTGCCAAAAATAAATGTGACTAATGCCAAGGGAAGGAGGGAGTAAGTCGTTGTATACTTAATATAACAATAATTTATAATATATTTATATTTTTAATGGCCAAAAAAATCTTTTGAATTGTAAATTCACAAATATAGTGTGCTGCGTGGAGTGGCCGGCGGATCACCTGTGCGGCGGTGCACGCGGAGGTAGCCAGGCTGTCACACGGGCTCGCCGTGACCATTGCGCAGAGGCAGAGTTAACAAAATGAATTTATTATGTTTTGATATTAGGCTTTTTAAATTGATTATTGCGTTTTTTTTTTCATTTTGACAATATTTTAAGTGTGAATGATGTAATTATCAGAATCATTTCATTGTTTCAAATAACTTGTTAATGGTAGATTGGAAATGAAATTAAATCAAATTTATAATATATGGCTAATTATTTGGAGAGTAGAAATTATAAATACATAAAAAATGAGCACGAATAAAATTGTTAAAAAATCTCCAACTGTGTGTGGCCTACTAATTAATGATATGCCCCAGCACACAATATTTTGGCTATTAATGCATGTCTGAAAAATCATTTCAGCTGGCTTTAATTATAACGCCAAAAAAAAAACATGCATCAATTGAATAATTTATGCACATAATTCCAATCAAGTAATTTTCCTCCCCCCACAATGCACGGCATGTATATAATTTTAATATTATTTATTATTTAATTATATTAAATTTATTTCTTATTTGAATCTGTTGCAATAAAATATTAAAACTCGATCATAATTAGTTCAAAATTAAGATTTATAAGTTAATTGAATACTCATACATCATATTACTCAACTAATCTCAATTGGTTTATACTCCTTCCGTCCCACTATATTAGTATCGCTTTCGTTTTTCGTCTGTCCCACTATATTAGTTAAATTTTATAAACTGACAGAATTTTCATTCCCTAATAAAATATCAATTTCACTATTCGCACAAACATTGGTTACTATGTCCGGTCAATATGTGACTAATTGACCGGGATGGAGGAAGTACAAAATTGCTTTCTCTTATCTTTGTTACACTCTCATCTATTGTCTTTCATATATATATATATAGAGGAGGGATCATGTAAAAAAAAATCTCAATGTAAGAAAAAAGAATGAATCATGTCCATCAGATCTAAAAAAATCAATGGTTGATATTGAATCAAGCAACAACTAAAATGCAATCAAGCAACAAAATAATCAAGCAACAACTAAAGCACAATCAAGCAACATTGCAATCAAGCAACGACCTGAATACAATCAAGCAATGTCGTGAATGCAATCAAGCATCTTTCTCACTGGATCGCTCCCTATATATATATATAGAGAGAGAGAGAGAGTTGTGTTCAAATCCGAACTAAATGTTGTGAATGAACTATGAACTTTTCATTGTTGTGTGTTTAATTGATCATTGTAGTTTATATGATAGTTCATTATAGTACTTAATTATGATACTTCATTGTTGTGTGTGTAATTGATCATTGTAGTTTATATGATACTGTAATGATATATTATACATAAAATAATGATCAATTATACACTCAACAATGAAAGTTCATAGTTCATTCAGGAAGATGAGTTCAGCCTAGAATGCACCCCTATATATATAGGATAATGATTAGGTGATAAAAAGATTTTCGCTGCTAAATGAGAATAAATCTGGACCATTAAAGATCAAAATCAACGCATGTGATCAATCTAAATTCGTCTCAATTTTGGTGCATTACTTGTGTTATCATCTAGCATTCAAGGGCAAAAATGTGAAAAATATATATTCAAGAATTTTATTTCGTGCAGTTCATAAAACATAATATGCATACGTTCGATGTAAAAAATGCAATATTTTGGGCATAAAACTGCAACATATAATAATGCAAAAATTGCACTCAATATGAATACAAAAATGCATATGCTTTAGAATAAAAATGCATCTTATTCAAGTTAAGAAATGATGCAAAAAAATGCAAATATTTGGAAACATTTTTTATGCGTAATT
>JAPKLW010000644.1:318599-348825 GCA_026898455.1 Plectranthus barbatus | reverse complement strand
ATATTATAGATAAATATATTGCAGCAAAATTATTTTCAAAGTTACAATTGCCTGAAAAATGAACAAAATAATATCAAAATATTTAACTAGACAACATCAAATGAAATTACAAAAAGTTCTAACAATTCTCCCACAATATCCATTCAAATATCCATAATTTCCAACAAACCCAACATTCTAAAATTCAAATTATCCCATAAAATAAACAACACCAAAACAAAATAACAAAAGTTCCAACTATTATCAGAAAAATAGCATTCAAACATTCAAACCTCCCAACACCAAATTTCATCTAATTCATTCATTCTCATTGTCATTCTCATTCTCATTAGTATCCTCATCTTCAGACTCAAAATCATCATCATATAACTCCCTTATTCTTCTAAACTTAGGAGTTCTAGACTCATCTTCACAATCATCAGCATTCTCTGCTCCCACATCATCAGCATTAGGTTCATTATCATCAACACCAACCTCATCAACTATCCATTCTTGTGCAGTTGTTGCATCATGAGAAAACAATACATCAACATCATTTCTATCTTTTTCTCTCTTTTGTTTACTCAACAATCTTGCATTAAATTGGACAAATACAAGATTGTTGAGTAAATTTGTACCAAGTCTATTTCTTTTCTTTGTGTGTACCTCAAACATTATTACAAAATTAATAATATTAAATAGTATAAAATTATAAACTAAACATATAATATTTTAAGAGATAAGTATACTAACCCCTTCAAATGCACTCCAGTTTCTTTCACAACCCGATGAACTCGCGGCCAATGAAAGAATTCTCATAGCCAACCTTTTCAAATTTGGTGTAATTGCTCCAAAAGTCGACCGCCAAACAACTACATTAACAAAATCAAACAATCAATAATATTTCACAAAATTATAATAAACAAAAGTGCTATGGAAATAACATATTAATTTAGAGAATTTACCTAGGTCAAACTCAACATCATTCGTATCGCATGCTTTTACAGCAATAAGCTTTCCAAAAGTTGATGTCTTGTCCTTGTACATGGGAAGCTCTTTGAGGAGGATTATATTTTGCAAATCAATATCTTCAGGAAATAAGATGTCCATAAATTCAATAACAGCAAGTGAAACATCTTGGCCCAAATGAAGAAGAGGATCTTTATAATGATAGAATGGATTCAACAAATAAGCCATCAAATGTAATGGGCTATCAAGCCTATCTTTCATTTTCTCGTCAATTACTTGAATGATTGACTCATAATTCTTGGGGACATTATTTTGAGCAATCTTGATCTCTTCTTTTGCTTTGAGGAGCTCACCAAACACGAAGCTCATCGATGGCTTTCTATCAGAATCTGCAAGCCTCAATACCTTAACTAAGGGTATGAAAATTTGCAAACAAAGAGTCACACCATTCCAAAATCCCATGCTCATTACTGTTTTGTAAGATTCTGATCCTTTGACACTTTTAGAGAACTTGCATGCATCCCAATCTCCACTTCCAAACATTGTCTTCAATTCATTTTTCTTTTCATTTAAACTTTGTAAAGTTAGAAATGCTGAAGCAAATCTTGTCACCCCCGGTCTCACAATATCCCTCTTTCTGGTAAATGATCTCATCAGTGCCAGAACCTTATGGTGTGCATACAGAAATACCGTCAAAGTCTTTGCTTGATCAATGAATTTCTTGAACTTGGATTGCTTTGCAATAGCTTCAAGCATAAGATCTATGGTATGAGCAGCACATGAAGTCCAAAAGATCTTTGGCCTCTTCTCTTTTAACAATCTTGCTGCACCCATATTATTCGATGCATTATCAGTGACAATTTGAACAACATTATCAGGGCCAACTTGCTCAATGCATTGATCAACATACTCAAATATCACTTCACTAGTATGTGCAACATCTTAAAAGTCTTTGGAAGAGAGAAAAACAGTACCAAGTCGAGAATTAACACACAAGTTCATGATGCTCCTTCTTTTTCTATCACTCCAAGCATCTGTCATAATCGAGCATCCATTTAGTTTCCACTCTTCTTCGTGTGTTTTCAACAAATTTGTAGTTCTTTCAACCTCTTTTTTCAAGAAAAGGTACTGTCATCTCATATCTAGTTGGAGGCACAAATCCCCGTCCAAATTGACCAATTGCCTCCACCATCAACTTGAAGTTATCTAACTCAATAGAATTAAATGAAATACCAGCTTCTAAACCCAACGACAAACATACTCTTTGACAAACTCACTTCTTTGTTTGAAAAGTGCATTGTTAATGTTTTCTTCTCGCGACTTTCCCTTTCCAGAACCCAAGGATAACTCGGGGTTTATAGCATTCGCAAACTTATCCATGGGACCAAGAGTACTTGGTGATTTTACATTCCCAAAAGACTCTTGCAGTTGATCAACAATAATATCCTCTTGTTGAGAGTTATTTTGGATATTAACTTGTGATCTCAATTCTTCAGTTTCATCATTCTTCTTTTTTCTCTTAAGTTTTGCTTCATGGATTGCATTTCTGCGAATTGCTTGATCTTCTTTAGAAGCTTTTGAGCACGGAGCAACATTTCCTGATATGTGCCCGATGTGTTCTTTAATTCTATAAACCCCTCGACTTATAATCTTGCCACACTTAGTGCATTGAACCTTATCCATACTTCTTCCATCAACCAAAATACCATAGTCCCATCCAACATCTTTTGAGTTTCTTTTAAGAATTGATTGAGAATTAGAAGCTTGGGAAACACTATCGGATCCTGCACTTGCACTTGCCATTTTGAATGTCACTGAAATGATAGGATTGATTAGTGTTAATGATAAAGTATTCAGGATTTTATTTTAGAGTTTATTTATTATGAGAGGTTTAATAAATTAAGTTTTGAATTCTGATTAGGAATATTTGGATTTTTAACTTGGATTTAGATTTTGACATACTTCAAGTATATTACAAAATAATCATGAATAAAGAATGTTTAAATGGAATGAACTCAAACAAGTAAAAGCATAATATGATGTGATTTAGAAACAATCTGCAACATTTAATTAAGTAAATCAGGGCCAAGATTTCAACCAACATTTATGTTTAAGAATCTAATCTAACATCCTGAATATTACAAATGCTTCCAGTAATCATAAATATGCACATGCATTTGAAAGTTTGAAACTGAAAGAATCCATGAAAAAATTTACATAAATAATTAACTTGTATCTAACTAATAAATCTCCAAGAAAATTGAAAGGAATTACCTATGGTGCTGCAATTATTTCAGGCTGCTGCAGGGGGAGTGCGTAAGCTGCAGGGGTGAGTGTGTGGAGCCTCACAATGTTGTACATAAACAAGGCGAGTCCGGTGATGATGCCGAATCCAGAAAAATGGATAAGAAAATAATAGATGCAATTAATCATCAAATATCAGACAAGAAAATAACAGATGCAATATGTGTGTGTGTGAACTGTTAACTATGCAATTAATCATCAATAACATATAAGAAAATCAATTGCCCAAACCCAACAACGTACCTTGCTGGAAGGAATTGAAGAATTTTGCCCTCAACAATGGTGCACGACGAGGAGCCAAGAAAAGGCAAGGTGAGGCTTTCAGGAATCAAGCTGCACCGCCGCTCACGACGAAGGAGTGACGTGCGAGCACACGACGGTCTGCTAGTCGGGCGTGCGGTGGACTGGTGGCCGGAAGTGCTGCGCTATGGTTAATTTTTGCGATGCGCACAGAGGGGCATGGTGTGACCGTGGTTTGCAAAGAAAGAGAGAAGATTGAATCTCTAAATTACCTTTTCAAAACCCTAAAAACATTATTATAATAATATTTTAAATAAATAAAAAAAAACAAATTTTCTTTTAACTATTTACAATTTTATTTATTTCCTTATAATATTAATTAACCAAAATTTAGCAATTCCGTAAAAATTCCGTACAGCCCGCACATTCGCACCGCACAGACCGTATAACCGCACCGTGTAGCCCGCACAGGGCGCTTAGGCGCCGCATCGGAACTGAACAATTTTTAATACGTATAGAGCCTCCGAACAAGCATTTTTCGGCACGGTTGTGGCTGCCTAGCGCTTATGCGGCGCCTAGGCGGCCGTATTAGCCGAATTTTACAACACTGGTTATTCCTAACATGGAAATAAATCAAGCCCGGTCTAGCTGTGAATCTGAATATCGAGCGATGGTACATGCTTCTGTTGAACTTATTTGGCTTTCTAATTTACTCCGTGAGCTCGGCGTTCATCCATCATCATTGCCACAGCTTTTGTGTTACAACAAGAGTGCCATATTCCTTAGCCAGAATCAAGTTGCACACAAGCGAGCCAAGCATATCGACTTGGACTACCACTTTGTCTGTGAACTTGTTTCTTCTAGGCGTCTGTCCACTCTTTTTGTTCCTTCCCATCTTCAAGTGGCAAACATATTCACAAAGAGTCTACCTCGACCTACTTTTGAGCTACTGCGATCCAAACTTTGCGTCTGTCTTCATTCCACGCTACGCTTGCAGGGGTAACAAGGAAATAAATTAAGATATTGAATAGAGATTTATTTCCGTTATATTTTTGTATCTTTGATTGATTCATTCATCCAATAATTGAGGAAACTGTTGTAACTGATTTATGTATATATTAAATATACACACGCTCATCTCAATAAGGTGAGTAAATTATTTTACTTTACAATTCCATCACTAATTTGTTGCAATTTAGAGATGAATTTTTTTTTTCACTATTTCGCAATTTTTTTTAAGCGTCCTATCAATTTAACATAGCATTCAATTGAATATCCTATGTTTATTGATAAAAATGAGCTGAATCATCTTATGCTAAAATATTACTCTTTTTTTAAGTCAATAATGTAAAATGAGTGGAACCTAACATTATTTTGAATTTATATATTTCTAAAAGAAGTTTTGTCTGGTTTTATATGTAGGGGAGATGCTCTGTTACATCCCTATCATTTTTATTTTTTTTTGGTCTCATGAAGATGCCAACCATTTCCAAATATATGTGTGCTTGTGTTACTTCCAATGCATATATATTACCATTAATATTATTTTTATATGACTAATAATTTGATATTGTTTTAATCGAATGATTGTGTATTTTGCATTGTGCCAAAAAAAAAAAATACTAAATCGATATCGAACTCTTTTTTCGAAGAAAACAATACTCCCTCCGTCCCACTGAAGTAGTCTCATTTCTTTTTGGTATGAAAATTAAGGGTTGTGAATGTAGTGAAATTAATATTTTATTAGTGAGTGTGAAAAAGTTTATCCTAAATAAAATGAGACAATTATATGGGACAGACAAAAAAAGAAAATGAATCTACTTCAATGGGACAAATGGAGTATTATAATTTTGTGTACTACTAATATAATAGATGAGTTTTTAAGCTAAAGCGGAAAGGATATTAAGGACTATCAAAATTATGAATTGAAGCATTTAAGTGAAGATTTCGAGATCGATAATCTATTCTTCATTTAAAAACCTTTTATTTTAAGACATTTGCTTTATATTTAACACACATTTATAACCACGTAAAAATGATAATGAAAAGAACATTTGAGAAGAATATAAATAGTTGTGGAGCAACAAAAAACCATATGCTAAAAATCCCATGGGCACCACATAATAATAATAATTAAATAAATACAAGAAGAAATATGTCGCAACTTAGCTTAGCCGTCAAGATAAATAAACCACTTATATTCTCAAAAATAATCAAATAAACCACTTGATTTGGAATTTGGCCTACAATATCAAATGCTGATAATTTTGCTTTGTGTCGCGTCAATCAAATGTAGGATTGACAAACCTGACTGATTTGATTTTTTTAAATAAATTTTTTGGTATTTTACTCGAATAAAATACAAACACCTACACCAAAGTTAAACATATAAAGTAAGATTTTATATGACGAGTACAAAGTACTCCATTAGATATATTCATTGGCATAATATCTATTTGATTAATATATGGATAATTATTTAAGATAAACTACAAAATTAAATTTCCCTATTGATAAATTATTTTACTATAGTTATGTATATTTTATAATATCAAAATATAATTAATAAAATCATAAAGTATATGTATATATACTTTATTATTTGTTCAAAAAATAAATCTAACTTTCATTTAACAATATAATTATATTATAAATTACTTTCTATATTTGATAGGGATGGTTTGGTACAGTATATCAGATTTTTTATACTATACCTTATATCATACCAAATTTTACGGTATGAGAAAAATTAATAGCATTACCCTAGCAAAGTTTCCGATTTCCATAGTTCGGTATACCGAATTTTCAGTATGATTATGGTATTGTTTCAATTTGAAAAAATTTATATACAGTCGTACTGTTATTTTGGAGTAATTTAAATAATTTTATTTTTAATTTATTATTTTAAAATAAATTGAAAAATAATAATAATATATTTTCGATGCGTTATGTACCAGTACACTACAAATATCGCGATGGTCATTCCATTACCATACCGATACCGTACCAAAAATTTGGTAAGTTTGGTATTTTTTCTAATACGATATATTCGATATTTCGGTGTTTTTCTCATTCCTAATAATTCATATATAATTACATATTTAAAATTATTGCAAAAATAAAATACAAACACAAATAATACAAAAATAGTTTTCAATTTATAAATTAAATTATAATGCACTATATTAGTATTATTTAAAATAATAAATAAAATAAATTAGTGAAATTAAAGTTTAAAGAAAAGCTAACATAAATATAATTTTGTTTAAAATATCATTATTATTATTATTATTTGATTTGTATATAATATAACATAAACACATAGTAAATATAACAAAATTAAATATAAAAAATAAGATTGTAGTTGATGCGATATTCTTTTGAGAAAAAATGATAATATTTGGAATTTATCTATTTCAAAAAGTTTTTATTATTTTAATATAAAATCATTTAACATAAAATTAAGAAATTTGAAAATGAGATATAAAAAAAAAGATTAAAACTATTGCTAAAAGATTAAAAGAAAAAGATTATCGTATATATATATATATATATATATATATATATATTGGAGGGAATAGTTTTTAAAGACTATTCTCTTATAATATATTAGTATATGACATTAACAAAAACCAACATGTAATCTTAATGTTAGGAATTCTAATAATATGTCAAAAATCATATAATACGTTGATTTCTTGTATAGAGGTGGCTCATAATTAATCATATAATCATTGTATAGAGTAAGTGGAAATAGCTTAGGTGTGTGCATTCAATAACTAATGACTTGAAATTAAGATCAAGTTGAGCCATAATTGGTCATCCATATGACAATAAGAGAAAAGAAGACCAACCATCAATCACGAGATAGCTGATTAGTTGAGAAGAATATTAACCGATAGTTCAAGAGGAATTAATAACTAAGTGCAACTAGAGCCTTAGAGCTAAGCTCAGGTGGCTCATTGGTCAGTTGACCTGTCACGTCCCTATTTAGCTTCTCCGGCTTATGAAAGAGTGCGACGGGTTAACTTTCGAGATTTCTCACCAAGTAACACCATTATGAATAAGATTAAGCGGAAGTCGACATTTGTAAAGATAGTAATAGGGTTCGCGTTCATGTTTTAAAGTTTGGGAAAAATCCCACAAGTACAAAAGTATGTCAGTGCCGGTAAGTATGCAGTCTGGCCTCATCTCTAGCCCATGGTCTCCAATAATCTTGGCAACAACCCAATCAATCTCACCATCGCCTCGTAACCTGACAATCCTCTGGTACTCACCATCTCCCACTCACGCATGTAATGAGCTAAGAACTCAACTAGGTCATGATGGGGGTATCTGACATAACTCCTAAACCTCTGAACCAAGTAGTCCTGATTTGGATTCATCTGCCACAACAATTAGACGGTCAATATCAATCCAAAATAAATATGCATGATATGATGAATGAACCTAATGCTTTCCGCACACTCCTCGTGACTCTGTCGGGTCATCCCGACTGTACACGTTTCCCCAAAAATTCCACACAGGTCAAATGCTCGGTGACACTAATATCTCCATTGCATTGTAGTAGTAGTCAGCGGTTTCTCCCGTCTGATTCACTACTTACCTGACTTAGCACATATCAATCCACTTAACACAAACAACTACTCACTTGGCTTACCTTCCACTAGCCTTCGAATACTATTGTTCACAACCATTCTCAAAATCAAAGAAATAACACAAATCATGCAATTTCAAATAAAAATCACATAACAACTCAACTATTCAACCATCATGATCATCAATCATAAATTCAAATCATAAAACAACTTAACAATGCAAACACAAAACATAATAACTCGCCTCAATCAGATTAATCATTCCAGAATAAACCAATCATTCTGATTCCATCAATCATCAACTAATCACAGTTATTTCAAACCAGATGCGGGAGTTTCACTCCATCACTTTACAAGTACAACCATCAACAACACCACAACCATCCAAGCGAGAGTCAAGCTTTCTTCGCTACACCATCTCAATTAATTCCATCAACACCAATCGACACAAACAATCAAAACAACAAATCACGTATTCATAATTTAAATCACATTATTCAACAACAACATTAAAATCTTTTATACACTTACCTGACTAAGCTGAGCAGAAGGGAGCCGAAAGTGGAACTTAGATCTTGTATTTTAAATTTTGAACCTTAGATTTCTGAATCAAAGGAAATCTTATATACAGAGTGAATAAGCACTGCTCTGATACCACTCTGTCACACCCCCATTTAGCTTCCCCGGCTTATGAAAACGCGACAGGTTAACTCTCGAGATTTCTCACCAAGTAACACCATTATGAATAAGATTAAGCGGAAACTGACATTTTCAGAAATAGTAGGGTTCGAGTTCATATTTAATACCATCATCTAGTTTGAGTTCAAAAGCAACCGAGTTAAGTTTATTAAAAACATAGGGAAGTTTGAATTCTTAGATTCATTGCAACGAAGATTTGCGTAGTGGAGATATGTATATGGAGATACATATCTCAAGATCAAGCTCTTATTTGGACTGCTCGCACATTCCCGCTATCACCTCCACTGCTCCTAGCTTTAACCTACATGTTTTAGAAATAACCTGCAGGGGCTGAGTACACCGTGTACCCAGTGAACACATCCTCGAAAATAATACAAATATAAATTGTTATGCCATCAAGCCGATAAGACATGAGGTTTTACTTTAAAATCCACTCATGCTTATAAAAACATTTTCATATACTCTCCAGAGTTAACATTTTATGTGTGGTAATTATTTGTTTTAAAAGTGTGACTTGGAAGCAAGCCTACATCCAAAACACGATGTACAACTGGGAATGACATAATCCACTCAACCCATTGTCATCAAAGTGCACTGATCTTGGAACACGCAACATCGAGATTCGATCGACTTTAACTCATCCTTATAACCTATGAGTGTCAACCCGCGGTTGATCCACTCCACATATAAATTGTATGGGGAATCGAACCACCATTACTAACATACCAGAGTTTAACTCGTGGTACTGCGGCTCAAGGATATCGGCCATATTGGGCTCACAATCAGTAAAAAATTGCTCAAGATTTAGAACCTTGGTGCATTTTACTGACGTCTCAACTCTCTGACCAACTACGTCTGGCTTTAGAGGTACATATATGATCCACAAAACAAATTTGGAATAGCAATCATTTTAAAACAAAACATTTATTCATAATTCCTGTTTGAAAAGAAAACACATTTCATGTTTATAGTTTTTATATAGAAAGCCCACCTTGTTTTTCTTACTGATTTTGATTGTGCGGCGGCTGCTCAAAAGCATAACCTTGCCCGACATGATTTCCTTAACATATTAATCACAACACACAAATAAGATAAACATTCATAAACCACACACTCATTATCACATACACAAAGATTTATTAAGATCACATCTTGACCAAAATCGTCTTACTTCCTCACTCACTCCTCATTTATGAGCTTCATGTTCATAAACCAACAACTATAGCCCATAATATGCTTAACTTCTTTTTAAATTATGATTTTAGCCCTTGCTCTAAATCATATTCATATATAATGCACCATTTATATTAAGGTTCACCACAATCTTGTGAATCTCTACTAAGTTGCAAGTTTCAACAATTATATCTTAGCGTAAAATGATTTCAGCATGCTCATCTCAACATATAGTTCAATCTTTGTCCACAATCATCTTATTCTTGTTCTTTTTTTTCAATTAAGTTCAACATTAAGCTCATTTAAACCCTTCATAAATTATGATAACATGAGATCAAGGTCAATCATTCCATCATATTCTACATCCAAAACTTGCTATAAAACTTATATATTATGCATAGAAGGATACTATAGATGTTGTTTAAGTTCAAGTATCAAGAACAAATGGAACGAACAAGAAAACTGGAGTTCCTGCACCAGCCTGTGTCTGGCCGTGCCCCCGCCGCGCGCTCGACCGCACCCAAAGGGATGCTGCAGCCAGCCTCTGGCATGGTCCCAGCCCTCGGTCGCGCCTCGACCACTCCGACAACGGGCTACAACTCCTTCACGCCATTTTTACCCAAAATTCAACCACATTCAACCCCAACATCAACCACAACAATAATTCTACATATATGCATGCTAAATAACACAAAAACATCATTACATGTAAGATCAAACCCCAATTGATGCATGAAAAATTGAAAATTCTTGAAGAAGGGTTCTCACCTTCCTCCCCAAGTTGTTGATTGGCCAAATTCCAAGTTTCCACCTTAACAATTCGACCCAACACCTCACTTAAGTCCCTTGAAGCAGTTATAAGCATCAACCCAAGCAATTTCTAAGAATTGGAACTAATTGAACTCACAATTCGAAATTATATGCCCTCTGCCACAGCTTCGCAAAAAGGCTATAACTTGGTCGATTATTATTCAAATCAAGCAAATGAGTAGTCCACAATTATATACTCTCGAAGCTCTACAACTTTGTGTCTCACGGTCGTTGCTCAATTCGCCGCCGTTTGGCCGGAATGGACACCAAAAGTTGTTGTTGCTGGAGCTCTCCTCTTTTTGCACGAAAATTAGGAAGAAATGGTATTTTGATTTTTCCCTCGAGTATAATGGAGTGGTAAATAGCAGCCTAGACTAGCTTTCATGAGTCATTAGCTAGGTAAACACTAGAGAGAAAAGTGTCTTTGCAACTTAATAAAACCATTATTTTAAGCAATATACACCACCTTCTCATATGATATATATATATATATATATATATACACACACACACACACATATATCCTTGCATATACTTATATTGTGGCTTAAGGTCCCAACCATATAAATCATCCTCCTTAAACATCAAATAATTGTGACATTTCCCATCATGTCCGGAAATATAATCTTCAAAATTCTCGACTTCCGTACGCGTTAAGTAATAAACTGAAATTCCCAAGATAAACCAAACAATTAATCACACAATCTTGCACTAATGGCAAGATAACTTTATATAAGTATTCGGGTTATTACATGGCCTTCAAGTCAAATCAACGGTCTTACGACCAATTCAATGGCAAAGTTGTAAGATTGTACATCTACGTATACACACAAAGGTAAGGGTTGTACAAAGTCTTTCTTAAAGACTGGAATTCCATTGAAGTATATATATATACCCTATATGAATAAGAAAGAAAAACAATAACTCATTGTCTGAATAATCTCTATAAGCTTTTATTAAGCTTCCATGTTCTCTTAGCACATGAGACCACCAGAGACCTACAACTGATCGTCGGTAGAAGCTCCAGATCCATAGGATCAACCATCAAGTTCGATATTCCTTTAAGATAACTAAAATCTTCAACACCCTTTGACAGTAAGTTGTGGAAGCTTGGTATCAGTAGAAAATTTGATGTTGTAACATGTATTCAAGTATTGTGGTAGTTGAAGATACCAGAAGGAAGATTCTAGCACTTGGAGTGTGGTAAAGCTCAACTTACTGGAATACCTTACAATCCAAGAGATCTCCCATTAGAGATAACCTATAATTAAAATCAACCTATTTAATTACCGAAAGCAATGAAAGTTAGTAATTTTCATTTCTTGTGAGCAAAAAGTGAACTTAAATACTTCTGACTCTTGAATCTCTATAACAATTAATCTATAGCTTTAAATTATTTATTTTCCAAACTCAACTGATTTGAAATGCAATAATTGATACGTCGATTATTGGAGTGTAATAGAAACAAACTTTAAACTTGCTCGATGCATTACTACTCGTTCATCCTTCGGAGTCATTTGAAAACTTAATTGGGCTCTTTAGTTTATTCAACTTACTTCCGCATGTAAATGATCCACGACTAACACTTTAATTATTAACTAGTATTTCATCTGTGTGTTGTATAAAATTATTAAATTTAAATATTGTTAAAAATTATAAGTATATCAAATATTGTTAATGATTTTAGTAAGTCAATGCATGTCAATATATATAATAGTCATGTATTTTCAACTTGATGTACCACATTAAATATTTTAACATTAAAAAATATAAATTAATTGATGTAACCACATTTTATATTTTTAACATAATAATAATAATAATAATTTAAGTAAAATAAAAAAAATCAAATTGATATACCCACATTTTATATATTTTAGCATAAAATAAAAAATATTAAATTAATGAAGATATATAGTAGTCTATTATTATGGGATATAGAAATTGAAAATAATTGATATATTTATTGGGAAAAAGTGATTATAATGTTAGAAACTAAGTTTTAGTCTAACTCCTAATTTGATATTTTGATATGTCAAAATTTACTTTAATACTATGTTTCAAGAGTCTTTGAATGTAATTATTGTATAGGATTGATCGAGCTGTAATAAACTAGAAACTTAGATGTTAAAGATCAAGCGGAACAATCAGAAACTGAGTTTCTGATAAATAGAATTCAAGAAGACAAAAGCTCGATATGCCCAGAACCAAGTTCCCATACTTGAAGAGAGGAACCAAAGAAACTTGAAGTTCTGAAGACAAGTGTTCGTGCTAGAAACTTAGTATGGCTAGAAACTTAGTTTCTCTGAAGTAAGATGGAAATTGAAACTGACTTTGGAAATGTCAGTTTTCACTTTCAACATTTCAAGAGCACGTGAAACAAGTGTTCGAAGTCAGACTGCAGTCATTTCAAAGTAAAGTTAAAAAGTCAGTACGAGGAAACTCAAACTTGGATTCCTCAGACTGAAACTTAGTCTAACAAGAGCAGGTAAAAAGTACATCGTTAAAAGCAAAAGTAGACGACAAAGCAGAGCAGAGAGAATGGTTGTGATTGGACGACTCAATCTTTGTCTCGAACGACTAGATCTCTCAGTCTAACGGTAAGAATTCAAATTATCATCCAAATTTGCCTATAAATAGCTCGACAACTTAGCAGAATCATCATTGAAAATCTTGTGAAAAGCTAAGCCGACACTCTGCTCAACTTTCTACTCAATCTCTCTGAAATTTTGTGTGCTAAGTACACGAGACAGAAGTTTCATACTTTAGTTATTCACATCCGTGCATCTGTATAAGTGCATGAGACTGAAGCTATAAGCTTAAGCTATCTACTTGGTGAATATACCTTTCATAAGTTATGTTCATAGCAGTCAGTTCCTATTCTGGGAATCTGATTCTGATGGACATAGCCAACCATACTGAGTTCTGGGAAGAACGAGAAAATATTCAACATCCAGGAAGAAGGTTGTGTAGTGCATCCTCACTTCAACCTGAAGAAGGATCAATTTACAAGGAATTTCTGGGCGAGTGACGACAGCAAACCGAAGGATGGAGGATTCCAACGGGTTGTCCATAGATCGTGAGAAGACTTGTATACTGAAACTTAGCGGTTTCCCGATTAAGTTTGAAAGAGTGAACGTAGGACTTTGATTCCAAACCACTATAAATATCCTGTCTTATTTACCTGCATTCTTTAAGTTTCAATATCTAAGTTTTCTCATACTCACTTTGAAACCTTCAATACTTGGCTAAGTATTGAAGTGTATATCTTCAAAACTTACTTAATACATTCTATGCTTAAACTGAGTTTTATCAAACTGAAAACTGAGTCAAATCAGTTTCAAAACCAAATGCAAGAGTTTAATACTTCCTCTGCATATTTACATACTTTGATTTCGGGACCAACATATAATAATTAATAACTATTTAATTAAATTATAATGTATTTAAATAAATAAAATAATATTTTTTATGAAATAACCGTTCCCACTTTTTTTCTTAACTACTTCTTTGCTTTAATATTATTATAGATTATTGATTCTTTTTAAACCATTAAACTTTTAACGGTATATATTGTTAATTTCATTAAATGATTATATGACACGTTTATGATAAGAATATATACTAATTAGTGATGATTCGGACTGCTTTTTGAGATTCGCTCTCTTTCTTAGATATATTAAATGAATAACAATTAGGGATTGAATGAAAATTTGATTTTGAAGTTTCCAATTTCCAAATAATGGGAATATAATTTACTAGAGATATTTGAAATAAATTCAATCCAACAACTTTTGTCCACGTGGAAAGAACATAATCATATGTTTGGACCATTAAGCCGGAACAGTTTCTAAATTAACATGCACCATTGATATAAAAATCGGGCTAAAGAGTCGCTTAAATACTTAGTAGCTCTTACCATTCCGAAAATGATAATCAGTTTCACTAAATATTTTCAAAATATTCGCTTAGTCGCCAACTAAACAAATTAGATCGACGACTACTTGAGCTAGGCGTGCGGCTGACTAGATGGTGTTATGAAATTCGAGTTACAATACTCAACAATGGCGGATGAAAGAAAAAAACACAAAAACTTTTATTACTTTCTTGAATCGAATACAGAAATGAAATAAGAAAATCTCAATATCACCTCACTAATTTTTTTCTCTCTCTAGCTCTTCTCACAGAATCTAAAAATTTACTCTTTGAATATCTTCTCTCTTTCACATTTTTATACTACGACTCAAAACATTTAACAGATGAAGAACGAACAAGAAAGCTCTATCATAACTGCTCAACAACTATAACAAATTCAACTAACCACGCCTTGACACGTGTCAGTCACCCAACTAACCCACTAAGTAGAATAACAATTCTATTCTCTGTTGAGTCTCCCAGCATTTGCTGAGTCCAGCAACGGACTTCAGCATCCGCACACACATATCTCTAATGCTGAGCAAACACCATCTTGCTGAGCAAACATAAATCATTGCTTAGCAAACAGTCTCAGCATATTTCTCCAGCAAACATGTCTCAGCAGAATGCTTACTCTGAGCATAAGAAAACAATCTCAGCAATCTCTCTTAGCAGATTGCTGCCACAACTTAGCATACTCACGATTTGCTGAATCCTCAATTTTTCAATCACTAAGTCAGCATATCAACAGATGGGTTAGATGTCGTTTAGTTGGTTCAGATACAAATTTTTATTTATTCAATTTTAAAATAATATCTCTGTCCCAATTAATTAGTCTCACTTTCCTTTTGTCTGTCTCATTTATTAGTCTCATTTCCTAAAATGATATGCTTTTTCACACTCACCAATAAAATTTTAATTCCACTACACTCACAAATACTGTACCATTTCACTTTGGGACTATTAATTTGGGATGAAGGGAGTAATAATTAGTATTATTTAATTTTAATTTTATTTATTAATATTTATATTTTTAATATATTAAAAATTATAAATTAATTTATCGATTAATTATTGTCAGGCCCTACTTAGGCTCTATCCAAACACCTAGTGAATCTTGCAATTTATGACATGCACCTATCATTAGAAATACAATACTGGCTAGCATGGATTTTTACTATAACAGAATAACAGATACGTTAAATATACACTTGACTTTCAATATCTATATCTATATATATATTAAAATAAAACTGTAAGCTAAAAATGAAAGGTTTTAGTTATGATAATTGTTTATTAATTAATCTATGTATTTTAGTAATTATGAAGTAAATATTTATATGTATTGTAATTTGATCATTTTATTAAACTATTTAGTTTAATTAATATGAAGTACAACATTCAATGTAAAATAATTCATTACATTATAATATATCATAGAATATAAAATCTCTGAGAAAATAACTTCACCTATATTACATGGTCGAACATAACATAAATACAAAAATTTATCTTCTTAATAATTATTTATCATGACAAATTATTTTTTTAATAATTATTAAAACTTCATATTATATATATGACTGGGAAAATATGCAAATTTATCCCAAACTTTGGATGAGTTCCCAATTTTATCCAAAACTTTTAAATATAACAATTTCAGGCCTAAACTTTGAATGAGTTCCCAATTTTATCTCAAACTTCTAAATATAACAATTTTAGTCTAGACTTTGAATTTTTTCCCACTTGTTTATATTTAAACATATAAAACCTTACATGAACACAATTAATTGCATGTCATACACAAAAATCCTTCACGAACACTACTCTTCCATGTCATTTCATTCATGAAATGACATTCATAAAGTATTTATTATGAATAAGAAATTTTAGAGTCTTATATATTCATAAAACTCGTGACATCTTTATAAAATATAATAAATTTTAGATAAATATATTTGATACATTATTGAATATGACTTGATTTTATGTCTTTATTCGTTTTAATAATAAAAACAAATATATTTAAATTATTATTTTAGATCTTATTTTAAAATAAATTATTCACGAAAATAATATTCTTTTAGAAAATTATCTTAATTTGAAAGTAGAATATATAGTGAAGATTTATATAGTATGATATGTAAATATGTGTGTCCACGTAAGATTTTCGATGTTTAAATATTGACAGTGGGAAAAAATTTAAAGTTTAGGCCAAAATTGTTATATTTAAAAGTCTGGGATAAAATTGGGAACTCATTCAAAGTTTAAGACTTAAATTGTTATATTGAAAAGTTTGGGATAAAATTGGGAACTCATTCAAAGTTTGGGATATATTTATATATTTTCCCTATATGACACAAACAACTTTAAAATACTTAAAATTATACAATTTATTCTAGTTTAATCTACTTTTTAAATTTATAAATTGTACATTTATTTTAACTCCCCAAATTTAATATATTTGTATTAGGTGTTGCATATGTCGTGAAAATTAAAATGATTAAATGATGATTTTATGTAAAATTAAAATAAGTTTAAAGTTAGTGTAAATAAAAAATTAAGAACGTGATAAACAATAATTTTTATTATTGTTGTGAATTGAAGCGATTGCGACACAAATAAATAACAGAAAATACAAGAACACAAAGAATTATAGTGGTTCGAGCGTAAGCTTTACGTCCACTCTTCAAGCCTCCTCGTCCTCGGTGATGATATTATTATGGTGAAGAAAATACAAAGTATGCCAATTACAATTAGTGGGGGCAGGGGTATTTATAGGAAGATATTCCTAATCACATAAGGAATATAAAACCTAGATATGACAAGATATATTTAAACCTAAATCTATCTAAAATAGATTTATTCTCATCCAAATCTAATACTGATTAGGATAAATCTTGTCCAACAAGGAAACAAGATATACACAATATATTTTCCATATCTATCCAACTCAATTTGCTCCTGAGTTCCTCAACCTACACAGCTCGACCCACTTTACCGGACTAGTCTCCTCGACCCACTCGAACTACTTCCTCGAGTTATATTGAGACTACTCCAACAATTCTCCACCTTAGGCTCAATATCACCTCATCTTGGCACCTCCTCTTCAGTTCGACTTCAACAGTTTGATCAGTTCCAGACAGTACTCAAGCTTAGTACTTGGAACTGACTTTGTAATCATATCCGCAGGATTACCGAGAGTATTGACCTTGTGCAGCTCGACCTCTCCGGCTGCAACCACATCTCTTATAAAATGGAACTTCACATCAATGTGCTTAGTTCTCTCATGATGAACATCATTCTTCGCCAACTGCAAAGCACCTTGATTATCACAGGAAACCTTCATTTTTCCTTGATCAATCCCCAGTTCATTCATGAACTCGAGCAACCACAGACCTTCCTTAATCGCTTCGGTCAAGGCAATGTACTCCGCCTCCGTCGAAGATAAGGCAACTACCCTCTGCAGACTTGCTCTCCAACTAATAGTCGTTCCATACGATGTGAACACAAAACCCGTCAATGACTTCCTCGTATTCATACATCCTGCATAATCCGAGTCCACAAACCCTTCGATTGGGAGCCTCAAGCTCGAATTATCATCCTCGAAGACTAGACTTTTTACAACTGTCCCTCGAACATACTTGAGGACCCACTTCAGAGCTGTCCAATGCTCTTTCCTAGGTTCGGCCATGAACCTACTAACCATGTTGAGAGCATAAGCAAGATCCGGTCTTGTACAGACCATAGCATACATCAATGAACCGACAACGCTCGCATAAGGAACACCTCTCATAAACTCCCTTTCCTCCTCGTCGAGTTTCCCAGCAGCACTCAACTTGAAATGAGCTGCTAACGGAGTGAGCACAGGCTTTACATCCTTCATTCCATGCTTCTCAAGAACTTTCATCAAGTATCCCTCTTGAGATAATGTGAGTCTTCTTCGGGCTCTGTCTCGAACTATTTCCATACTCAGGATCCTTCGAGCACAATCGAGATCTTTCATCTCGAACTCCTGACTCAGAGCTTCCTTCAGTTCGGCTATCCCTTGCTTATCTCGACTCGCTATCAGCATATCATCTACGTACAATAGTAGATAAATTCGAGTCTCCATATTTTCACCTCGAAAATACACACATGGGTCATGTTTGCATCGAACAAAGTCCTGCTGAACCATAAACTTGTCGAACCGCCTATTCCACTGCCTTGGAGACTGCTTCAATCCATACAATGACTTCTTGAGAAGACACACCTTCTCCCCGCTACCAGCTTCCTTGAAGCCCTCGGGCTGCGTCATAAGGATCATTTCCTCCAGCTCTCCGTACAGAAATGCGGTCTTCACATCCAGTTGCTCCAACTCCATGTCGTACCTAGAAACTAACGACAATATCAGCCTAATAGACCTTTGTTTCACCACCGGTGCAAACACCTCTCCATAATCCACACCTTCCCGTTGCGTGAAGCCTTGAGCAACTAGTCTAGACTTGAATCTAACCCCAGAAACCTCTTGTTTCTTCTTGAAGATCCACTTACAGCTAACTATCGATTGCTTCTCCCCCGGCTTATCCACCAACTCCCAGGTGTTATTCTTCTTCAAGGAGTCCATCTCCTCCTTCATGGCATCGAGCCATTTGAGCCTCTCCTTAGAAGTTATGGCCTCGGTATAGCTCTTTGGCTCAGTATCATCCAATTCTACCTCTTCCGCCATAACAAAGGCATATGCTACGACATCAGCATATCTGAATCGAGTGGGAGGTCTTATTTACCTTCGTTCCCTATCTCTCGTGAGATTATAATCTTGAAGTGCACCTGACCCTCGAACCACCTCGATCTCGCCATCCACCTGAGGTACTCTCTTCGACCCACTGGTCAGCTCCACCTTAATCTCAGCAACTGATCTATCTCCTTCAACCTTGTCAGACTGTTCCTCTGAAGCACCACCTTGTTTCTCAAGGATATTTTCCCGTTCCTCGGCCCCTTTATCCAGTTCTCCTACCAGCTCCTCCTTGAACGTCACATCCCTGCTAATGATGCACTTTCTTACATCCGGCTCGAGACACCATAACTTGTACCCTTTCACACCTTCGGGGCACCCAATGAATATGCATTTCAATGCCCTCCTACCAGGCTTATCTCCTTTGATGTTTGCATAAGCCACGCAACCAAAAGCTCTGAGGTTGCTAAAATTCGGAGGATGACCAGACCATATTTCTTCCGGTGTCTTGAAACCTAGTGCAGTCGAGGGGCACTGGTTGATCAAATAAGCTGCAGTAGTCACTGCTTCTGCCCAGAACGACTTGGGTAACTTTGCACTGAACAATATACACCTCGTTCTTTCCAGCAACGTCCGATTGTACCTCTCCGCCAATCCGTTCTGCTGAGGTGTTCCAGCCACTGTCTTGTGCCTTGCTATACCGTGCTTCGAACAGTACCTCTTGAACTCCTTCGAGCAATACTCAAGGCCATTGTCAGTTCGCAGCCTCTTCACCTTCCTTCCAGTCTGATTTTCGATCAGCACTTTCCACTTCTTGAAGGTCTCCAAAGCATCACTCTTATTCTTCAAGATGTAGACCCACACCTTCCTAGAGTGATCATCAATGAGGCTCATGAAGTACTTCGCTCCTCCATTCGAACTGACCCTTGAAGGTCCCCATAGATCTGAGTGGATGTAGTCCAGAGTTTCTCGAGCTCTCTGTCGACCTACTCCGAACTTTACCCGGTGAGATTCCCCATAGATGCAATTCTCACAGAAATCCAGCTCTCTGATATTATCCCCGAGCAACAGATCTTGCTTCGATAACTCCTGCAGCCCCCTCTCACTAACTTGACTGAGTCGCCTGTGCCACAATACTGACTTATCAACCGTCACTATCGAAGCCTCCCCGATCACCGTGCTCCCCATCACAGTGTATATTCCAATCCTTCAAGCTCCTTTCATCAGGACCAGGGATCTTTTGCACACCTTCAAAGTCCCAGCTTCCATCTTGATCGTGTAACCTAGTTCGTCGAGCATCCCCAAAGAGATCAAGTTTCTCTTAAGCTCCGGAACGTACCTTACACCTCGAAGTACCCTTTCTGTATTATCGTTCATCTTAATCCTCACCGAACCCATTCCAACCACCTTGCATGGTTTATTGTTACCCAGAAGGACACTCGAGTTCTCCTGCTCCTCGAACCCTTCGACCCATGACTTATTTGGTGTCATGTGGAATGTACAACCTGAATCCAATATTCATTTCCCTCTCCGAGCGCTCATTTGAAATCACTAATGCCTCTCCAGAGTCATATTCCTGCTCAGCAACAGCTACATCCGCTTGCTGCTTCTGCTCCTGCTTTGTCTGCCTCTCCGGACAATCTCTTTTGATATGTCCCTTCTTTTGGCAGAGAAAGCACTTGACCTTTGGTTGTGATCCTGACTTTGGCCTCGACCTTGACCTCGAACTTCCCCTGTTGGAGTTCCTCATCTCCGGTCTTCCTCGAGCCGCCCTAGCCACCAAGCCTTCTCCATGAGAGTTCTCTCGCTCCTCGTTCTTCTCATTTAACTCCTTCGAACTTAGAGCAGACTGAACCTCATCCATGGTCAATGACTCTCTTCCATACATTAAGGCTTCCTTGAAGTTCGAATAACTCTTTGGCAGCGCACTCAACAACATCAATGCCTGATCCTCATCTCCTATCGCCACATCGATATTTTCCAGATCGAGGAACAACTTATTGAAATCGTCGAGCTGCTCCTTGATCGGTCTTCCCTCTTGCATCTTAAACGAATACAACGACTGTTTAAGATAGAGCCGATTCGCTAGGGACTTCTTCATATATAAGGATTCCAGTTTGGTCCATACTTCCGCTGCCGTTTTCTCCTTCGACACCTTCCTCAGCACCGTATCTTCGAGACTCAGAATCAGCGCACTCTGCGCTTTCGCCAGTGTATCTTTCTTCTATTGTTCCGTCATCGTGTCAGGTAACCCAGCCTCTCCCTTCAAGGCACCGTCCAAGCCTTGCTGTACAAACAGCGCTTGCATCTTCAACTTCCACAAGCCGAAATCATTCGATCCCGTGAAGCGCTCCACCTCGAACTTGGTTGAACCCATCGCAATCCTTCTCTATCCACGTTCACCGCACCAATTTGTTGTGAATTGAAGCGATTGCGACACAAATAACTAACAGAAAATACAAGAACACAAAGAATTATAGTGGTTCGAGCGTAAGCTCTACGTCCACTCTTCAAGCCTCCTCGGTGATGATATTATTATGGTGAAGAAAATACAAAGTATGACAATTACAATTAGTGGGGAGCAGGGGTATTTATAGGGAGATATTCCTAATCACATAAGGAATATGAAACCTAGATATGGCAAGATATATCTAAACCTAAATCTATCTAAAATATATTTATTCCCATCCAAATCTAATACTGATTAGGATAAATCTTGTCCAACAAGGAAACAAGATATACACAATGTATTTTCCATATCTATCCAACTCGATCTGCTCCTCGAGTTCCTCGACCCACACAGCTCGACCCACTTTACCGGACTAGTCTCCTTGACCCACTCGAACTACTTCCTCGAGTTATATTGAGACTACTCGAACAATTATTTAAAAACAAAAGGTTTTAATCGATTATAAAGTAACTTTTTACTATAAAACTTGATTTTTGTGAATTTGAAATAAATATAAATGTATTTTTATTAAAATATGATTAACATAATTTTAAGATTATCAAATCTTTATATATTATAAAATAATTTTTTAATTTTGTAGTTGTATATTATTTTGGAGAAGATTATCCACAAAACAAATGATGAAGTTATATTAAAAATAATTTCATGGTCATAAAATAAAATAATACAAAATGATCAATTATATATTTATGTTTTCTACTCCCAACTAAAATTGGATTTAAGATATTAGCATGTGATGATGATAATCTTAGTGTTATTATGTACATCTAATGTTATCAAATCCTAATAAATTATAAAATAATTTTCTAAGTAGGTGGATTCCGAACAATAAATTTATTTTGTTTCATGGATTTCTCAGTTAGCGATAAACTACTCCCTTACAAAAGATATCAATCGAGAGTAAGAAAACACATCATGCTGAAGAAAAGGATTACAAACCACCATTAATGATCTTTAGAGAAATTAAATAAAATTAAAAATAGAAATGTTGAGTTTCCTTCTAGAACTCACGAAATTCAAGTCAAAAATATTTTCCTTTCATCGCCAATTCCTTTAGTAAATACGGTATCTTTTATATCCACCACAGTAGTCTTGCCTCATTCTGTCACCATGCTACCACCGGCTTTAGAATGAAGACACTTGACTAGAGTGGTAGGACTAGTGCATGTGATAAATGATAATAGAAATTTATGTTTACGTATGTTGTGGTAGATAGTACGAACCATTGGGTGGAAAGAATTATACATTGCAGGAGAACGACCTCTGGCTGCTTTATTGGACCCCTTCAACGTGGGCCAGGTCGGTCATCGTACGAAGGAGTGTGCTTTGTACTTCGGAGCGGATTGACAGTCCTTGCCTGTGGTCCTTCGGAAGTCATTAGTGTTTCAGGAAAAGCAGCATAGGAATACTTCTGTGGTAAACTTATGTATACAAAGATAAAGAACTTTGTTAGCTGCTTCGAAGGAACACATAATCTTGGCACAAACCGCCGTGATGGGCTTGGCTTGATTTATTCTAAAGCCAAATTAATTTTGGACCTCAATAGTCATTGTACATTAATTATTTTGCATATGTTAAAAATTCATATTGTTCATAAAAAATATCAAATTTAACATTATTTTAATTCAAATAATTAAAATTTTCACGCATTGCGTGGGTGCAATACTAGTTGATAATAAACATAGAAACAGATAAATGGTACTGTAGTCTAATTATTTTCTTTAAATAAAATAAAATAAGTTAAATCTCAATCTTAAATTTCTAATACAATATATTAAACACAAATAAAATATTTGAATTACTAAAACTCCGAGTTTGAGCGAAAAATAATCCATAGTTATTGATGGCCGTCGGTGCGGAGATGGAGCCCACGTATGCGTGTTTGGGTGTCCATCCCTCTTATCTTAGCCATTCCTTTCCAATTTTCATCATCTCAAAAATATGCTTACATTTCATTTTACCACTAATCACAATATTCGATTTAGATAAAAGTTATATTCCATTCTATACATTATGTGAATTTAATTCCATTCGTGAGTCGCTTTCTTTTCGAGTAAACTTTTATGTGCGACTTAATTATATTATGCTATAATATTTTAAATGGATAAATATTATAAGTTAGATTTATTCAGAAGATAATATTGATGACATGTTTCAACGTCCTATGACAATCTCACTCGAACCGATATGGATAAAGTTTGAATTATTACAACTATTTTGCTTACATTGAAATCTTCCAAAATCCGAGTATATAAACTGCATAATAATTCTAAATTTCTTATATTTGACTGGAAATATTCATACATTACATATTACACTTAAAAACCTTGAAATCAATTTTCTGTTTTTGTTCATATTTTTAATATGCCTTAACTTCATGATCAAATTGAACTAGATATGATTTATAACTCGCAACTTAATTAAAAATATGATGTTGAATATTATAATTAGATTTTGGTAAAAAAAAATTTTTGAATAAGTGTAAATTAATTTTAAACACACACCCACTCAGACACCCAGATGTCCCGGGAGCTCGAAGATTTTGGTAATTTAGTTAAGATAAAAGTTAATCAGGTCAATTCAACTAATCTATTAAATTTTAATATAGACTATATCAGATTTCGGGATATTAAAATTAAATTTCATTGATTAAAGTATCTCAATTGTAATCTCTCTTTTAATTCGATATAATCAACTTAAAGTAATCACACTATGGTAATCAATGCGAAGAGCTCGAACTACAAGAAATGAAGTGGTCCAGTCCCTAGTTGTTATTGTTGTACAAAACAAATATCTCTATTTATTTCCACATATATATTTAAAATATACTTTATTTTTAAAAATTTAAAGCTATCAAGTTGTAGAGTCTAATAGAGTGTTATTAAATACTCCATCCGTTCCGATTATATAGTCCAGTTTAATCTTGTATATTTGTCAAAAATTATTTAACATTTAAACAAACTTCCAGCATGACCCTTATTTAAAGTATTAATTAATCTCTCATTTTCATAATATTGCATTTAATAATCTCATTTTCTAAAATTATTCAGGGATGTAATAGTAAATCATCATATAAAAATAATATCAAATTTAGAAACTGTACCGTATAATTGAAACACCCTAAAATAGTAATCCGGACTATACAATCGTAACAGAGGGGAGGGAGTATATAACAAATGACTAGTGATGATTAAGATTTGTTGCTAAATTAAGATTTGTGATAGAATCTTACTTTTTTTTTTTCTATTTAAATTAATCTTAATTCTTTTTCCATTAAATAATTTTCAACCTGCTATTATAACAGAAGACTGAGTGGCAGCATCGTGTTTGTTTCTGGAAAAGTCGGCAGCATGAAATAAAAATGGTGTCGCACTCGCGAAAATCTATTTTTTTATTATTTTATTATGTCTTGTTTTATTAATTTTTAAATAACCGTCAATTTATTTAATTTATAATAGATGAATTTATATTCTATTCAGTATTTATTTCCAACTTGAAATGTATTATACTCAATTTTAATTAACAACTCAATTACAAAATATATATAATATATACATTCACTTTTTTTTTCCACTGATATATATAAATAAGTGCCATTGCATTATGAGATAGGAGAGAGAATCATCGTTGGTTGAGTTAATCGTCACCATAGATACAAACCCATCTTCGAAAAACCAAAAGCAAATCAATGGGGAGGAAGAACAGAGCACTAAGCAACGGGAGATTGTCGAGAATTGGCAGCTACGCGATAGCTTCGTCAGTGAAAGACCCCTCTTGTATTTCTTGCACAACCTTCAATATCCTCGCACCCATTTACAAAAGACTCAATCACGAGGTGAGGATTTGTCTTCTTGATTGGTTTCTGTTGCCAGATAATGTAGATTCTGAAAAAGTTACCTATTTAGATTTTGTTTTGTAGTGTCTTTGCTCCATTTTTTTTTAGGTCTATTGCTTTGATTGAGTTGTGGGTTCTTGCACCGATTGCTTTCTTGTTGTGCGTCTTTGATTTTCTTGAAGAATTTTGTTTTTATTTAATGTGTTGTTCGTAATGTTCATCGTGGGGGTGGTGGCAGGACCCCAGCTTCAGGGAAAGTGATGTTAAAGATTATTGGATGGATAGAAACCAGAGGATTTTGAATTGGTTATTGTGTGAGAGATCTTCCATCATCTGCCTTCAGGTTGTGCACTTTTCCTTGTTTGATTTCTTTTTATGGGATGTGTTTCATCGATTTTTATGAATAGAGATGCGGTTTTGATCAGTTTCTGACATGTGTTTCTTGTGGGCTATTGCAGGAATTCTGGGTTGGGAATGAGGAATTGGTGAATATTTATGATAAGAGGCTTGGTGATGCTGGTTACATCATTTTCAAACTTGCTCGGACAAATAATCGCGGTGATGGTATGCTTCTAGTCCCCTTTTTATCTATGGAAACGTTTTTTTATGTTGCGTTTGTAGCTTCTGCAACTGTAGATTTCTTTAGTCCAATTCAACGCAAAGTTGAGTTTTGGGATGCCATTTTCTTGATTTATCTAGATAGGTCAATTCTGGCTTTCTATTGCAAGTTGCATTGCATAATTGAATTTCCTTTAGTTTTTCTTTTTTCTTCTTGTTCTGTCGAGGATTATCCTTGCGGTGATCCTTGTGTGGCTAATCTGTCCGATTTTTGCAGATGTGTTTGGAATTTTGGTAGGGACAAGATGATGGGGATCGCAAGGTAGTGGATGTATCCGGGTAACCGGAAAGCTTTTTGTACCCACATCTTGCTAGAAAAATCATCTAGAAAGCAATATATAAGTTATAACCTTGTATGACATTCAGATTAATGAATGTTTGATATTTTTCATTAAAAAAAGATCGGATTCTATCCTAGACATAGGATAGGAGTGGCATTGCCATGTATAATCTATCTGGTTTGCAAGTTTATATATGCACATACATGCTATCATGTTTTGAAGAACTTGCATCTAATTTCCCAGAAGAGGCATACTATTCATTAAACTTCAGGTGGCCAGTTTTTAGTTTGTATTCCTTTATAAAGCTATTCTTTCTTTAAATTCCACAGGTTTGCTCACAGCTGTGCATAAAGACTACTTCAAGATCATCAACCACCGCGAGCTGCTTTTCAATGATTTTGGTGACCGTGTTGCGCAGTTATTGCATTTTGAACTGAATGTGCCCTGTTCCCAAAGTCGGAATAGTAATGTTCGTCAAGAACTTCTGATAGTGAACACACACTTATTGTTTCCACATGATTCAAGTTTGTGCTTGGAGCGATTGCGTCAGGTATGCTTAATTCTGCTTTTGAAATCAATTTTATTTATTTTGTCCAGTGATACAATATGATGTGTGATGTATCTTGTGTAAATAGGTCTACAAAATATTGCAATATGTGGAAGCTTATCAAAAGGAAAACAAACTTAATCCCTTGCCTATACTACTTTGCGGGTATTTCTCTCTCTTTTGTTTTTACATTCTACAGTACTCCAGTCTAATATAATCTTAAACTCAAGATTTTCTGTGGGTGTCTTTGGGTGTTGCAGTGATTGGAATGGGAGCAAGAGGGGACATATTTATAAATTTCTTAGGTCTCAGGGATTTGTATCATCATATGATACTGCTCATCAGTATACTGATGCAGATGAGCACAAGGTAAATTACCTTTTAGAGTTCTAATTACTTCTCTGGTATTTGTATTTTGTTGTAAAGTTCTTACATCGATTATCATATTTTTGAGCAGTGGGTTAGCCACCGCAACCACCGTGGGAACATCTGTGGTGTTGATTTCATATGGCTCCTCAATCCCAACAGCTACCGGAAATTGCTAAAAACTAGTTGGAGTGAAGCCGTGTTGGGGATGCTGAGGGTGAGATATCTATATTCCTATTCTCTAAATATAGAATTATTTGAAACTTTTTTCTATATATTTTTCATGGCACTGACCAGACAGATTTCATATACTTCTATATTAATACAATCATAAGAGGACCATCTATTTAGCCTCAACTTATCTAGGATTCCTATGTTTTGTTCTGAACTGCTTAGCATTATTGAAATCAGCGACACTGAAATGGAGTTGAAGGACCACAGGGTTCTGCAAGCTCTTGCACTTGAATATGTCTCGAATGAATGTTTCATTGATGCATCTCTAGAAGAACTTAAGACTCTGTTGACAGTTGAGTTATTATCTTTTTCAGTATCATCTTAAGCGAGCTTCACTAACAGAAGAGGATGCCTTTGCGTTTCTGAAGGCTGATAACGATAGTGATTGCATCACATACTCGGGCTTCTGTGAAGCATTGCGACAGGTATTATAGCATTAGAAGCATCACAATATATTGAATGCTCTGTATGATTTCTTGAAAATCTAATTGCATCCATCATTTTGTTACTTTGACAGCTTAATCTGATTGGCCATTGTAACGGACTAAGTGATGATGAGGTACGGGAACTGTGGGTGCAGACTGACATTGATGGAAACGGTGTTGTTGACAGTAAAGAATTTAAGGTATTGAGTTCTGCATCTGATGTTTTGCAATAGTAAAGAAAAATGTCTTGAGTCAAAGAAATGATCTTCTTACACCCTTGTTACTGTCACTGATTTCAGCAACGGATATGGAATGCCTCCTCACGGTTTGAACAAGGAGCCGAAACAAACGATGAGGCATGGGAGGATGAATTTGCGAGTGACACAGACGAAGCAGTCGGATTAAGTGTGAAGAACGCAGTTCTCTTCCCAACAGAAGTAGAGAAAGGAATGTGGCCGGAAGACTACTCTCTTTCCGACCATGCCCGACTCACCGTGGTCTTCTCACCAGTGAGAATGACATGCCCTCGATTGATCACTTCATGACACCCCCAAAGAACCCTGGACAACGACGAGTCCAAGGTTGTCGACTGGACGATCTTTCTGGTGGATAGATAACTCAGCAAACCAAACAGAGAAGAGTTGTAATGATGTCTGCTGCATCAAATCGTCTGTCTGATCGATCTTGCCCCATATCTGCTTATGCAAGCTTGGCACACACATACGGTAGCCACTTCGTTTTCGTCGTCGCCGACGGGAAAAGCACTGGATGGATGGATGAAAGTGGTGATGGGAAATGCAGCTCTCATTTGTAGCTATAATAACCTTTCTCAATATTGCCATTTTTTTGCTGCTTGTGTAAACTCTTATGTTCAAACCATACTAGAATACATAATATTTGTAGTATTTAGTGATGGTGAATTTTCTTGCTTAATTCCAGGGTATATAAATATATTTATAAATTACCTTTGTGTTTATGAATATTCATATTGTGAGTTTAATTATTATATTATTATTTTTTTTAAAAATAATATTTTTATGTTTACAAAATGTCGTCACTTGCGTTGGAGTCTTATAATTATAATTTATGTACTACCTCCGTCCCACCTCAATTGTCCCACTTTCCTTTTTCGTCCGTCCCACCTCAATTGTCCCATTATTTAAAAGGCAATTTTTTCACACTCAACAATAAAATATTAATTTCACTCAACTTACTTTACACTCACACTCCTTGGTTATTGTGCCCAAAGTCACCGGGACAATTCAGCCGGGACGGAGGGAGTATATATTAAATGTAAAAGAAAAATAGACCATTCCATCCTATTCGAAAAATAATTATTTAATTTTGAAAGTGGTGATGAAAGGATTATAACATTTTGAATAACCTTTTAGAAAGTGAATTTGGGTCTTTTGCAAATGTGTTAAAAGACATTAGTTAGTTATTTACATGAATAAATTATGGACATAAAAGTTCAATTCTAAGACAGATGCATGCTTCAATTCTTACCTAACTTAAAACTTTAGAGAAATTCAATACAAGTAGAACGACAGCTATTATCTTAAGGTTACTTTAATAATTATTCTTTTATATTACTCACATAATAAATACTCCCTCCGTCCTACTTCATTAGTCCCTCTTTCCTTTTTCGTACGTTCCATATAATTGTTCCCTTACCTAAAATAGAAAGTTTATTTCCACTCACTAATAAAATACTAATTTCCTCTATCTCTTACTACATTATTTATTGTGTCCACATGGTAGGGGACTAATTAAGAGGGACGGAGGGAGTATTAATTATGATGTATATCACAACATGTATGAATAATATATATTGATGTGACGATGGGCACAAAAGCTATACTTTATGCATCTTTCCACCGCCCCTAATCTCAAAGTACTATTGACCAACCCATTCAAAACCCTTTTTTTCACTTTTCCTTTTTGCACATATATAATTTGTTTACTGGTCAATTTTAAGCATATTCAATATGAATAGGAACATCTATATATATATTAAAATAAGACCGGAGGGCATAATTGTAAAATTGT